>OU015490.1:146254267-146696767 GCA_907164885.2 Dolomedes plantarius
CCACGATGGTCGCATTCGAGTCTGGAGACACCGTGAAGAGAGGATGCTGAACAGCTGTGTTATGCACCGCCACACTGGTCCTGCATCGGGTATTATGGTATGGGGCGGTATTGGATAACACTCTCGCATACCTCTAGTACGCATTGCCGGTACTTTAAACAGCCAGCGCTACATCTCCGAGGTGTTGGAGCCAGTTGTCCTTCCTTACCTTCAGGGCTTTCCCACAGCCATATTTCAACAGGATAATGCGCGACCACACGTGGCACGCATTGTCCAACGGTTCTTCGTCAATCGCCAGATTGAATTGCTTGTCTGGCCGCCTCGCTCTCCGGATCTTTCGCCGATAGAAAACATGTGGTCCATGGTTGCTCTACGACTGACCCAGATTCCATCCCCAGCTGCCACAGCAGATCAACTTTGGCAACGTGTGGAAGCTGCTTGGTCTGCTGTACCCCAAGAACTCATCCAAAGTCTCTTTGAATCAATGCCGAGGCGTGTGGCAGCGGTGATCTCCAACAATGGCGGCTACTCTGGCTACTGATTTTGGCAGGAACCACACTTCACAGAAGTCTATAAGTTTAATCATTTGATACTTGGTCAACTTGTTATCTACAAAATAAATTTTGTTGTGATATCTCTTGTCTTTCTTGGTGTTGCAATTTGGGTGGCCAGCAGTGTATACACTCAAGAGCCAAAACATTATGACCACCCCTACATTTTGCAATGAATTCGCCTTGATGACGTGGAAGGCACGTGATCAGGTGGAAGTGGTATTTAACTCATGCTGGAGAGTCTGAAGAATCATTCTTTCACTTACTTCTGTGTGTGATGGGAAAGGCTGCGGATCTAAGCGACTTTGATAGAGGACAGATTGTAATGGCTCGAAGGCTCGGAACAAGTATTTCCGAAACTGCAAGACTCGTGGGTAGTTCGAGACCTACAGTTGTTAGTACTTATGCAAAGGGGATGAATGACGGTGAAACCAGCAGTAGACGACATGGTGTTGGACGTCCACATGCTATCAAAGAAAAAGGTCGTCGGAGACTGTCTCGCATGGTGAAGTAAAACCGGAGCCAGACAGTGGCTCAGCTGACAGCCCAATACAATGCAGGGCCAAGTAGAATAGTATCGCAGCACACTGTTCAGCGGACACTGTTGGATATGGGGCTACGCAGCAAAAGTCCCACTCGTGTGCCTTTGCTGACCAAGCGTCATCGCCAACTGCGCCTGTGCTGGGCCCGGGAACATCGCGACTGGTCCATGGATAAGTGGGAGAGAGTTGCCTGGTCAGATGAATCACGGTTTGTCATTCATCACGCCGATGGCCGTGTCAAGATACACAGTCTTCCAGGCGAACTGTTGCCCACTCAATGTACAGTAGGTCATACACAGGCCGGTGGTGGCGGTAATATGCGTTGGGGGACGTTCTCTTGGGCGTCTTTGGGACCCGTGGTTGTGGTAGAGCAGACCATGAATGCTACAGGGTATCTGAACATCATTGCGGACCAGTTGCACCCTTACATGACCTCTGTTTTTCCAGCTGGAAATGGAATGTTCCAACAGGACAACACCCCGTGTCACAAGGTTAAAATTGTGTTGGAGTGGTTCCAGGAACATGATGCTGAATTCCAGTTAATGTCCTGGCCGCCTAACTCACCGGATCTCAATCCGATAGAACACATTTGGGATGTCATAGGACGGCAGCTCAGAGTTCAAAGACCACCAATTCGCAATATCTCGGATTTGCGTGACCGTTGCTTAAACATCTGGTACAATCTGTCTCCGGCCATCTACCAAGGACTTGTAGCATCCATGCCAATGCGAGTTGAAGCTGTGTTGCGCGCCAAAGGTGGGCCAACTCGTTATTGACAGGTGGTCATAATGTTTTGGCTCTTGAGTGTATATATGTATGTATAGATAGATAGATAAATAAATAGATAGATAGATACATGTGTTTAAATGCATATATACACATACATAAGTACATAATTACACATATCCATACACATATATACACATACATATATATATATATATATGTGTGTGTGTGTGTGTGTGTATGCATATTTATGGGTGTATTTATGAGTGTATATATGCATAATCACATATGTATTATCTATGTCTATCTATGTATCTATCTATCCATCTCTCTCTCTCTCTATATATATATATATATATGTGTGTGTGTGTGTGTGTGTGTGTGTGTGTGTGTGTGTGCATATTTATGTGTGTATGTATGAGTGTATATATGCATATACACTCATATATATATATATATATATATATATATATATATATATATATATATATATATATATATATATATATATATATATATATATATATATATATGAATGTATTATCTGTGTCTGTCTTTCTATCTCTCTCTCTCTCTCTATATATATATATCTATATATATATATATATATATATATATATATATATATATATGCACTCATGGACAAAAAAATTAACCCACCAAGAAATAATTGCGGGATCGTAACGAAACTTGCAATGAAGGTACATGTCGGGGAGATATGCAAATGATTAGAAATGGAGCGTGATTGCGCATTACGTATGGCCGGTAGAGGGCGTTGAATTTCGTACTCTGTGGAGTATAAAACAGGTAACCAAAGCTTGTTTGAGTGTGCTGAATCATTTACAAAGGAAGAGCTGAGATAGACATGCCATTACGCCGTGTTCGAAGACAATATAAGCAGTTGTCGCAGTTTGAGAGGGGGAGAATCGTCGGGATGATGGAAGCTGGGTGGTCAGCTAGGCTAGTAGATCGTCAATAAGTCGTTCTGATTGTGTTGTGAGGAGGTGTTGGGACCAGTGGATACGAGAGATGTCATGTACACGAAGACCAGGCTCAGGACGCCCTCGACAGACCAGTCGTCGAGAAGACCGCCACATTGTAAGAAATACACGCGTACAGCCAACTGCTTCATCGGCCGCCATCCAGGCACAGGTATCACCTTCACTAGGGGCCTCTGTGTCTTCTCGAACCATACGAAGGCGCCTGGCTGAAGGACAGTTGGTATCGCTGCGCCCATTACGTGTGTTGCCCTTGACGCCCACCCTTCGACGAGGAAACTGGACTGCAGCGGAATGGAACCAGGTCGTCTTTAGCGACGAATCCAGATTCAATCTCTGAAGTGATGACAATCGTGTTCGTGTGTGGAGAGCCCTTGGTGAATGCTTCAATCCTGCCTTTGCTGTACAGCGACACATCTCTCCCACAGCTGGTGTGATGGTATCGGGTGCCATTGCCTACAATACACGGTCACCCCGAGTATTGTTCCGTGGCACCATGACAGCCCAGCGGTATGTTCATGAAATCCTGCAACCACATGTGTTGCCACTCATGCAACGGCACCCAGGAGCCATTTTTCAACAAGACAATGCTCGGCCTCATACGGCAAGGGTGTCACAAGACTGTCTCCGCACTGTTACTACCCTTCCTTGGCCTGCCCGATCCCGAGATTTGTCTCCAATCGAGCATATCTGTGATCATTTGGGACGACGAGTTGGGCATCCCGCGAGTTTGAACTAACTAGAGGCAAGGTTACAGCAAATATGGAACGAAATGTCTCAAGACATCATACAGAACTTGTATGACTCAATGCCCGATCGTATCGCATCGTGCATTTGCGCTAGAAGGGGTTCAACGGAGTATTAACTCGTCTGTTCTTTTGCCTTTTTCTCTGAAATAAATTATCCTTTTTCTTTGATTTTCTTATCATTTACTTATATCAAAGTAGTCATTACGTTTGTAAAATTTCGTTTCATTTTGACGACTCCTTCTTGGTGCGCTAATTTTTTTGTCCATGAGTGTGTGTGTATACATATATATATATATATATATAGATATATATATATATATACGCATATATATATACTAGCTGAAAATCCGTACTTTGCTACGGAGTACATTCAAATTAAATACAACGGTCAATGTATGCAATTCATGCCAAATATAAATATATATTATATGATAAATACGACGATCAATGTATACAATTGATGCACAATATATATATATATATATATATATATATATATATATATATATATATATATATATATATTTATAAGAAAATCGTAAAGGATAATTTTATAGACAAAATAATGTAGAAGAAAATATTAAAATTAAATCTAATATAAAGAATACTAAAGAATATAGTACAGTTAATATAGTACAGTTTTTAGAACATTTCTTTTACTGTATTTTAATATTTTTTTGGATAATGTCCAATCGTCTGCCGCATTAGCAAGGAAAAAAAAATATTTTTGTTTATTTAGTTGTTATGCACGTGACGATAAATTTATTTAAAGTACCAGAAAAAGAAATCACGTGATCAGCATTTAATAAATTAAATTCTAAAAATTAATCTTTAAAAATTCACCAAAAATCAGGAAATGAAGGTAAAGATTCGAAAAAGATTTCATTTTAAAGGAAATTTTATGATCTTTCTCGTGATATAAATTTTATAACCCTCAATGTATTATTTTAAATGCAAACGTAAAAAAAGTTTAAAAAACAGCTTAAAAATTTAATTAAAAAAAATCTAAGAAGAATTTTTGAAAAATCTTTCTTAGTGCACCCCTACACCATTAGAAGAATCGCCATGCAAAATTTCAGCCCTTTAGGTCCAGCGGTTTGGCCTGTGTGTTGTATGTCAGTCAGTCAGTGAATGAATGAATGAATGAATGAATGAGTCAGTTACGGAACTGTTTTATATATATATATATATATATATAATAATGTCTTATTTACAACCGTGCTCGAGCGACGGCGTGGCCGAAGGGCTAAATCACTGAGATCCAATTCAGAAGGTCGTCGGTTTGAGCCCCGAGTAGGACTGTCGAATGTATTTCATGTTCTTTTTAAGTTAATTTATGTTTGCTTTCTCGAAACTATCGGGAAAGTACCAAATATGTTAATCATATTAATTAAAATAATTATAGAAAGTTCTTTAGTGTATAAAAAGGTTTCCCTCTAGCTGGAGGGAAGTCAGTTAGGTTCCAGCTGGGTGTATGTTAACTCGCTTGCTGTGAATAAAAGTCTCGTTTATCTTAATTGTGCTCTCTGTGTTAATCGCTCTATCCGTCTACGTGACATTCTGGTGGAGGCGCCGGGTAATCTATTCAACCTGGAAACGGAGGAAATTCGACCAAGTCGTAGACTTCTAAATCTCCCTCCTGAATACGGACTTTTCGTAGAAGACTCTCGGAGATACGGCCAAGAGAAATGCCTGAAGACACAGAATCCAAGCCACCAATAGTCCTGCTTATCTCAGAACTAATAAAGGAGCCTAGAAAACCAACAATATTTAACGTCGATCCCGGACAAGATCCAACTAAATGGTTAATAGAATATCTGAGAGTGTCAAAGTTTAACCAATGGGATGATACTATATCTCTTGCCAACGTCTACTTTTTTCTAGATGGGACTGCCAAGATATGGTTTAAAATAATGAGGACATTTTTATCTCGTGGAATGTCTTTGAGGCAGAACTGAAAAAACTTTTGGTCCAGTTAAAATGTAGAGCTCAGATGGCTGGCGATCCAACCCAATCTTATATTCAAGATGTGTTGGAACTCTGTAATCAAGTAGACCCGAACATGAAGGAGGAAGACAAAGTGTCCCACCTGCTGAAAGGAATAGCTGAAGATATGTACTAGTCATTGCAAACAAAAGAAATAAAAACAACAGCTGATTTCATTAAATGGTGTCAGTACATCGAGGAAATGCAGTAAAAGAGAATTGGGCGTCAGAAGTTTGCTCTTCTGCCTAATGTCGTCCCAATCGCCACCGTCGACAAAGAACAAAATTTGAAGACGCGCAAGATATCCTTAATTCATAAAATCGTCCGTGAAAAAATTCAACGATACATTGCACCTCAAATAGAAGAGCCACAGGCCGGTCTGCAAGCTATTGAAGCCATTGTGAGAGAGGAGGTAGAAAAAACTTTAGCTCCTCTATCTGGTGAAAGCTTTGAAAGGACCACCCCAGCTGCCGTACCATACCATCACAGCCGCCAGGACCATAACCGCCGCATCCAGTCAACGTATACAAAACCAAAACCTGTACCAGAACAATATTACAGAAAAACAGACCTGTGGCGTACCACGGATAATCGTCCGGTCTGCTTCCATTGTGGTCGTCCAGGACAGGTCGTGCGCTACTGCCGTGACCGAAAATCCCTACTCGACGCTACTCGCAGATACTATAGACCTGATGCTCCCTCCTATTCCAGCTACAACCATGACGCCGAAGAAACCTGCCGAGAAGCAGGAAGAACCCCATCACCAAGTTCCATGCGAGGACGATCGCTGACCCGTCGTTATAGATCGCCATCTCCATATCGAAGATCCAGTCAGTCGCCCGGCCGCCCAGATAAGGAAAACTAGGCCATGCGACCTTCCTTGGAGGTTAGGCTGTTCCCCTCAAAATCCTCCCGCTGCTACTATGCAAGAAAATTTTCTTGACGTTATCATTGACGAACAACCTATACGAGGACTCGTGGATTCTGGAGCTTCTTTTTCGGTAATCTAGGAGAGATACCGGCGTCACCTGAAAAAAACCATGTGTAGGACGTTACAGATCTTGGTTCTCAAATTAGCCGATGGTAATTATGTAAGCCCGGTAGGGACCTGTGTTCTTCGTATTACAATTGTAAACCTTACACAGCCTTTCGAGTTCACCGTTATGCCCAAATGCAGCCATGAGGTCATTCTTGGTTGGGATTTCTTGAAAGCGTCCCAAGCCATTATAGACTGTGGACAGAGGAAGTTCATATTTGATAAGATATTCCCTGAAGAACAGCCTCATAAGAAATGGGGCGTATACGCTGTAGAAGATTGTTTTATCCCTGCACACTCTCTGGAAAAGTAGACCTCGAGATAATCGACGGAATCCTGTGCAAGAAAAATTTTGATCCTTCGGGAAAGAGATGGTTACCAGTTATTCCTAAGCATTTGCGACTGGATATTCTTCGACATTTGCTTGACGAACCAACTGCCGGCCACTTGGGAATTGTAAAGACCTATGATAGAATACGTAAGAGATTTTATTGGCCTAGGCTTTATTGAAGGGTACGCCGCTATGTAATGCATTGTAAAGAATGTCAAAGAAGAAAATCCGTTCCTCAAAAACCGCCTGGTCGTCTAATTCCTATACCTCCCGCAGAGGTACCTTTCCAGCTGGTGGGTATGGATTTATTAGGAAGATTCCCAAAATCTAAGGCTGGTAACAAATGGATCATCGTATGTACCGATTATTTGACTCGTTACGCCATAACAATAGCTCTGCCAACTGCTGAAGCACCCGAAGTTGCAAAATGCATTGTCTAAGAAATCATTTTGAAGCATGGGGTGCCACGGACTATCATCACCGATAGACCACAAGTTATCCAGTCGAAGCTAATTTCCAAACTTAACAGAACCTGCAATGTTGTCCACCGAATGACGACCTCATACCATCCTCAAACAAATAGTCTGACTGAGCGACTTAAAAAACTTTAGCCGATATGTTGTCTATGTATGTGGACATATAACAGAAAAACTGGGACACAATACTACCATTTGTCACGTTTGCTTACAATACCGCTCGACAAGATACCACTGGATTCGCATCTTTCTGCTTAGTGTATGGTCGAGAAGCCGAAACAACATTGGATACAATATTCCCGTATAGCCCTGATGGAACAGTGTCGGGTTGCCTCGATAGAGTAATCACACAAGCAGAAGAATCAAGGCAGCTAGCTCGAGTACGGACATTGGAAGCTCAAGAAAAAGATTGTCGGATCTATGACGCACAGCACCGAATAGTAAAATATTTGCCTGAAACCCTCGTATGGATTTTTATCCCCGTTCGTAAAGTAGGCGTATCAGAAAAGCTCTTCAAAAGGTATTTCGGTCCATATCAAATATAGAGGCAGCTATCCGACGTTACCTATGAAGTTCAAGATATTGATCCTAAGTTAAAAAGACGAAAAATACCAGATGTTGTAAATGTGTTACGCATGAAACCCTACTATGATCCGGATGTGCAAGAAACAGCCTTACAGGAAGATCCAACTACTCATCAGGAGGAACCAGGGAATGCTGATAATAAGCTTGATGATGCTAACCAGAACGAGGATTATTCGTGTCCAGTAACGCGATCCAGAAAAAAAATAAGAAGTCACCTAACAGCGAGGCGCTGTTCTTTTAAAGGTGGGATAATGTCATATTTACAACCGTTCTCGAGAGACGGCGTAGCCGAACGGCTAAAGCACTGGATTACAATTCAGAAGGTCGTCGGTTCGATCCCCGAAATGGACTGTCTAATGTATTTCATGTTCTTTTTAAGTTAATTTACGTTCGCTTTGTCGAAGCTTCGGGAAAGTACCAAATATGTTAATCATCTTAATTTAAATAATTCTAGAAAGTTCTTTAGTGTATAAAAAGGCTTCCCTCAAGCTGGTGGGAAGTCAGTTAGGTTCCAGCTGGGGGCATGTTAACTCGCTTGCTGTGAATAAAGTCTCGTTTATCTAAATTGTGCTCTCTGTGTTAATCACTCGATCCGTCTACGTGACAATATATATATATATATATCATTTATAAAAATTATATTTCTGTAATATTCCCTTTAAAAGTTAATAAAAACATTTTATCACAATTTATGATTTCTTTGTTAAAAATTGTCAGTTGACAGATCGGTGTAATTAACTTGCAGGAGATTTCAAACGTCTAAGTTAAATATATATATATATATATATATATATATATATATATATATATATATATATATATATATATATATCATCATTGATATTCTATGTATAGAGAATTTTGACTGTCTGCTGAAAATGTATTATTATATAAGATTAATATTCTATTTATAACCATCAGACATCTTAAATTTGTAATGAAACAGACTCGATTATGAGCGTATAAATGTCACTTGTCAGACTACTTATTTTAGTTGCCTCCGAGAAATTGAACAATATACGACACGGTTGAATATCAGTTTTACGCCGTTTTAAATTTAATTCTTATAGCATCGGAAAGGATTGCCCGACCAATATTTATAATATTTGTTCACGATTTCTTGTTTTTGTCTTTTCATAATATTTGGAAGAATACAATATATAAGTACACGTCTAAGAAGACAGAAATAACTCGGATATAAATCTTTCCCTTTATATACCTTTAAAATAATATCCGTTTGTACAGAGTAATTGATCTTGTGTTTAATTTTTTTCCGTTTTGGAAATCTGAGATCGATTTCTATACTTTTGTAAAATTTAAAAATTATGATATTTAAAGAACTTTTTTTTTCCTCCCGATGTCTTAATGTTTAAAAGATCAACATTTCAATGGTAAATCTTTTTTTAATGAGATTTTGTTCTCCCATGGAAAAAAAAATATTCATAAGCATAGACATGCAATAGACATATTGACAACCAACAGCCAAGTGGTTGGCGCGTCTGGATCCATTAGAAAACGTCCAAGAATGGGCCACTAAATAATTTCGTGTTTACACCGGGTACGAACACGTTAAAATTCGTAGGAAAGAAAGTCCCCCTTTGTAGGTATGGGAGGAGTGCACGAATCTCTACGATGTCGCCCATGGGGGTGCTCTTTTAAATTGTGATGGCAAAGTGGCAGAAGTCGGACTCCGACCTTTACCGTGGTACCAAATAGGATGTTCTAAAACTTGCATGTATGTGTGTGTGTGTGTGTGTGTGTGTGTGTGTATGTGTATGTATATGTGTATGTATGTGTGTATGTATATGTGTATGTATGTGTGTATGTATGTGTGTATGTATGTGTGTGTGTGTATGCGTGTGTGTATGTATGTCTGTGTATGTTTGTATGTATATATGCATGTATGCATGTTTGTATGTATGTAGTCTTGACCTTGACTTCACCTTGACCTTGAATTGAATTGATTATGAAATATTAATTCAAAATTTATGCAGTTGTTTATAATGGGTCTTGGCGTTAAAGAGAATTGTATAGTCACAGTAGCTAATTTTAGGTGGGAGGCCAATTGGGATAAACTATTTAACACGCTACCTATTTGAAGTGAACAATAAACATAGTATATTGCGTTGTGTTCTAAATACGATATGAGTCTTTTGATTGAAAGTAATAGAGATATTTATTGGAGCAAAACTCATATATATCCTTGTAGTAAGTCATGACATTTAATATATTCAATAACCTTTCTTATTTAATACAATTTTAGGTATACACTCAATTTCACACTCCTCTTTAAGACATTGCTTACTTATTATTCATTATCTATTTATTCCCGAGGTAACATACCTAATAAACGATTCTGTACTCTAACTGTGAAATTATCATTAATTACGTCATTTAGTTATTTACGGAGGAGAGGCAGTAAGGCAAACATTACTCAGTGATCAATAATTAATATCACAAATACCTGGTGCGTTGCATCACTCTTAGATAATCATTAACTCCGACTGGGCTGGCGGGTCATCATTTTGGGGTGTTCTTTTGTGTCGAGGCACGATCCGCGATGTGGTCCTCTCTTTCAGGGTGTAGCTGGGTCCTCTTCGATGTGGTCCTCTCGATGTGGTCCTCTCTCAGACAGGGGTGTAGCTGGGTGGGCTCGCTGACTTTCGCTGTCCAGCGCTTGTCTCAATCGGTCTCTTGGGATGGGAAAATTCAATTAAAGTAGAACTCCTCTATCTGCATCCGGATATGGTTCTTTGGATATCAGCGGTGTCTCGCTGATGCTGGTGGGTATTTCAGGCTTTCATCATAGCGAGCTGTGGTTTTCTTCCCCTTTTTATTGACCTTGCATATGGGCTATCATCTCAGCTCTCCAGGAGGTTAATCGCTTGGACTTTTGATTCTTTGTTGCACCGCAAGTCACCGCTCCGATACTCTTTCTCAAATCAATTTAACTCTATTGCTCGGCTTCGCTGTAGGAGGACTATCATCTCAGCTCTACGTCGGGTTAACTGATTGGCATGTTGCTTTTCTTTTTTCGCCGCAAGTCACTGCCCCGCTTATCTTGCTCAAATCAGTTTAGTTATTTTGCTCAGCTTCGCTGTATGGGGGCAATCATCTCTGCTCTACGTGTCATCAAAAAAAAATTGCCTACTCAAATCTTCTCTTGCTTCTCTAATATCTTACATCCTTCCTTATAGGCTCCTCCTTCTTTCTCATTTTTATTGGCCGTATATTTTTATGTCATACTTTATTGGTTCTCATTCATCGTTCTCGAATCTTCCATCACCTCCTTCGCTGAGGGCGTGGCGCTTCTCCTCGTTATTACTCTTTTTCTCACGGACACCCCGGATTCCTGGATTTACATCAGTTTCTTGTTCCTGCCCTGGTGGCTAAGTCATTCCTCCATTCATCGTTCTCTTTTTTATTCATCCCGCGCTTAGTCACCATTTCTTCACATTTGCTTCCCTTTTCTTCCGCCGTGCAATTTACATAAACTGTTGCTTCTAGCTAACTATGTTCTTTCAATATGGCTATTTCTCCATGTGGCACTTCCTTTTCTCATCAATTTAGCCCCTTTTGCCTTCTCCCGTCTTATTCTCTTTTAAATTCTATTTAAAATTCCCTGCCACCTTTACAATCTTTCTTCGTTACTATGGCCCTTTTATTTCATTCTCTAACTTTATTTAACCTTGCCGCCATAAACCCCACGACATTATTGTTAACTGCCATTTTTCTTATCACATTTTAGTGAAACATTTATGGAGAATAAAGAGTTATTCTTTAGAAATCATTTCTACGTATGTGTTATTAATAGGAGGACTTATTGTTCCCATTTCAGTGTATATTGACCTTTTAAATAATTCTAAGGTTTATATATTACTCATATAAATTTTCGTAATTTATGTCTAAAATACATATCTAAAGAATACTTTTAATCCTAACAAATGGAGAAATATGAAAGCATTGAGAAGAGCGAAATTTATGATGCAAACGTGTAACAGAATAACATCTTGTATGTAAGAAATATTTGCATTGAATGTAATATTTTGCATGACACGAAACTTTCAATATAAATTTTAAAGGGAATTTAAAGTTTTACTATGGAAAGTATAGATTCCTAAGCGAAATTTCTGCTGCCTTTATATGTACAGGGAATTTTTAACATCCCAATAAATATAAAAACATTGTTTTTGTCAGTAGTTTTATGGTAAGTTATGAATATATTCCATCATGTTTGAAAAGGAATAAACCAACGTAAACCTTTGGACAAACCAATATTTTTATGTTTGAGAAATGAAACAAAGTTTTGATATTGTTCCGAAAATTCTAGTCGGACATCTATTTTTCTCTCTTTCTGTCTATCACTCTATGTTACTTCACGTTCAAAAATTTATAATTTCCCTTTATATTTTGAGAAGTAATGTGGCTGGGCTTAACGAAGAAAAAATATTTTATACTGATTACTTAGTTTTTACACATTCTTCAATATGTACCTATCGTAATATGTACCTATCGTAATGTACCTATCGTAATTCAGAGTATATAATATTTACCTATCACAAATTCAGAGTCTTTTGAATTTACTCATATGTTTTTCATCTTTATTCAATGTTATATTGCCTTAACAACGCGGTTTTATCAGAAAATTTTTTGAAAGTTATAGAGCCATTTTAGAAAGTGAAACAGTTTTTTTTTCTAAAGAAAGTGTTTTCTGTTCTAATGAAACTAATAAATTATTAAATCTTCATTAAATCTTTATGGTGAACAAACTATGAAACATGATTCAAAATAAGCGTTATTTCTTGTTAATTATAATTAGTTTTATTTTATTTAGAGGATATTAGTGGAATTTTCCAGGAAATGAAACATTTTTGCCGTGGAACATGATATATCTTTAGAATCCGAATAAAAGTTAGAATGTAGTCAGTATTTTTCGGATATTAACAATGGAAAGATTATAACATATTATTCAAAACTACGGATAATGTTCGTTATCAGAAATTACATTAGCACATTGTCAGTAAATTAGTTATTTTTTACCCCAATCTTGCGATTCCTCTGAAAAAAAAACGTATAAATTTTGAAATGCAATTGCATTTCAAAAAAATGTATATGTATGCATATATATACAGGGAGCCAAAAGGTCTTAAAAAATTTTTTAAAGAAAAAGGAAGGAATTATGATAAAGAAGTCCGGTTTGCTAGAAAGGGCTCACAAGGTAGTCGGATATTTTAGCAGCCAAAAAGAGTTTAAATTTTTTATTTATTTATAAAGTTTAAAAAGTTTATAAAGTTAAAAACAACACCGGTAGATGGCGCTGACATGCGACAGATGCAGCAGAATTATGCAAATCAATCTGGCAATAAAAGACAGTGATACACGAGTATTTGGATGATCGGCCAAGAAGTGGAAGACCCTCGTTGGTGGAGGGCCTCACTACTGCAGTGGAAACCGTTATGAATGATATGGCGGCGAAATCGTCCACGGGGAGTAGTAGTGCTCGCAAAGCTGGACCAGTGATTCTACCAGTGATTTTTTTTTAAATTTTTGTTTTGCTGTTAAAATATCCGACTTCCTTGTGAGTCCTTTCTTGCAAACTGCACTTCTTTATCATAATTCTTCCCTTTTTTGAATTTTTAAAATTTTTACGAACTTTAGGCTCACCGGTAAATATATATATGACACGCGTCTTATTGACACGTTAATTCACCCATAACTTTTTCCCTAAAAAAACCCTTAATTAGCAGTCAATGAACGTAGCCCTGTGGTAAATAAATACTATTAATTACATTGTCGTATTGCTCGTCCAAAGTTATTTTAACGGGCGTGAAATAGTTAGTTAGTACATTAAGATTATTTATAAAGGGGTAGTTGGGTGCGTTGTGTTATTTTTTATTTACTTTGTTAATAACCCGTAGTTCAGGACGTAACTAGCAATTGACGAACAAGGGAACTAAAAATTTGAGAAACAAATCAAACAGAGAGATTTAAAATTAACTTAAACATAAATTTATTTACAAATTATTATACATTGTTTGTACACATTATTTTAATCATATTTTTTTTATAGACACACTATCCATATACCAAAATTAGTTTATCATTATATCGAAATTTAACATTCGAAATTTACTTGACGAGGAAAATAGGGAGCGCACGACAAAATACCAAAACTCAAAATACTTATTCAACTCTTATATCAACTACACCTACTCTAACCGTAAACAACCTATTTCAAAACAAAACCAAAACAAAAGGGGACTGATCTAAACAATAAAATTGTGCCACTCACTCAGTTCCGTTGATATTTATCTAATTGTTGAATCCGCTGACTCGTCTAGCTGGGGTCCTTTGGATCCTTCTGTACATAGGCAGGGCACACACACACCTCTTGATTCTCCGTCTCTTGATTGATTCTTGTGACCGCGACACCACTCGCTCCACTGTTATATTATATGCAGGGAATTCTGTTTTATCATTAATATTTGTGGGGAACTCCAAGTTCGACTGAACGCAGTAATAACACCAGGAGAACCGCAGCTCTACTCCAATACGCAAAAATCTCAGGATAAAAGCGGGGAACCGAAGCTCGACCCGACACGCCAGAAGTCTGAGTCTGAGACTCGAGAGAGAGATCTGAGAGAGCCCCCCTTTTTTTTTAAACTCCCTAATTTATACAATTCAAACTCCTTTCTTCTTTCGTGTCTCCTCCTCCTCAAAATTTTCTCATCCATACAAGATTCAGCAAAAAAACTCATTCGCTTGCTCACTTCAAACTTTATTTTATTGGCCGCCCTCAGCTAAGCCGCACACGCCCCCACGGAAAACATGCTTGCATAAACCTCACACGACGCCCTTGGTTCTTACATGCCGCAGTTGTAAATCTGAAAACACAGTCCATTGTCGTGTAGTGTCAAATCCTGGCGACAAACTCTCTTAAATCTTGTCTGGCGATCTACCTCCCAAGTTGACCACCGCCGCAGGACTATTCACTGCCTTACGTCACACAGGACCTCTCCGCTCTATAATTATCGTCCCGCTCAGCCGGCGTTCCCAATTTCATCAAAACAATGTAATGATAAAAGCCTTCGATCGACTTCACCTCTTAATATTTCTATGAAATTTTCATATATCCGAAGGCGCTTCATTACATACATATAAGAACTTTATTAGATAACATTAAGTGAAATTCAATCCAATCCGTGCCAAGTCATCATCATCTCAGCCCGCGACGCGTGACCACATCTAGTTGCGTACAAATCTAATCCCAATCTGACAAGTCCTCTCAAAAACCCTTATTTAGAAACTTGAAGTTTGTCGAATGTTCTTTTCCCCCTATGTAACCAGCCTTGCATCTAAATTTGACAGCGATTACCCACATTTTGCTCTCCTATAAACCCCACCATCAGGTGGCGGCCTCTATTGATCCCTTTAACTATTAAAATATCCCATTTTTAACTCTTCATAATTAAAATTCGCTCGAGCACATTTAACTTTTAAGAATTATCTTAATTATTCTTCTTTCTCTAATTAATCCTTGGCACACACACACACACACACACACATATATATATATATATGTGAAGGATTAATTAGATAGAGGATAATAATTAAGATAATTGTTAAAATTTAAATGTGATATATATACAATATGCCCACTAAAGTCCCTTCCCACCCTCTTAACTTCGAAACGGCTGCTGCTATATTCATAAAAGTGGTGTCTAGGTTATAGTAAAGTAGCCATGCGCTACTAAATGAAACCACCTATAGCGCCACCTGGTCGAAAACTGCGGAGTTAGCATTCCTATCTCGAAAACGGAACGAGATAGGGAAAAATGTGATTTACAAAGTTGTAGAAAATCATCGATTTATTAGTACGAAAAGATACCTTGTGGACATTAATGAGAAGACTACAACGGTTAAAACACGCATTTGTTTTTTCGTGATTTCCTACACTGTGACGTGACAAAATGATCTGAGAAAGAAAAAAACAACTAATTTTAACAATATACCTTTATTTGAGATGTTCAAACTTCTCACCGTCAGCTGCAATACACTTTTGGATCCTCGTATGAATCTCACGTTGCACACGTTGTAGCATAGAGCGTGACACGTTGGCACAAGCGTCCGTAATGCGTCTTTTAAGGTCCTGCAATGTTTGTGGAGTTGTCGCATACACCTGCTGTTTCAGGTATCCCCACAGGAAAAAGTCCACTGGAGTCAGATCAGGCGAACGTGGAGTCCACTCTTCGAAACCACCATACCCAATTATTTGATCCCCGAATTCCTTGATGAGGTACTGTTTCACTGGAGATCTCAGCTTTTGAATACTCAGCCATGACCACGAGCATCAACATACTACTATTCCAAGGAGATGTCTCTTTTATAGCTGTCTCAGGTGAACAGGCGTGACGATTATTACATATTTGCATACTGCAAAAATTTCGAAGACCAAGTGTAAGTTGCGTTGAGTTGATGCGACACTATTTTACACGATCTACGCATTGTCTACTCTTTTTAGAAAGACAATCAGTACAAGGATGAAACCCTCGAGGTTTGAACTGCGGTCCTTTTGATTGGGGATCAAAATCGATATACCACTGTGCACATTGCGGTGTCGTGTTTTGCCCGAAAGATAATCATTTCTCATTTCGTTCAAGTTTCGTGACGTCACAGTGTAGGAAATCACGAAAAAACAAATGCGCGTTTTAACCGTTCTATTCTTTGCATTAATGTCCACAAGGTATCTTTTCGTACTAAATCGATGATTTTCTACAACTTTGTAAATCACTGTTTTCCTATCTCGTTCCGTTTTCGAGATAGGAATGCTAACTCCGCAGGTTTCCACCAGGTGGCTGGGTAGGTGGTTTCATTCAGTAGCACATGACTACTTTACTATACCTAGACATCACTTTTATGATTATAGCAGCAGCCGTTTCGAAGTTAAGAGGGTGGAAGTGACTTTAGTGTATATACTGTATATATATACTAAGTCTACGAATGAATATATATATATATATATATATATAAACTAGCTGAAAACCCGCACTTCGCTACGGAGTACATTCAAATTAAATACAACGGTCAATGTATACAATTAATGCCAAAAAAATAAATATATATATATATATATATATATATATATATATATATATATAATAAATACGACGATCAATATATACAATTGATGTAGAAAACAAAATATATTTTTTTAAAAATCGTAAGGGGTATTTTTATAGGTAAAATAATGTCAAATCGTCTGCCGCATTAGCAAGAAAAAAAAATTTTTTTTGTCTATTTAGTTGTTATGCACGTGACGATAAATTTATTTAAAGTACCAGAAAAAGAAATAACGTGATCAGCATTTAATAAATTAAATTCTAAAAAATAATCTTTAAAAATTCACCAAAAATCAGGAAATGAAGGTAAAAACTCGAAAAAATTTCATTTTGAAGGAATTTTTATGATCTTTCTTGTGATATAAATTTTATAACCCTCAATGTATTATTTTAAATGCAAACGTAAAAAAAGTTTAAAAATAGCTTAAAAATTGAATTTAAAAAAATCTAAGAAGAATTTTTGAAAAATCTTTCTTTGTGCACCCCTACACTTTTAGAAGAATCGCCATGCAAAATTTCAGCCCTTTAGGTCCAGCGGTTTGGTCTGTGCGTTGTATGTCAGTCAGTGAATGAATGAGTCAGTTACGGAACTGTTATATATATATATATATATATATATATATATATATATATATATAGATAGATAGATAGATATAGATATACACTAAGTCTACGAATTATCAATTCACCATGAAAATGAATCTTCGTTTCTGTCAGTTATCTCATTTTTGTGAGATTTGAACACTATTTCATAAAATGAATTTATTTAACCACAAAACAGAGAGATTTCCCTTTGATTGAAATCTAAAATTTGATTAGGAACGATCTTTTTTCAAAACTTAATAATGAATAGACAGTGCAATTCGATTGAAATTAGCTGTAATTGGTGTTAGGTATCAGTGTTGTGATTATGTATCCTTTGGACTTAAGATTTTTAAAAGGTAGATCAGTAAATTGCTTTATTTCATACGGAATTCAACAAAAATTAGTGCAACTTACAAAATCATGCAATTCCCATTGAGGAATGTTTCCATGATGAATTGAAATGTATATTTTCAAATGCAGGCAACAGAATTTAATAAATAGCCATTTTTCAATAAGCTATTAGGATAAAACCGAGCTTTACCGGAAACATATCCGTGAAGATTTGTGAAGTTAGCCAATGCACCGCCATAAGGCGTCTTATTTCCTGATTCACGCTTCTAATCGCTAGCTAGACATACTTGCTACAATGTCTTCAATCCCGGATTGATAACCAGCAGGCATCGACATCACCTTCCACTCTAGGTTGCAGAGGGAATTTATTGATGTATCTATTTGTGATCTTCGGCAGGTAGAGGTATGAACTGTCAAGTATATTAAGTATGTCAAGTATAAAGTGTCCAGCATATGAAGTATCGTCAAATATGAATATTACTCGTCAGATATGAATTCTGTTCAATGAAGTATACTTTTTGGGGAAAAATTAGAATAATATGACCCTTTGCATGTCTCGTTGAAATTTTAATTCTCAAACGAATATTTAAACATCTGTCACGTTTCTTGTATTTGATGAGATTGATTTCTGTTGGGGTGGGTGCAATTCTGCATCAACCATAAAGTTAAAAAAAGGGGATAACTGCTCTAATTTTTGGCGTTCTCTGACATAAAAAAAAATATGTGTTGTCTTTGACCGGCATTTCAGACATCAATTCCATAACAACTAGTAATAGCTAATAAATGCTTTGTAGTTTCCTAAGTAACTTTCTCTGTTTTTTTTTTTAGATTGTGAAATTTACATTCATTTGTGAGATTGACTAAAACGGAGCTTCTTACGTAAGTCAATTAATATTATTATTATAATTATTTTCAGTATAATTATTAATAAATTGAAACCGTTATAATTAGATATATTATAATTATAATGATTTTAAATATAATAATTTATAGATATTAATCAATTAAAATTCTAATAATTAACCCTTTGCGACACGCTATATTAAAATTCAACTTAAATTTGGAAAAAATGTTGTGTAAAGGATCAGATGCACTTACATAGATATTTTTTGCCCTAAAAAAATCTCTGCTGTTTTTATTTTTACAGGGGGTGGTGGGATACCGTTTGTCCCACCATGCAACACAGACATTCCTTACACCATAGTGAATATTAGAATAGTTTTACAGTATATAATATAAATCAATGAAAATAAGATATATACAATAAAATACCGCCAAATATTGCTTTAAAATAAATTTTCGATATTTATTACTTACACTTATTTACACACACGCACACACACGCATATATATATATATATATATATAAACATTTACTTAGAATTATTAATTAAAAAAAATTCCTATTCTGAATGGAAAATTCTGGCTTTCCCAGATCTAAATTGCCAATATATTGCCTAGGCTATCAGAAATCGTCGAGGTTTACACCTGTCTCTCTGGAATTTCTAGCTAGACCACCCACATTGTCGTACAATCGCTTTTCTTGGAAGCAATTTCTTGAGGCACTTTTCGTACAAATCCTTCGTCTTGTAACGACAAAGGCTCCTGGGAGACCTCTGTTGTTCAAAAACTATTTCTATACCTTAGTATCCGTGACAGTCTCTAAATAAAGGTGCCTGATAGTAACATGGCTGAAAAACAAACCAAAATTAAAGGGAAAAAATAATAATTAATTAAAAAAAACGGAAAATTACAGTGCTGCCATCTTTTGTTGAAAATCTCAAGTGTGTGGCGGGACTGTTTTAGCACCACGTAATTCAAGAGAAAAATAAACTTTAAAAAATATTATAAATAATATATTTTTTGTTTAGAAAATAAATTTAAACAATGAAAAATGTAAGTAATAACATTTTACATACATAAATATTTTCAAATTCCTTCAAAAAATGAGCAGTCCTAAAGACATTTTCTACTGATTACTTTAACCAATTCTTATGCAAAAATGAAGAACCCTGTTATGTTTTGCCATTTACAACCTAAAACTATAACTAAAAACCAATTGTATTCTATATTTGAAATACAAATCAAATGAATTGAATTTAAGCAAAAAAAAATTAATTAGGTGGAACTCTTTTAATCCCACCATACTGGGGTTAATATATCACTTTAAACTGGGGTTAATACAGGGTTAATACTGGGGTTAATACAGGGTTAATACTGGGGTTAATATAGGGTTAATATATTACTTTTTACTAATAGCTATTGATATTGATTTTAATAATGATAATTAATAAACTGAAAATGCTATTATTAAAATAATAATTTTATTAACTTAATAATATTGATAGTAATAATTAATTATACAAATTATTAAAACTATTAGTATCTACTTCAAGAGTTATATAACATCGCCACGAGAATAAAAGTCACGATGTAAATTCTTCCTCTCTCACATACGGAAAATGTTTCACAGATATGTGCAAACAGAGTCTGCCCGAGAAAACGAAAGAAAAACTGATGGCTTCAGTTCCAATAATCTGAATCGATCGCTGAGATGAGTTCTGATAAATAGCTCGAGAAAGAAAGTGGTCGAGGATTATGGGTGAAAAAATGTGACGCGTCCGGGCGAGGCCTTTTTTGAAAAGAAAGTCGTTTCTACGCGATCGGATGGAGACACTTTTCCGCGCCCGGTTTAGTAGCAATATAAATTTCTAGCGGATTTATGCCGTTTCGAGTACCAGGTCCCTTTTATTTCATTTTAATCAGTGTTAGAAGAGGATAAAGGGCTGAGATAGAAAGTTTTGGGTATTTGTAAATACGTACTTTAAATACTATACTCTGGTATATTAATATACTAAATTTTCTCCATCTATATTACTAATTGCATATCTCTCCTAACTTTTTTGCCTTCATAATTTGTTGCATACATCGTTCACGCCTTTCAACAACGTCATATCTGAAAAATCGGTGATTTGTTTAGTTAGGCCTGTTTTCAGAATGGCCTGACAGAGTATATATACATTCACACACACACACACACACACACACAGTTGATTCTGATTAATCGGATCACATCGAGACGCGATCATTTTGATCCAAATAATCGGCTGGACCGATTAAACAACATGTCTTATTTTACAACATGGGATTCGGTCCGAAGGTTTCGGTCTGAATAAGCGTCTGGTCCGATTAACCGGTGGCGAAATTAACCGGAATCCACTGTATATATATATATGTGTGTGTGTGTGTGTGTGTGTGTGTAAGTAAGTAAGTAAGCAATACCCAGGGGCGTTAACTATATTTCATTAGGTTGGTTTATGTTAATTTTAACGGACTCAGTATGAATAAATAATTAATAGATGAGAAATTACGGGTTTTCAAAGAAGAGTTAACGAAAAAACGCAAACAGTTAACGGCACTAAACGGGAGGTTCTGGATTGAAAAAAAACGTACGATGCGTTTTCAAAAAAGCTTGCGACGGAGACCAGGAGATTCTGATTAACCGGTCATGAGAATGTGAATCATCACTGACTAATAGACACGCGCTTTGGGAGCGTGAAACTTACCACGGAGTTTTAGTAGTAGAGCAGAACGATGTAGAGACCAAAAGAGCCAAGACGTGTTTGTTTCGCGGGTGAGAGGTTGAGGTTTTCAGGGAAATCCGTGATGACTATGCTGGAGCTCAGACTTTATATAACTTTGAAGAATAAATTGGTTTACTTGTAAATGTAGTGCCATCTCTTGTGCCATGAAGAAGACTTCAACATAAGGATTTAAGAAGAGGATACGAGTAGAGGATTTACTTACTTACACACACACATACACATACACACACACACACACACACACACACACACATATATATATATATATATATATATATATATATATATATATATATATATATATATATATATATATATATATATAATATATATATATATATATGTATATATATATATATATATATATATATATATATATATATATATATATATATATATATATATATATATATATATATATGTATATATATATATATGTATATATATATATATATATATATATATATATATATATATATATATGTATATATATATATATATATATATATATATATATATATATATATATATATATATATATATATATATATATAAACTTACATAAATGGGGAACAAATAGCTAACGGGAAATTAGGCAGATGGCACCACTGTAGTTGGTTATTTAACGCTAGCATGCCCCCCAGCGCTGCTATGCTACGGGGAAAAAAAGAGTAAAGACAGCGTTTTGAAAGCGTGTTGCTGAAAAGATATACGTTCCAGGGTGGCAAGTCGAACAAAATGACAAAAGAATCGTAAATTGAGCTGGAGTTCTTTCTAGTTAGATATTAATAAAAGTATTAACTATAGAGTAAACTATTATCATTCCCGCCCTCCAAACAGGACTGCATTAAGAAGGAGTTCAATTATACAACAATGAGAACTGTTACTTCTATGCACGCACAGTCTAATACACTGAAATGTGTTATAAATGGGTTGAATAACAAAATTTTGCCCAAAAGTATGACTCTGATAAAGCTCTAGCCAGCCGCAATTTGAACTTGTTGAATGATCAAGCAATGTTTCCCTTCAGAAGTATTTTGAAATGTAGGCAAAAGCAAGTTTCTCTCGATAGGTTTTTAATCAAACTTCTGAAATCTGAGTCTACAATAGGTATCGGTTGTTCTAAGAGACATAAAAGAGAGAGAATATCTGTGCAAATGCTTGATGTTTTACTGGAAGGAGACACCCCTTCCAAGCGATAACCCCTCTCTCCCCTTAAACTTCGCCACTATCTTATGAGGCCATCCACTCCTTTCAGTACAGGTTGGGTGAAGATAAATTTTTTTTATCTATTTAATATTTTAAATTATGTATGTCTAGTTTAACGATTTTGAATAAAAATAAACAACCCTATCAATTCATGAATCCAGTAAAATAGGAAATTTCCGGTTTCCAGGAACAAATTAGTTTAATTTACATTATTCCTTAGGGGAACAATTCGCTCGGCACTCGTCAGGTCTTTTGGAACCAATTAACGACGAGCACGGCACTCCCCTTTCTCTCTCCTCAATATATATATATATATATATATATATATATATATATATATATATATAAGCTGAGTGGCAACGGGATGAGTTGCTTTTTTGATTTAAATTGAAATGATTTTATTTCTTAAAGATTAAAAACTGCTTAATCACTTTTAAAAATATATTAGATTTTTTAAAAAACGAAATAATTATTTAAAATTTTCATTTTCATATTTTGGTTTTTAGCTTTTGAAATAAATATTTCAAATTTGCGGTTTCAAATTTTGCATTTTAAACAAAAAAGAAGCTCATTCAATTAGAAAAAAATTCTAAAGGTTTTAACTTCTCCTTTCCTAAAACTAAAACTATTTCTGGATTTCAATTATTTGTTGACTCGTTCTCAACAAATAATTTTTCCTTTTGGCAACATGGCCGAATGTAAATATTAAATCTCGCGGGCGAAAAAATGCTTAAAAATTAGACAGACAGTTCTCAGGAATTCAAAATGGGTGGCGGAAGAACAATCATCAGTTACTCATGAATTAGAAACACATTTTACGAACTTGCTGGAATTATTAGTGAGTAAAATAATATGTCGAAATATTACGAACTCCCCATTCAGTTACATGGAGCTACTATGGCGATCAGCGCGGGAAATTTCAAAAGTGAGTTTTGTAAGTACGCTTTTTTAGAATGATAACATTTTTTTATTAAATGTATTTGGTATATTTTGGAAGCTGAACATCTAGCAAATGCCGATAAATCGTAAAATTGATATTAATAGGTGCAGAAAAAACCGAAATATTTGTCCATAAAATTGTCGATTTCGTGAAATTCGGAAAACTGCTATGGGGAAAAAGCTTCGTTTGCAATGAAAAACATGTTTTGCCTTATAAAAATGTGTATATCCTTAAAGATGAAGTGTTGCACAACACATTGAAATAAAAAATTTGTCGATTGGTGGACGGAAATGTTGAATTTTGCATGCATGAAAATAGTGGAAATTTGCGAAACGGAAAGGAGCTGGCCCACCCGGAATGAAAGCTGTTTCTGTCGTCCTCTTCTTTTGAATTCGGCAGTTTTAAGTTAATAATTAAAAAAGTTTAAAGTTTTGAAAGTTGAGGATGGCATCAGTGGACGCGTCTCGTCCACGTGCATCGTTACCAGTCGCGATATCCTGCTATGCTCAGTTGGCGAGATTAGCCCGTCCCCGTGTCTGCTCACTAACAAACCTACGTTTGTTTACAATCATCTGTTAATAGTAAGATATATATATATATACAGGGTGGTTTTTTTAAACTGACAGTATTCAGAACCACGTGTAGCACGATCTATCAGCCAGATTTCCATCAAAATTGATACAGGGACTCAGGACGACATTGGGGAAAGTGTTTCCACGAAAACAAAATAGCTCCAAAAGTCACCAATAGGGGAAGATATGACGTTGTTGTTGTTGGTGCAGCCGAAAATTTGCATAAAACGCAAGTAAAACATCAAAATGCAAATTCATCACTACTTAGTAGAAAGCAGCGCCAGTATTTTTGGCTCTAAGATGTGCTATTGATTTACAGAAGAAAGGGTCATCAGTCACTTTTTTCCACTTGCATGGCCACCTCGCTCCCCGGACCTAATCCATGTGACTTCCTTTTGCGGTTCAAGGTGTATAGTTCAAGGTGTATCTTGGTGGGGTCTCTAAATTGGCGGCCATGAGGACAACATATCCCGGACTGTGATGAACATTCCTGGTGACATGTTACGCTCGGCCTTTGAGAACGTAGTGTTCAGGATGCAATGTGGCGTCCACCAAGATCGTGGTCATGTTGAAGAAGGGAGAAGGTTATTTGCTGCATAAAGCGAAGTTGCGGCGACATTCTTTTGTTATTCATTTGTATGCTTATTACAATTTTTTCGGTATTCACCCCTCACCTTTATAGCGCGAAATACTGGCGCTACTCCAGACTACATAGTCGAGAATGTGCATTTTGCTGTTTTACTTGCGTTTTGTGCAAATTATCGGGTGCACAGAAACAGCAGCGCCATATCATCCCCTACCGGTGACTATTGGAACTTTTTTTCACGGAATCCTGCTTCCATTGTTGTTATTAGTCTCTATACCAAGTTTGGTGCCATTTCGGTTGTTAGATCGAGCTACAGGTGGCTCTGAATAGTGTCAGTTTTTAAAAAAATCATCCCGTATATATATATATATATATATATATATATATATATATATATATATATATATATATATATATATATATATATATATATATATATATATATATATATACGCATGTGTCCTTACGTATACGGTGCCCTTGCTGTTCGGGGAGCTATGCTACAGAATACATATAATTACAGAGGTGTTCTAAATTATCAAAAAATTTCTTGTATTACAATATAAAAAATATATATATATTTGATGACCCTTCTATTTTTGATGATCTATATCAAAGAGATTAATTGATATAAATTGCCAAGGCAAGCAGAATTGAGGTTTATGACTTAGAAACCGTTTGTCTGCAAAAAATTCTTTTAAGCGCAGAGATTTGTGCTAAGTATTTTACTTTAACAGAGGTATATTCCTATCGAATTTTATAGGACTATTATTGCACCTGGTGGGGCAGAAATGATTTTATCTGAGTATACTGTTCTTGAGAATCGAGGAAGACAAGCAATCAATCAGTTAAATAATGGAAACTCTGTAAGTAATGAAAGATTACCTTAAATGAAGAAAACATATAGCTGAAAATTAATGATTAAAATAGCAAGACAACCAGATTGGAGACATTTAGATACTTTAACATGTGTAAATATCTATAGGGTACCCAGTTATTGATATGTTAAAGTGCATTGATAATTATAGGGAAAAGTAATACAAAATGAAATAAGTTTTAAAAGTGTTAGCCAAATATCTATTGTATGGGAGCAGCTAGTTGAAGATTTTTAAATTTCAAATCTTTATACAAGTGTATCCTATATTAAATTTCGCTGTAGACTGTAAAGTCGAACCAAATAAAATGAACGAAAATAGATGAAAAGGTACCATTAGAAGGGAAAGAATAAACAGGAAGACTTATATATATATATATATATATATATATATATATATATATATATACACAGTGGTACCTTGACTTACGAGTTTAATTCGTTCCATGACTTAGCTCGTAACTAGAAATACTCGTATCTCGAATCAATTTTCCCCATTGAAATGAATGGAAGTGCCATTATTTCGTTCCGGTCTCCCCCAAAATACCGCAATTTTTTTGTTACTTTTTTTTAAATAAGAAAAATGTGCTTATAAACGACGAATATTGTATAAAAGCGCAATACAGTATAATATACTGCAATAAATTTTCTTTATTAAGTGTAATGTACAACATTTACCTTGGAGATCAGACTTGAATATGCTGATGGAAGTGAAGGAGGAAGGTTGAACTGAAAAATTAAATTTTATTCTTTGATTTTTGATCTTTTCGCCCCTCTTCCCTCAATTTCGCTTTTATTACCAGCTACCTACTCTCTTAAAGTGAACGAGTGAGACACGGATGTTGGGCAATTGTTGCATCGTTCACTGTGGCTGTAATATCCAGATTCTTCTTTCTCAGAATCCGAAGAACGTTTTCTCAGAATTCAATCTCTCGGTTTTAGACTGGATAGTAGTCTCAGAATAATATTATACAATTGTATAATAATTGTACATAAAGGCTGTAAATATTATATGCTTCTTGTGTTCTCATTTGATGAGCACGTAACGTGGCATTCGCTGCTCAAACTAGCGGTGGGATATCTGAAGCTTGCTCGTAAACTGAATTTTAGCTCATAACTCGAAGCAAAAAATCTACCGAGAGAATGCTCGTATCTCGCAAAACTCGTAAGTCGTGACACTCGTAAGTCGAGGTACCACTGTATATATATATAATGTTAAGGATTAATTAGAGAGAGAAGAATAGTTAAGATAATTTAAATGGGGCTTCAGGGTAGTTAATTTTGTAGCTCCAAACGTCACTGTTTTTCACAATTCTTAAAGTAACGCAAAAAACGCAACAGATCAGAAAGGGAAATTCCCCGCTTGGAGAGTCAAATTTGATTGACAGGTTGACTCCTCCCCAGCCTCATCTTGTGTGCAAACGTCATAAGCGGTGTTCTGGGGAAAGTTTGGATAGCTTGAGACAAAGGTTTTTTAGCATATAGAGTTTAAATTTGTAAATTGCTAGACGTGGGTCACGTCGCGGGCAGATATGATGATAACTTGACACGGATTGAATTAAAATTAAGTAATGATAGTTAATAAAGCTCTTAGAGGTAACTTAATAGTATTTATTTACCACAGGCCTACGTTCATTGACTTCTAATAAGGTTCATTTTTAAGGGAAAAGTTAAGCGGGAGCTACGTGTAAATAAGACGCGTGTCATATATATATATATATATATATATATATATATAAAGTCGGCATTATAAAATGAATGGACGGCATTTATACAATGAATCCTGTTGCAAGGTGCAGAAAATTTCGGGCTATCTGAAAATATATACAGGGCTCGATTTGAGGCAGAACGCGCCGGAACGACGTTTCGGTACCTGTCTTTAGGAAAAAATTACGATAGTTAAAAACATTTATTTTATCACATATTACACCCCACACACACCCCGGAAGGTTTCAGTTCCGGCACCTCTATTCTTAGAAATCGAGCACTGTATATATATATATATATATATATATATATATATATATATACTTAGCAACCCACTGTTCGGCTTGTTGGAGCATTTAGTAAGGATTTGCACGAGTGACATGGTGGACGCGGATTCCAAGCAGAGTGTTAACATTAAGTTCTGCGTTAACGCTGTTGTATACTAACCTAATTGGATTGGCTCACGTCAGTGTTAACCTATGGAGAAAATGTGTCTACTTTTGGCAGCTACATAAATGTTGATAATCCATTAAAAATGGTATTTTCAGATAGCCCGAATTTTTCTGCACCTTGCAACTGTATTCATTTTATAAATGCCGTCCACTAAATGAATGGATGAGCGTTTGAAGAACACTAGAACAGCCTTTTCCCCCATGTAATTTAAATTTAAAAATATTATTTGCATAATTTTAAGGGGTCCAGGACACAAAATTTTTCAAATTTTCGAAAAGAATTTATTGAATTAGAAATTTCTGTGTTCTTTTACGCTTAAAATGACGTTCAAGCCATGTTTCTATCTTAATTAGAACAGGAGAAATTATTCTTTTTGCAATATTCTATAGTAGCCAGTTGTTTAAACCAGTAAGTGCGTTTTCCCTCATGATAGGTTTTATCTCCATTTCTCGTCTTTTAATTGTTATAAGTCAAGAACCGTTAAAGATAAATGGTTAAAACTAGGAACATGTCTTTCTCAACTATTTTACTTCAATTTTCATTCAGCAAATTTGAAAAAAAAACATTTACTTTTGAAAATATGATTTTTTAAAAATACGTTACATCATTTTTTTGTAATTTTTACTCTAAATATTTTTAATTTTTTAAAAAATTACTATTTAAAAAAATGCTGAATCATAATTAAAACTTATATATTTCTGTTTAATTAAATGAAAAAAAATTGAAATTCGAGTATAAAAATAATATTCCGAGTTATAATGATTTTAAATTACCCTACATTTAAAAAAAAATTTAATTTAAAATTTTTTTAAAAACTTTTTGATAAGTTTTATAATATGATTTTGTTTACAAAATATATGGTTAACGATTACAAAAAAATTCAAAATCTTAACTCAATAAATAAAAAAAAAATTTAAATGTGCCCCCGACCCCCTTAAAAACGAAAAATGCGAGTCAAATTTCTTTCTCTAAGACGGAGTACAATTTTGGTTTAAAAAACCGTAAATTGTCGAATTCGTAGAGATCGGTAAAAGTGACACTTCTTCTAAATTAACACACCAGCAGGAATAAGAAATACGGGATTAAAAAAAAGCTAATTGTTTTGTCTTAAATGACGTAGTTAGTAGTAGGGTAAAAAAAGTTTTCATGCGGAAAACTGATAGTTAATCATTACATGTAAAGTGGATGAGTTAAATTATATTAAAATGTCTTTGTTCGATTGTTGAAAAATGAAAGAAAAAAATCAAACGAAAGATAATTTCCTTTGATCTTTATTTGAAATCAAGATCAAAAGACACTATCTTCTTTCTCTTACACTTATATTTTTTCATGAATGCAAATACAAGTTTTTGCAAATAAAAGCTTTTTCTCAGATTTTATTATATTTAAACCTTAATAATCAAATTAAAAAATTTTCCAGCAAAACTACGATCTTAAAACTCTTACACTGTAAAAACACATATAGCCTTTGTTGTTATGTCGCACGATGTTTTAATACTCACAATCTCATGTCTTTGTGGACATGAGATTGTCTATAGGAACCAAAATATCTTTTACAATAACAGAGATGTGTCTCTCCACTTGTAAAAACGGGAGCCAAGAGAGGAATTTTCAGGCCTTCGGTCCGCACAGCGCCCTATCGGCCCTGCTTGTCGACGGACAGATGCGAGGCTCAATAATCAGCTACCTCTCTCCTTGCTTCCCCAAAAATCTCTGCGTCTCTTTTCAGCCAGCTGGCCGGCGGGAGGGGGGTTGCAGGAGCCACCCCCGATCGTTTCTTGGAAACGGGAAGAATTCGCAAAGGGATGGGCTTTTGCTTGGGTGGCCTTTTTCCCCCGAAAAGGGCCAAGACGTAACAGTCTTTCCTTCCCCCTCCAATAAGTTTTCTTGCAGGGCTGGAAGAAAACTCGCTCACAAACACAAGAAAACTGCCCATGAAGATATTCACGGTAAAAGCACTTAGCATTAAACATAAGGCAAGTGACCCACTAAAACATAATGGTACTAGTACTTTTACCATGCGAAACGCATTATTAAGAAATTAAAAAATATATATTTATACACTCCACTTAACCTACAATTAACTTACTCCACTCTCTATATATATATTCAAGAACATTTTTTACTCTTTTAAACATAAAAAAAACACAGTACACATTATTATTACAATTAATTCCTAAATTAATTTGTACATTAATAGGCATAAATTTTAGCGCGTCGATTGACATTGACATGAACCTAATAAACTGCCGACCGGCTCAGACTCTCCGCGTTTTTGTTCAATCTACCAGGCCGATGTACAATCTCAAAGGAATACGGTTGCATCGCGAGAGACCAACGCATCAATCTTGGATTATTTCCCGCGTTTGTTTTCAACCACGTCAATGGGTTGTGGTCCGTTACCACCATAAATTTTTGCCCATCTAGATAATAATGTAGCCTTTTCAAGGCAAAAATTATCGCGGCACATTCTTTTTCCGTGGTGCAATAACGTTTCTCAACGTCGTTAAATTTTTTACTCAAGTAAATAATAGGATGTTCTGATCCGCCCTCGTCTTCTTGAGTAAGCACTACACCCATTCCTACATCGGACGAATCCGTCTGCACTATGAATTCCTTTTTAAAGTTAGGCGCATACAACACAGGGGAATTCGTCAACTTATTCTTAAGTTCGGTGAATGCATTTTCGCATTCTTCCGTCCAAGTAATCTCCCCTCGTTTAGCCTTCCCTTTCAAAGCGTTGGTTAGCGGTGCGGCTAACGACGAGTACATGGGTATATATCGACTATAATAACCGACCAGCCCCAAAAATGCCCGAACCTGCGTTTTGGTTTTTGGGGTGGGGAAATCCAAAAGCGCTTTAACCTTTGCCTCCGCAAACTTTAAATTTCTGCCACTACAGGGGCTCACCATTCTGCTCCGTAACTTTCCCGGTGGTACAATCCACTTCTTAGTTATGCCCGCGAGTCGTTTTCGACTCCTCAGTAGACATACCTTTTTTCCATCGTACATATTCGTTAAGGCACGAGTCGGGAAACCCTTCTCTTTAAGCACCTGTACTCTATATTTCTCAATCATAAGCGGGCAATTCTGGGTAGTAAAGGACGTTACTTTCCCCACTTTTTCGCTTCCGCTAAACTCCCTTTCGTTGACATTATTCTCAACCAACAAATGCTGAAGTTTAACTACACGCTGCTTTCCACACTGGACCCTAATTGAGTGGGGCACACGTTTCTCATCACTGCTTTCGATTTTCCTGCGGAGTTTGCACGAGACGACTCTTACAAATAAGAAAACCTCATCCCCGGACTCAACACAATAGCCGTTGGTCTTTAATTGACTCGCGTCCCCTGTCTCCGCATAATATCCCGTGGTCATAATCTGACCCTCGTTTTCCCCCTTCTCTGGACACAACAATCCAATTTTCACCTCTTGCAAAGGAGCGAGCGAAAAACTACCTATGCTCTGGGGCAAAGTGGCTCCTAAACTATTGAGGTTTCCAGTTTCGGGGTTACTTTCAGGAAAACTAGCTGCAAGGTCCCCTTTGTTGTTGTCGCAAACGGAAAAGTTCGCCCTTTCGACTAATGGAGAATCTCTCTCCTCAGGAAAAATCAATTTAGCGTTTTCGCCTAACGGGGAATCATTTCCCTTTCCCTCCATACCTTTACAGGGTAACTCAGTTTGCTGATTTACGGTTTTGATTTTTTCGGTCAAGTCCGTAAAAGACAACTTATCGTTTCCGTCGCTAATATTAGCCGAAACGGTTTTTAAGCAACTACTATTATTTGCATGCTCCTCACTAGAAGAAGACTTCATGTGTGTTTCCCGGAACATTCGCAAGTGCATTCTTAAAAACATCAATTCTTCCGCTTTCTGCTTCCGAACCGAATCACAAACAGAGTATTTGGACTCATATTCCAGGTCATGCTCAACTCTTTTTATCACCCACTTATAGCTTAATCTGAACGATCCGGGGTCCGATTCAAATTGCTCGAACATTTTAGAGATTACCTCTTTAAAACAAGGATCCGAGGAATTTTCTACCTCTATCCTCAATTTTGCCAGTTCAAAATCTCTGTCCTGGCGTTGTTTTTCTAGTTTGAATTCCTCCTGACGTTTTTGCTCTAATTGGTCCCGAAAAGCTTCCAGACGTCCCTGAATTATTTCTACATCAAATTCGGGGCTTTTTTTAATGAGAGAAATTAATTGAATAGATCTTTTATTTTCCGATTCAATCCCTAATTCTTGCGCGAGATGCGCCAATTCGTGGTGTTGTGCTTTATTTAAGAAAGCCATCTTAAATTTAAAAACACCCGGAAACAAAATAAAATTTGCCTTTAAAATTCACAAATTAATTTAAAAGACCGGAATGTGTTATACAAAATACCCTCACAATATACTTAATAGTAATTCGATAAAACAGATTTTAGAAAAAACCACAAGAATAATTCAGTTAAAAATTAAAGCATAACTTTTAAACATAACTTTCAAAATAACTTTAAAACTCTGAAACTAGCAGTTAAAACACAATCAAATATCCTATTCTTAACATTTCACACAATAAAAAAATAAAGAGAACTATCAGGTTTTAAATTTTCAAATGGCCTAAAACACTTAAACATAACTTTCAATTTTGAACTGCAATAAATTTAGAACACAAAAAAAATCATAAAATTTCCTATCCAAAATTTAAAAAATGGTCACTGCCTTAATGATTAGCTAAGCACTTACCCCGTTTTGCAGAACACATCAGCAGGACAGGCACCACACTTCTACTGAACAAGGAGACAGTTCTTGTAAAGTTCAAATAACACCAAATTTTTTTTACACGTTCACGGCACGCACAGTTTTTTTATTGTTGTTGAAGATACTTCGATGACACACAGGAACCAGGACTGGTGGCGTCCTCACACCTTTTCATGTAAGATGAAAGTCGAAGCCAATACGAGAGATAAGACTCTCAAACAGGACAGCGTCCTAAACACTGGTAGACAGGAGAACTTGACGTGATTTGCTCTATCACCCGAGATAAAAATCTCGATTTCCAGAGAGGTAATACTCTCAAACAGGACAGCGTCCTAAACACTTGTAGACAGGAGAACTTGACGTGATTTGCTCGTATCTCGCGTGGCGCCTCCAATTAAAACTCTGTAACGTCCTCGGTGGAAAAAGAAGACACACGCGAGACTATTAATTATTACACAGAGCTTGTATTAAATAAAAACTGTACACTATGTACAAAACAGAGAGTCTAGGCTCCTCTGCATGACAGGTTCTATAGGAACCAAAATATCTTTTACAATAACAGAGATGTGTCTCTCCACTTGTAAAAACGGGAGCCAAGAGAGGAATTTTCAGGCCTTCGGTCCGCACAGCGCCCTATCGGCCCTGCTTGTCGACGGACAGATGCGAGGCTCAATAATCAGCTACCTCTCTCCTTGCTTCCCCAAAAATCTCTGCGTCTCTTTTCAGCCAGCTTGCCGGCGGGAGGGGGGTTGCAGGAGCCACCCCCGATCGTTTCTTGGAAACGGGAAGAATTCGCAAAGGGATGGGCTTTTGCTTGGGTGGCCTTTTTCCCCCAAAAAGGGCCAAGCTCTTAGCAAATCTCCGTGTTCATTACATAGAAAAATTGTTTCTATAAATCGAAATTTTTTTCAAGACAAATTGAGAGATTTTATTCCACTTTAGAATAAAATATCCCAATTTTTGGCATTTGAAACAATACGTCGTGAACTTCAATTTGCGGAAAATGTCCATGAGGAAGTTCTAAGTGGACTGAATAAATACGAACATTTCTTTGAACTTTCCGCAAAACTGGCTGTTCAGCAAGATATTCGTAGTTTTTTTTTAAAGAATGTAACTGTGATTATTGTATCCACAGTCTGCATTATTGTTTTTTTAACGATATGTAGTACTCAATAAATCTTTCGTATTAATTCATTTTTTAGTTATTAACTTTCATTTAATGGGATTCGCATATAAATTAGAAATGAAGTTTCGTATACGAAAATTAGCTTTATTTTTTTTAGGAGAATTATGATAAAACTAAGCTCAATTCTATCTATCGTAATTTCCAAATATCGAATTTTTTTCCGGTTATTTGCTACTTCGATATATGGAGGTTCGACTGTATATATATATATATATATATATATATATTCAGTGGAATCTCGATCGATCGTTCCCCGAACGATCGTTTTCCCGTATGTATCGTTTATTTCATCCAGTCCCGAATAAATTCCGTAGAAAACAAGCAAAAACAGACCGCATGGATCGTTCCTCGATCCATCGCTTTCCCGCAATATTCGTTCAGATAATCCGAGCTTTACATTAATTATCGGATCGATCATTTTTTCATAATAACTGAACCTGAAATAAAAATGTCTGGATTAAGCTAGAATGACGCTCTAATTAAACAATGAGCAGAACATTTGAGATGCACGGTATCGTTATGAAGGGGAATTGGCACTGTACTAAATCTGTACTGGAGAGAGAGACTGGGGTGGTATAATGTCTATAATGGAGAATTCGGAAGTAGAGGCACTGTTGTTATACTGAAGAAACTACTGGAAAATAGACATCATATTGCTGGACGAGGGATCGGAAACAGGATTGGACGACATCACTTTATCTGCAGTACCTTTTGAAGAACACTCGGAAGCGTTTCACCGAAGAAACTTTGTTGAAGGGAAATCGGTTGATTCTATTAGTCGTAGCGGCGAATAACAAAGTTCATAGCGACGGATGATACGAGCGGTGTCTCCAAAGAGGAAAGATGTTCTCAGAAGTTTTAGCCGGAAATAGTGATGATATTACATTTGCGCTGAAAAAAAAACTCTGTTCGTTGCGACTCCTGGCAACTAACTATCCTGGATGATTGTACTTCAAATAATTTCTACTGACACATGTTTGAGTCGACTCTCTTTTATTTTAAAACAAGATGCTACGTAGTCATAATGCCTACAATTAATACATAAATATCATAGATGGATCTTTCATCAACATTACAAGTAAGTACTCCTCCACAAAGTATAAAACTGGCAAAAACATGGCTAGGCTGGATAAGTTTGTAAGTCTAAGTCAAGTCCGAGAGTATATCTGATAAATTTCTTTCGAGCCGAGCAAAAGAGGGAGCGAGGGCTGCCAGAGAAAACGTGAACCAAACCTCGCCAAACGCTGAAGCCTACGAAAGGTAGAAAAGAAGCAGCGCATTAAGTAAAAGGGCGAGTAACGGCGAAAACTGGTAGGCGTGTACCAATGCCGTGAAGACGCGGGAACATAAGACACGCTCATTGGCTGTGCAGGTGAGACCTGGCGACTTATGACATCTGGCGATTTCGCGCCAACGCGGTTGTTTCTCAAAAGCTGCACGAATACACACGATATTGCCACACTTAGGTGAAACTCAATACGTATAGAAAAAGAACAGACGAACGTCACTATGGGCGTTACGTACATGAATAACACAGTGCAGGAAAGGAGGTTCCCATATCGTATGCTGAATGTTAGCACGACATAAGAAACCGTAAATTTAAAAGTAGCCCTGGGAAAGAACCGTAATGGTTTATTTCAACAATGTCATGCCGATTCAACTTACGCACAGGTGTGCATGAAAGAGCGAGACATCGTTAAAATGAAGACCACCTTGAATTCAAAAGATCAGGACTAAAGAAAACACCTGCTACTGCTAAGATAAAATACCTACCCTGACAGAGTTAGATTTTAACAAGTAATTAATTAATTTTAAGTTTGAATTAAGATAAAATTACTACACATTAACTGTAGCGATAAAATCCACGCTACAATCGTATTTTTGTTCTCTCGTGTTCAGCCTGCTTTCGCAGACTCGTACCACTCCCATTATTTGTTCGTCGTTGGTGTTCCATAATTCTTTAGCTCCTGAAGTATCCTATTTTCGGAAACTCATTCCAAATTCTCCGACTATTCCACATTTCTGTTCTTATCAGCTGTGGCTCACAGTCATCCGACCTGAGCGGTTCCTGCTGTCCTCTGGCTTTTCTCTTGGCCTTGGAATGGAGGCGCCCTAGTGTTTGGTCTAGGGTGTGAAACGATTCTAATTGCTGCTCTCTACACTGGCCAGTGAGGGTTTCTCCCGGAAGCAGAACTTCCTGGTGGTCTTATGTCGGACCCCATCCAGTGCAATGAAATGGCTCTAGTTACGAACGATTCACGGCTGACGTTTCTTTATACTCTCACACAATAACCGATACCGAAAGGAATGCAATTTGCAACACAGAAAAAAAATTTTGTTTACTTGTGGAGAGAAAACCGCCAAAAAAAATAAGATTAAATACTTTTATTTGAATCAAAATTCCTGTGCACCTACGTGTATTTCTTTTTTATTACTATTATCTTGGATTTCAGTACAATTTTATCTTCAGTTGCACTACAGGTATGTATGCATTTATGTATGTGAATAAATATATTTTAGGGATATCAAACTGTAAAGAATGTTAATGCTTTTTTGTATGTTCCCGCATCTATCGTTTTCCCGCATCCATCGTTTAGTTCAGTCAGTCCCTTCGAAAACGATAGATCGAGATTCCACTGTATATATATATATATATATATATATATATATATATATATATATATATATATATATATATACCGAGTGCGTCATAAATTCGTGCAAATTTCAAAAATTCGTAATAAAAGAAATAATGCTCGGAAAAATTTTCTGTTTACGCGAATAGGATCAGAGGGACATTGGATTTTTTTCCATGTAAAAAAAAAGTTTCCAAACGTAACCGAAAGAGGGCGCTTTTGCGTGACCACGTTAAGCCTGGATTGCAGGAAAGACATGGGTTACCAGTTGTCACCTTCATGCAGGATGGTGCCCCGCCCTGTGATATCAAGACGTGATATCACGTGATATCAAGACGTCCTTGTTGGAATCTTTCACTGAAGACCGAGTTCTATAAGTCTCGGTTGTAAGGTTCAGTGGCCTTCACGATCACCAGACTTGATACCGGCAAATTTTTAGTTGGGGGGATACTTAAAATCTCATGTGTACCGGGGCTCCACAACCACTTTGGTGGAACTGAAATATGTCATTTGACAGACAGTCGGTGCCATCGATGCTACAATCCGCTGTAATGGACATAGTGACGCGCCTCACTTACCTATTACCATGTGCTGGTAGCAATGTTGAACATGTGTTACTTTAAAATAAATGCACAGTCACATGTTATTGTGATTTGTTTGATTTTCTGTTTGAGTTTCCTGATTTGCATAAAACTTGTCAGTATGACGTGTGAGCGCCCCCTTTCGGTTACTTTTGGAAATTTTTTTTTTTACATGGAAAAAAATCAATGTCCCTCTGATCTTATTGGCGCAAGCAGAAAAATTTTCCGGGCATTACTTCTTTTATCATAAATTTTTGAACTTATAATAAAAGAAGAACATGAATTTATGATGCATCCGGTATATATATACATATACACACACACTGAAGTGTAAAAAACAGGTACACCTTGCCAAATATCATGTAGGGCCCACACGACCACGCAGAAGTTCAGGAACATGACATGGCATTGACTCGACTAATGTCTGAATGTATCCAAGAGGAAATTCACGCCATGAACCCTGCATAGCAGTCCACAAATCCATAGGAGTGCGAGGGGGTGGAGATCTCTTCTAATCAGCACGTTGCAAGGCATCCCAGATATGCTCAATAATGTTCATGTCTGGGGATTTATGTGGACTATGGAAGTGTCTAAAGTCAGAAAAGGGATCCTGGATCCACTCGGTAGCAACTCTGGACGTGTGTGTGGGGGGGGGATCGCATTGCCCCGCTGGAATTGTCAAAGTCCGTCGTAATGCACAATGAAAATGAACGGGTGTAGATGATCGTACAGGATGCTTATGTACTACCCAACACCTGTCAGATTCGTCTCTAGACGTATCAGGGGTCCCATATCATGCCAACTGCACACGCCCCATACCATCAATGAGACTCACCAGCTTGAACAGTTCCCTGATGACATGTACGGTTCCTGGATTCATGAGGTTGTCTGCATACCCGTACACGTCCATCCGCCCGATACAATTGGAAAAGAAACTCGTCACACCGGGCTACGTGTTTCCAGTCATCAACAGTCTGATGGAAATGTTTGCGGGCCAGGGAAAGGCATAAACATTTGTGTCATGCCGTCAACAACAGTACACGAATGGGCCTGAAGCTCTGAAAGCCCATATCAAGGACGGTCCATTGAACAGTTCGCATGCTGACACTTGTTGATAACCCCAACACTTGTCCGCAGCAATTTGAGGAAGTGTTGCACGTCTATCTCGTTTAAGGATTCTCGTCAGTCGTCGACGGTCCAGTTCTTTCAAGGTATTTTTCCGGGCGCACTGCTGCAGGAGATATGATGTTATACCGGATACCCGAAATTCATGGTACACGCGAGAAATGGTCGTGCTAGAAAATACAAATTGCACCGCTACCTCGGAGATGCTATGTCTCATTTCTCGACTATAACACTACGTTCAAAGTGACACAAATCGTCATAACCTACCATTTTAGCAGCAAGAACCGATCTAATAGCTTCGCCAGAGATCTGTTGTCCTATACAGGCGCTGCCGACCGCATCGCGTTACGCTGATTGGTTGCTTATCTCCGTTATTTTCATTCGCACGCCTGTACCAGTTTTTTTGGCTCTTCAGTATATATATATATATATATATATATATATATATATATATATATATATATATATATATATATATATATATCTATATATATATATATATGTATATATATATATATATATATATATTTATTTATTTATTTGGGTGGGGCGAAAAATTTTTTTTTTATAATCAATTTCTAATAGCAGAAAGCTTGCGCTGGCATCCTAATAACGGGAAAAATAATATAAAAAAATATAAATTGTTTTTGAAATCGCACAAGAGCCCTAAAGTTTAGAAAAAAAAGAAAAAAATCTGCACTTTTTAAAGACGTATAAAATATTTTTATTAGTTTACTTTATTTCTAACAGCGTAAAAACTACTATTTGTAGTTACTTAAAAAGCATAAAAAATACTTTTGGACACATTGCCGTTCATTTGAATTCGCGCAAAAAACCTTAAAATACCATTTATTTTTGTAAAAACCTCATATTGCAGCTCTTCGCCCATTTCAACATTTTTTTCCTTTATGCTGAAATGACCCACGACTGACCACGTGGAGGTGGCTGCAAGTCAAGTCCCATACCCCCCCCCCCACCCAATCAACCAACCAACCAACCAATTTGGGTGTGGTTACTTAAACTGAAGTCCCTTTAAATTATGACTTCGTATCAAATTTTGGCTTCAAAGACCATGATCCTAAAGTTGTCCGAATAAAACCTTATCGATTTTCATGCCCGCAAAATTTTCCAGCGGCCTCTGTAACAAGTTTCACACATCTCTCTACCGACTGAGCGTGGGATGGAAATTTCAAATACTCAAATTCTGGAAGGGCTTTGTCTTTCAATAAAGTTGAAATGTGTTCTGTTGCCATATTTGACAACAATGGAGGTGGTGTTAGCTTACACTTTGTCCAATAAATATGTTTAGTATACTCTGAGGCTTGAAAATTAATTAAAGGAAGCTTGAAGGTTCTAATGTGACCTACTACTGGCGGCTCATTTCTGGTTTTCAGTATCCTCCTGTAGCCTAATTCTCGAATGTGTTATCTCTCGTCCAATATCATCGCCAACATCATATTCTCTGGATGTCAGAAGAACGAGTTTCTCTGAATGGCCGGATCGATGATTTCGTTTATGTTGTCCGCGAAAAGTCTTGTTGTTTGAATGACCTTTAGTATGTGCTTCGGACCGTCTTTCACAGTGTAATATCAACCAAAACAGGAACATAGGTCTTTACAATGCAATTTACAAGTGTCTTCATTTCGCTTGTCGGACTAATTCGGGAAACAAAGTCTTAATACCCAGTTAGCACAGGTTAACCATCGGGAATGTCTGAGGGATCCAGAATCTTTAACAGCAAATTCTGGATCGCTGAGTCCAGTGATGACTGCATTAACAATGTCTAGAAGATACTGCTTATCTTTACTGAGGTCAGTTTTATTTATTATGATAACAACTTCAGATTGAATCGGCACAAAATCAACAACAGGATTTTTCTCACAGCTAGGCAGTTCCTTGCCAATTGGACCACTGAATGACGCTGGCCCAGTTGTTGTCCCGTCTAAGTGCTCAAACAAATGTCTATAAGGCAACTCATTAAAGTGAAGCAAACAAATAAATCACTGCAGTGGTCGCTGACGCCCAACTTCAATGTTCTGTACACCACCACTTTTCCAAGCGGTATTTGTGACTGTCCCATCACATCCGATGGCTACCACTGCACTCATGTCAAAATCTTTCTTTTTCATGTGTAGTCGAAAATAATTTCGGCAATATCATTACCGGTTCCTGTTTTTGGTGTAACATGGCCAATGTATTGGCCACCAGGCTCACTAATCACGCTAACATGTTCTTCTTTTCTTACTCTGCGGAACATTTTAGCTCCTATTTTTTCTTGCGTTAATGTATTATCTTTTCTACCGTCGAAGTAGATTCCATTTATTTCTTTCAGCTGGTGCTCTTTTTCCTTTATTGCTTTTCGAATCTTCACTTTTTCCCTTCTAATCTTACTTTTGTCACTCGTGACATATCTGAATCAGAGATCATTCCAATATCATGTAGGAAACCAGAAGATATTGCTGCTGTGGCCCTGTCAGAAACACCATACCTATCACTTAATAAGGAAGTATACGACAACTTTGAACGCATGGTATTGCGATGTAGAAAGCAATACCAAACTCACAGAAGGAAAACATACTGAAATGGGTGAAGAGCTGCAATATGAGGTTTTTACAAAACTAAATGGTATTTTAAGGTTCTTTGCGCGGATTCAAATGAACGGCAATGTGTCCAAAAGTATTTTTACGCATTTAGGTAACTACAAAGAGTAGTTTTTACACTATTAGATATAAACTAAACTATTAAAAAAATTTTATGTCTTTAAAAAGTGCAGATTTTTTTTTCTTTTTTTTCTATACTTTAGGGCTCTTGCGCGATTTCAAAACCAATTTATATTTTTTTATATTATTTTTCCCGTTATTAGGATGCCAATGCTTAAGTTTTCGGCGCTATTAGAAATTGATTATAAAAGAAAATTTTTTTCGCCCCACCCTAATATATATATATAATGTCTCTCTGCATGAAGATATTTATACATACAGATATGTAAAGAATATAATATGAAATAAATGCACATAAAATTTAATCTCAAGTCTTTTAGGAATAAGCTTTGGGGAGGGTACAGAATCTTCACGTGAAAATGTAAATCATTATGGATATAATAGATCCGTTACCTTAGAAAAGTCCCGTATGAATAAGTATGAACCCTAAAGATACTTTCACATTGTACGTTACAAATGAATAACATACTTTCGATTTTCCGGCAACCTTTAAAATTTCTCGTGCTTCATTATATAACTGAAATCTTCATGTTTGGGAATATTTAGGAAGAAATGCATTTCTAGGAAAATTATTTTTAGTTAACTGCAGATAAACTTTCTTTAAAGGTAATCTTTTATAGTTCCGAAATATTTTACCCGGTTTAAACAGAACAAACATTTTTAGCAGAATGGAGCTGCTTTGCAAGTGTATTTTTTAACTATTTACAACGCGGAATTATTTTGTAGGGTCTCCGGGTGTTTAATCTACATATTTTAATGAGCGCTCTTTTAAGCGTTTGAATATATTCTGGTAATGTAACGATATCGTAAAGAGAGAAAAATATTGATATCGAAAATTCCCTCAAGGCCATTTTACAAAAGGATAGTGTGCCGTATTAAATGCAGGAAAAAGCTAAACATAAGTGACCCAGATACATAAATTTGTATATGTAAATACATATGTTTATATACATATGCTCGTATATATTTATATATAATGTAATGTGTATCTGTTAACGATACGGTATTGATCTAAAAAAATATGTATTCAGATACAATATATGTATGGGTCAGCAGGGGTGATTGTAAAATGCATATGGATGATCGAGATATTTTAATTTAAAAAGTAAATATCATTTATGTTTAAAATTAGAATTACTATGAGTAATAGATATTTTCACCTTTCTTATTACGTTGCACATAAAAAAATTATAAATTATGAATATTACAGAGCTCTACAATACAATTTACTATTAACACATCCATTTCCAATTACCCCGACAACATAAGAGTGGTTGTAAATAATAGTTTGCTTTATGTTTTAAATAACATACAGTTACAAAAATGGGGGCTCTACACGATAATAGGCAGGTGTACCAGTGTTTTCTCCCTCTTCATTATATATATATATATATATATATATATATATATATATATATATATATATATATATATATATATATATATATATATATATGGGGGACAGGATAACCTTTCAGTGTTTCAAACAACAAAACTACACTGCTGGGCACCCAAATTGCAACACCAAGAAAGACAAGAGATATCACAACAAAATTTATTTTGTAGATAACATGTTGATCAAGTATCAAATGATTAAATTTATAGACTTCTGTGAAGTGTGGTTCCTGCCAAAATCAGTAGCCAGAGTAGCCGCCATTGTTGGAGATCACCGCTGCCACACGCCTCGGCATTGATTCAAAGAGACTTTGGATAAGTTCTTGGGGTACAGCAGACCAAGCAGCTTCCACACGTTGCCAAAGTTGATCTGCTGTGGCAGCTGGGGATGGAATCTGGGTCAATCGTAGAGCAACCATGGACCACATGTTTTCTATCGGCGAAAGATCCGGAGAGCGAGGCGGCCAGGGAAGCAATTCAATCTGGCGATTGACGAAGAACCGTTGGACAATGCGTGCTACGTGTGGTTGCGCATTATCCTGTTGAAATATGGCTGTGGGCAAGCCCTGAAGTTAAGGAAGGACAACTGGCTCCAACACCTCGGAGATGTAGTGCTGGCTGTTTAAAGTACCGGTAATGCGTACTAGAGGTGTGCGAGAGTGATATCCAATACCGCCCCATACCATAATACCCGGTGCAGAACCAGTGTGGCGGTGCATAACACAGCTGTTCAGCATCCTCTCTTCACGGTGTCCTCTCTTCGTGGTGTTGCAGACAGAAGCTTGACTCGTCAGTAAAGACAATTTCATTCCATTCTGCCGTCCACATCCTTCTGTCATCGCACTATTGGCGGCGGAGACGTCTGTGGTTCTGCGTCAAGGGTAGACAAAGCAATGGACGTCTTGCGGACAGACCACTCTGCTGTAAACGGCGTCGAATGGTACGCGGAGACACTGGATGATGCGTTACAGACGGCATGTGCTGTGCTATGGTTCTTGATGTGACTGAGCGATCCGTCACTGTCATGCGCACAATTTGCCTGTCATCACGTGAAGTGGTGAGCTGAGGTGGATGCGATCGAACACGCCGGTCCGTCGTACCCTCCTGCATCCAACGATCACATATCCGCATTACAGTTGTTTGGTTTCGTCCAACACGACTACCGATTTTCCTGAAAGATAATCCTCAATCTCGGTAGGCCACTGTCCTTCCTCTGTCGAACTCGGATACTTGATCAAAAGATGATCGCTGTTTTCGACGAGGCATAATTGATCGTTTTTTTGAAAAAACCACAAGAAAAACACAATTGCCGAACTTGAAATCGTCGAAATCTCCAAGCCTTAAATAGCGCTTTGAAGTGGCGCCACAGGCGTGAGTGATGTGCGTCTGCGCTGAAATTCTAATCATTTGCATATCTCACCTCCACTAATGCATGTTGTAAATTTCATGTTATTTGCATGTTTCCTTCAGGGTGTTGCATTTACAGTGGCCAGCAGTGTATTATAATCTATACTAACATTTAATGAATACATATTACTTATTTACAAAATTATTATTTTCGAGGCTACGTCGTTAAATATACGTCGTTACATAGGCTAATTAAGGAGCAGTCGTCTTCTGATATCAGACAAACGCATCATAGATCATCTACGTCCATCCGCAGACTGGAATTGCCAGATCTTTATATTTTTAGCTGGGATAGAGCGGCGAAAACGGATGTTAGTGTCATCTAGTGGCATATGCAGGTACCACATTCTCTCTCTCTCTCTTTCTTTCTTTCTTTCCTTTTCTTTTCTTTTCTCTTTTCTCTTATTTCCTTTTCTTTTCTTTTTTTTCTTTTCGTTTCTCGTTTCGTGTCGTTTCGTTTTGTTTTGTTTTGTTTTGTTTTGTTTTGTAAATCAATTTACACTGTATTGCTTCATGTTGTGTTTTAAAACATATTGTTAAGAGGATTATAAGATATTTATTGCAAATTAAGTTTAGAAATAAAATACGTATTTTATAAGGAAAATATGTGTTTTGCATGCATGTGGATTATACTGGTCAAATTTTGCTGTGCTTCCTGAGAGATAACTTGCTCGTCAAATCTTTATCAAATGTATACCGACAAATATTTTACATAACCTCGAATATTCATTTTTTAACATTTTTGTCGCCAAATGTTTCCTAGGGGAACTATATTTTAATGCTGTTTGATGTGCGCACGCCAAATAGAAGTCTAACATGAATCTCGAGGTTCTATGGCTTACTGCAATGCATTACTTTATAAAACAGCAAATAAATGGTAACACAGGACTTGTATATTTTACGAGATTTACAATTTATATCAATTTACAAACTACGAAGACAAAAAGGATCTAAAAAGTATACATTTTCTAAATGTCATTTTTCTCCTGTCATTCCCTATAGCCTGAATAAATATTTAACTGTCTTGAGGTATTTTTATCCGTGTACATGAACTATAAAAATTGCTCCTCGAGCAACGCAGTTTAAGAGCTAAGCATCTTAAGCAGATATTCAGAGTTACTTGATGTTGAAACTTTTTTCCTACCTCTGACATGTATGATGCAATCTGATTTATTATTTTCGCAGTATTTGCATTTAAAATTCATTGCAAATTTACTTACGCAAATATTTTTTAGAGCCAATAAATCTTAAGTTCAGTTAATTTACACTCCATGATTTTATAAACATTTCACTACCATAATGTTTAGATAATAATTTATAAATAACAATTAAAATTCTTGCTGGAGCAACGAAGTTAAGTGAAAAGCATCTTAAACCAATTTTTGAAATTGTTTGATGTTGAAACCTTTTGCTTTCTTGTGACATTTAAGGTGCAATTTCATCCTTATCTTTGCATTATTTGCATTTAATCTCTATTGCAAACTTTCCCGCTTTTATGCAAATCTTTTGTACAGCTAATAAATCCTAAGTTCAATTAATTTACTCTCCATGATTTTCTAACCATTTCACAGCCACAATGCTTATAAAATAATAACTGTTAATAATCATTGACTTCCTTAGGGTATTGCCTACACGCTTAGGAGAAAAATAAAAATTGACGTAGGAGCAACGAAGTTTAAGAGGAAATAATCTCAAGTCGATCCTTTTAAGTTATTTGATGTTGAAACCTTTTTGCTATCTTGTGACATTTAAAGTGCAATTTCATCCTTATCTTTGCATTATTTGCATTTAATCTCTATTGCAAACTTTCTCGTATTTACGCAAATCTTTTTTGCAGCTAATAAATCCTAAGTTCAATTAATTTACTCTCGATGATTTTCTAAATATTTCACTACCATAATGTTTAGAAAATAAAAACTATTAATAATAATTGACTTCCATAGGGTATTATTTACACGCGTAGGAGAAAAATAAAATTGAAGTAGAAGCAACGACATTTACGAGGAAAGCATATTAAGTCAGTCCTTTTGAGTTATTCGATGTTGAAATCTTTTGCTGGCATATGACATTTAAGGTGCAATTTCATCCTTATCTTCGTATTATTTGCGTTTAATCCCTATCTGAAAATTTCTCGTACTAACTCAAATCTTTTCTTCAGTTAATAAATCCTAAGTTCAATTAATTTACACTCCGTGATTTTATAAACATTTCACTACCATGATGTTTAAAAAAATATTAACTAGTAATTATAATTGACTTCCTTAGGGTATTGTTTAACGCTTAGGTTAACAATAAAAATTGTAGCAGAAGCAGAAAAGTTTAAGAGGAAAGCATTTTAAATCGATTTTCTAAGTTATTTGATGTTGAAACCTTTTGATTACTTGGAACATTTAAGATGTAATTTCATCCTTATTTTCACAACATTTGCATTTAAACTCTATTGCAATGTTTCTCGTACATCCATAAATTTCTTGTAAAACTAATAAATCATAAATACAACTAATTTATACTCCATCATTCTATAAACATTTCCCTACCATAATATTTATAAAACAATAATAATTAATAATGATAATAATTTGACTTTCTTAAGATAGGTGTTATCCTCGTATATGAACAATTAAAATTGTAGAGAGGGCAACGAAATTTAAGGGCAGTTCCTCCTAAATTCACTTTCTGAATGATTTGATGTTGAAACCTATTGCTTGCATGTAACATTTAAGGTGCAATTTCATCCTTATCATCGAAATATTTGCATTTAACCTTTATTGCAAAGTTTCTCGTACTTACGCAAATCTTTTGTACTTCTAATAAGTCGTAAGTTCAATTAAATTACACTCCATGATTTTAAAAACAGTTCATTACCATAATGATTAGAAAATAATAATTAATAATAATAGTAATTAGTGGCTGCCTTAAGACATTTTTTTTATCCCCTTTCCTGAACAATAAAAATTGCTACAGGAGCAACGAATTTTAAAGATAAACCACCTTTTATAGATTTTCTGAGTGATATAATGTTGAAAACTTTTGCTTTCTTGGGACATTTAAGATGCCATTTCAGTCCTTTTCTTCTTATTTTTTTGCATTTAAATTGTATTCAAAAGTTACTTGCACAGATATCTTGTACAAATAATAATTCCGAGTGAAAATAATTCAAGTAAAAATTATTTACACTCCATTATTTTCTAAACATTTCCCCATCATAATGTTTAGAAAATTTAATAATTAATGATAGTTTGATTTCCCTAAGACATTGTTTATCCTCGTATATTAAAAATAAAAATTATTATAGAAATAATAAATTTTAAGGGCAACGCTTCTGAAAGTGAATTTCTAAATGATTTGATGTTAAAATCATGTTCTTTCTTGTCGCATTTAACTCTCAATTAATATCCTTATCTTAGCATTTTTTGCATTTAAACTGTCTTGCAAACTTATTTGCGCAGATCTGTTGAATAACAAATAAACCACAAGTACAACTAATTTACACTCATAATTTTTTATGTATTTAAAATATTTCCTTATCCTTATCCCTATGTTATGTAGTTTGTTTGTTATAAATTCACAGAATTAAGAACATATGAGCTTACATGATTTTTCCCAGTTATTTCTGTTTTAAGTATTACCAGCATACCCTGTATACAGCGTGTACAGCAGAGTCCCTGATTTCAAAATTAAAAATCTTGTAAACAAAGATTTTTAGAAGAATGCAACAAATGGTATGCTTATCGTAAAAGCTGTAAGAATTTTATACATTAATTTTCGAAAAAGTTACAAAAGCTTCTAACATATGGAATTCTACAACTCGTATCAGTATGCATAACTAAACTCGTAGTCTTTGCAATCAGTCTTTGCAATCACTACATCGCAATCTTTTCAAAATGTCCACCATTCGCTTTACAGAGGTAGCGCAATAATATTTGCCATCACACCATGTAGTGTCTCAACAGAAATCGATTCAGCTGCCACACAGATCACCGATTGAAGCTCATCCAGCGTAGTGAGATGGTTCCTGTAGACAGTATCTTTTAATGTGCCCCGTAAAAATAGCCACAAGGACTCAGGTCCGGCGAATATGGAGGACAATCCATGGCAATGTGAATAGAGCATATTGCGAGCCTGCTAACAGCGCCATCTGCTGGCAGCTTTTGTAACTATTTCGAAAATTAGTGTATAAAATTCTTACAGCTTTCGCGATAAACATACCGTTTGTTGCATTCTTCTACAGATCTTTGTTTTCGAAATTTTCAATTTTGAAATCACACACTCCTTCGATGGACACACTGTAGTATCACTGCATATAAAAGCAAAATCATTTAAAAACTATCATTATAGGGCTCTTGAAGCAAAAGAAGGCTATAGAAACCATGTATGCAGAAATGAGTGTAGAAATGATGCATTTTTTTAACAATTCCACTGAAACCTAAATGACGTTACTCTCTATAACCAATTTACCCTTAAAGCTGCTGTGTACTAACCCTATTGGATTCGGTCTCCTCAATGTTAACCTATGGAGAAAATGTGCCCAGGGATTGCCGACTTGTATTGAAAGATTTTTTAAAAAAATGTACTCCGAAATAGAGAAAAATGTTACACCTTGGTGCATATTTTGAAATGCAAATAATATTTTTAAATTTAAATGATTCAGGTGAAAAATGTAGTGTAGTATGTTTTAAACGCTCCTAAATTCCTTTGGTGGGCGAAATCTATAAAATGAATTATGTAGCAAGATGCAAAAAAGCTCAGGCTATCTGCAAATATTATTTTTATTGGATTATCGGCAGTTATGTAGCAGTGAATAGTAGACCCCCTTTTCCTCCCTAGGTTAACATTGAGGGGAGCGAATCCAATAGGGTTAGTACACACCAGCCAGGAATTTTAATCAAGTTTTATTTAACTGAACATAATATTTAACTGTTAAACATACACAGATAATAAGAGCTGCTTATTCAGTTATCTGACTATCACTGGTGGAGCAACTATGGAATACATGCCATCCAGACAATGCATCATAGAGATTTTAAAGATGGTTGGCAGAAACCTATCTCGGTGGGTGCGGTGGCCGAGTTGACAGGAGCAGCGAGCCACTAATCTGGACGTCCCTGGTTCGATGTTCGTCGCTTCACTAATGGTGGCCGGGGAATGTAAAATAGGTCGTTGCTGCAATGTCCTCGAAGATCTGAAATTTACCTCTGGAGGTGCGGGGTCAAGTGTTCCGGTAACGTCACTTAACTCGGTTCAAAATTGCGGGACCGGTCATTTCGCCAATTCGGACTCCGACCCTCGTAGTGATAATTCAAAACAGTAGTAGCTCCTTTCAGCCCAATAGCCTATTAGGACCTGGTGAATGGAACCTCCAACCAGGGGGCATTAGAAACAGAAACATATCTCGGATACTCAAAATCTTTGTGTTTGAAATTAGGCTGAGCTTCCTGTTGATGAACAGGCTATCAGACAAGCGACAATGGATTGTGAGTAACACAATGCATTCTAAAGAGGGTGGTTCGCACTTTATGGAAACGATTTTGTAATTTATTTTTGTCGATTGTAGATTGGGATAAAAATTTACAGAATAATCGACTGCTACTGTTTTGTTTTGATTGGAATGTAAAATAAAAAAAATTTATTTTGAATATGGCTCTTAAACTTGATGGCTCGAAGGCTACGTAATTGTGCTTTCCGAGGAGAAATATCCGTATCAACAAATTATGAAGCGGTGTAAAAATCATGGTTATGGCATTTCAAAAAAAGGTATTTATAATATATTAAATTTGAAAGGGAAAAAACATTTAACTGAAAGTAAAAAATGAAAACTTGACCGCGAAACCTCATCCTAAGCCTGTTTGGACGCAGGTAAATATGAAGAAAGTGAAGTCTCTGATCCTAAAAGGAAATCCGCCGACTCAAAGATCCATTGCATCGAAATTAGAAATGTCTTCTGGCACTGTAAGTAAAATCATTCATAAAGATTTGAAGTTAGAAAAGTTGTTTAAACCTAAAGTGCATTTGCTTTTCCCAAAGCATATTTCTGAAAGAATAAAAAATATCGAAAATTTTATGAAAACACCTAGCAGCTGAAAAGTGGAAATTTGCGGTAACACTCGAACAGGCATGGATATATTTAAGTGACTGTAACAAGCAAAGATCAATTTTCTAATGCTTATCTGAAGGGAATGACCGTACGAAATGGTTTCGTAAGAGTACAGAAAAGTTCCCAAAGGGATTCATGATAGTTGCAGTATTTTGTTACAACGGCAAATTTAAAATCAAAAAAGTCTCAAGTAAAGCCAAAATGAATTCACTCTAATATTAGCAGAATATTTTAGAACCAATTTTTGAAGAATAAATTCCAGCCTTATATGGAAAGGGCATCGAAAAAGTTGAGCTTCATATGGACAAAGCCTCTAGTCACACCTCTAAATCAACTGCCGCTTATTTGGCAAAGAAAGAATCAGAAACAGGAATAAAGTGTGTCCTATTTAATGAAATACCTGTAAAATTACCGACGCTTCTCCACTGGACTTTGCTTTCTCGGTTTATTTACGAGCCTTAAGAAAACGGCTTCCAAGAACACTGAACGGACTTTGGAAAACGGTCCAGGAGGAATGGGGTAAAATTGACATGAAAATACTCAGAAAAAGTTTACTTTCGTGGAAATTTTGGACTAGAGCTATTGTCAAGAACCATGGCTATCAGATAGAAGCAAATCGCCGCAAAAATACAGCATTTATACATGAAACTGAACTATCGAAATCGTTTCCATAAAGTGCGTACGGCCTTCTGTACTGTATTGCTACGGCTATGCAGGAGAAAGACGTTGATCTACCGCACCCATGTAGAAACCTATTAATCCCCGGACGGAAAATTTCCATTTAATATCATTAGAAGGGAGGGATTCCACGTGTCTTCATCCGACGACCGTGATAAAATATCAAAGAAGAATAACAGGGGAAAGAAGGGCCCGTTAGAAGAATAGAATATATGGTAATTGAACGCATTTCACGCTGACGACTCGGATAAGCTTATTGGGAAAATATAGGTGAAGTTAGCGTGAAAAATGGCTGAACTTGACTCGTAATAAAAGAAGTGCGAAATACCCCAGCTTAAATATTATGCAGGTTTGTACTCAATTCGAGAGGTGATTATTGAGGAATACATACACTATAATAGTTCAAATATGTATTGATATTTTGTCATTTTACTTCACGTGTTTTTTAACGTTTTTGTTTTAATTAATTCTTATGTCTTTTCATGAACAGATGTAATTATTTAATCGATTTGTATCACTAGAAGTTCGTTTCAATCCTCTGTAAAACTAATTTTTTGAAGGGAAACTTCCTTAGCCCAAGTAACGTAAGTGCGTTCTGGCGAGTCGAAAGAGTGAAACGCTTCCTGATTTACTGCACGTGTTTTTTAACGTTTTTATTTTAATCATTTCTTACGTCTTTTCATGAACAGATGTATTTATTTAATCGATTTGTATCACTAGTAGTTCGTTTCAAACCTCTGTAAAACTAGTTTTTTGAAGGGAAACTTCCTTAGCCCAAGTAACGTAAGTGCGTTCTGGCGAGTCGAAAGAGTGAAACGCTTCCTGCTTTGGAAACTTTCAATCTCTCTTATATATATATATATATATATATATATATATATATATATATATATATATATATATATATATATATATATATATATATATATATAGGTGGTTCTCAAAATAATGGAAACACCTATAAATATTAGTGGTGTTTATGAATGTGCTTCGTATTCCTTAAAAAACGAGTCTGGCCACCGGTATTTTTTTATATAATATAGTGTATGTATTTGTCTACTATCAGATAGCAGTAATGAAGCTAAGGACATCGTGCTTTTGGGGGGAACAACGTAAAAAACCAAACCTTGGTGATCTTGCGAATAGGGCAAATTTTTTGAGCCCGTTTAAATTAGTGTATCTGTTACTGCAATCCCCCAGGTTAATGGGTGTTTTTCGAGCTATGGTATCGAAAGTTCTGGTATCAACCATTATAGGTCGAAGGGAATTTCACAAACAAAATATTTACGGAAGAGTAGCTATTCCCAAGCAAATTGTAATCGATGTCAGCACAAAATATCGCCCTCAATGGTACCACGAGTGCAAATCCTGGTCGAGTAATATGTCGAAAAACGGCATTTGGTCCGACGAATCATTGCTAACATTGTTCTTTGCAAAAAGACGTGCATATGTCTGGAGAACACTTACACAAGCGTAAGATTCTGGCTGTCTCATCTCAACTGTCAATCATGGAGGTAGATTATCAGGGTTTGGGATGACATTTCATGGTTTTCTTCAGGCCCTATTGTATCCCTAAAATGGAGATACAATGGGAAGGACTGCCGAAATTGTAGCTCACTAGTCCATCCTATGGTGCAAACACTGTTTCTTGCAGGAAATGGCTTTCTCCAGGATGATAATCCCCCTATACATACAGCTAAATCTAGCAAGTATTATTTTGAAGAGCATGAAAAAGAAGTCAAATATCATATCTTGCCCTTTACACCCCCCTAGCTATTTATCATACAACGACTGTGATCTGTATAAGCGGATAGATAAAGGTATCGATATCCCCCACACCATTTCTCTTCATGATTTTTCCCCCGGAAAAATGGTATAATATATTCTTAACCACTATCTATGACTTGTATAATCCAATTCCAAGACGAATCTGGTGGAATTACATGACAAAGGTGATCCAGCACAGTATACATTATTTTGATAACCACCTATATATATATATATATATATATATATATATTTGTGTTTGTATGTGTGTATAGTGTCATTTATACAAATACTAATATTTATATTTAAAAACATTTATCAGTTCCGCGTTAACATAAATATGTAAAATTATACAATAATACCAAGAGGAATTACATAATACTTCTAACTGGTTACATCCTATTTTCTAGGCTTTTTTACACTAACTCAGTGATTGGAACAACTTAGAATCACCATAGAAACTGAGTGAAAATCTCTTGCTATGCTTATTCTGTTGCCACGCGGAAAACACCGATTGGATAAATATTAGGATATTATTTTAAAATTGATTACACACACACACACACACACATATATATATATATATATATATATATATATATATATCACATCTAAACTTGTGTTAATACTTAACGTATACCGCATACAGCAAATTTCTAACATATATTCATTCTGTGTAAATATTAAGTAGTTGATTAATCAACTGCTGCAATAGAATGGTGAAGCTAAAATTATATAGCGTCATACATCAGTTGGCGGATAGAAAATAGTGGTTCGTCATCAGTGTAGATAGAGCCTTGGCGCCAAGCAAGAAATGATCACGTGACCGGCATCGAAACGATCACTCCCCCATTAGGAATTGTGCCTGTATCGCACTTACGCACTCAACTTCGAATGTGATAGTAAATTTCACTTCCAACCCGTGAGAGTTCCTGGTACACTTTTTTATACATAACTTTTAATATATCTCATGCATGTGAAATATTTTGAATACTTTATCAAAATAAAGATTATATGTTTCAACTAGCTGAATACCCGTTCTTCGCTACGGGATACATTCAAATTAAATACAACGGCCAATGTATGCAATTAATGCTAAAAAAGATATGTTTATAAAAAATCGTAACGAATATTTTTATAAACAAAATAATGTAGAAGGAAATATTCATATTAAATCTAATAGAACATACTAAAGAATATAGTACAGTTTGAGGAACATTTCTTTTGCTATATTTTAATAATTTTTCAGATAATGTCCAATCGTTTGCCACATTAGCAAGAAAAAAAAAATATTTTTTTGTCAATTTATTTCGTTGTTATGCACTTGAAGCAAAATTAGTTTAAAGTATCACAAAAAGAAAAGAAACCACGTGATCAGCATTTAATAAATTAAATTCTAAAAATGAATCTTAAAAAAGTCACCAAAAATCAGAAAATAGAGGTAGAGATTCGAAAAAGATTTCAATTTATAGGAATTTTTAGGATCTTTCTTGTGATATAAATTTTATATCCTTCAGATTATTATTTTAAATTGAAAATTTAAAGAATGTTACAAAAGCAGCTTAAAAATTTAATTTAAAAAAATCAAGAAGAATTTTTCAAAAATCTTTCTTAGTGCACCCGTACACTATAAGATGAATCGCCATGCAAAATTTTTAACCCTTTAGGTACAGCGGTTTGGTCTGTGCGTTATATGTCAGTCAGTCAGTCAGTCAGTTAGTCAGTTACGGAACTGTTATATATATATATAGATATTACTGTAGAAAATTTTGCGGAATACAAATAGCGATTGGTAAAACTACTTTTGTCTGCTACTGCAAAAGAAACGTTTATAAAGCAATACTCTTTTTCGATTCGTTCATTGAACAACTATTGTTTACACGAATAAAATTTTGAAAAACAACGGTATTTCAGTTGTAATGAATAATAATCCCCGGTTTTATTTTACTGAAAGGATTATTTGCAATATTGCCTGTAATGAGAATACTAAATCAAATACGATTAAAGGCAAAAAAAAATAAAATTCTCACTGTACGATTATTTTTCTTCTTCGATTTGAAAGCATTTAATGCAATTCATTGAATAAATAATTTTGCAGATATTCTTTTATTTTTCAGGGTATTTGTAGAAATCTTAAAACCCTTGCAATGATTAAAACAAAACAAACATTTAATTTCTTGAGATTATGATTTTTAAACATTGGGTAACTTTTTTTTTTCTCTAGGACAGTTAATTCTTGTTTAAGCGGATTTCCATTGTCGATTGGGGTAAAAAAAAGGAATCAGTTCCTGCTCAATTTATTCCGTTAATTTCCTGAATACTCGATGATTTTAATTTGGGATAACGTAGGATTTGAGTAAATTATTGAATTACACTATTTTGTGTTTGGATAAAAAGCATTACATTTGCTATTGATAACATGTAAATAACAAAAATTCGGTTTCAAAAAAGGCCTAATCGAAATTAAAATCAGTAGATATTCATACATAAATAAAAGAATAAAAGCTATAGTAAAGCTCTTATATAAAGAGGGTTTAGCTAAAAAGACTAACTGGGAGAGAATTTGTAATTAAAACGCCTAAGGATTGTCCTCATAACAATAGGTTTGAAAACTTTTAACACAAATTTTGGAAATTTTTAAAGTCACTTTTACCGCATCTCGTAAGAATCTTCTCGGCGAATTTATTTTTTTCAGATTTTAATCATACGAAAGTACCGACCAGGTTAATTGCGTTTTCGAGACCATTTTAACGCTACCTTCATGAGACAATTTAGGGTGCTGCGTACGCCGATGGAACCAATTGAAGTCGTATTGTTTCCAAGTGAGAAGTGGAGGATTAGTGGCTCCTACTGCGATGGGTGGTACCGACATTACCAATCGTCCACCCGTCTCATGCATTAAAAATAGCAATATAATAATCTTAGAAACTTCTTTTCTGTGTTGTATTGCTGTAAAAGCCCCTTGACTCCCTTTGTCTTAACTTATTCCTTTACAACATTTTAAGTTTTTGTAAATGCAGAAACTTAAAATTTTGTAAATGAATAAGTTAATAATTAACCTTTTCTTTAAGGGGTGCGATAGCATGTTTCCCAAGAATTTCGGGCCCAATAATGAATATATATATATATATATATATATATATATATATTAATTATGCCCTCCATTCTAGTATTTAAACTCCCTTTTCCTAAATCTAATCTCCAGTAAAATTAATTTATCGCTTTAAAACCCTTAGACACGCAACTTCCCATGAATCGCATGCCTTTGCATTTCTACACGTGTATGGGATTCAGGAGTGGGTTAACATCGCGAGCCCCTCAATCTGCTGACCCTACAAATAATAGTCACAGGTCTACATCTTGCTCTCTCGCATTTAATGTTGAAAGGTGATATTATTATTCGGGGCCGTCCTTCTCAAATGTACGGATGCACTTTTGTAGCTCTAATATACGATTCGGGCCGTCTGCTTCGAAATTTAATTTTATTCCTTTCAGGCTGAGTCTAGTTCCAGCCATGTAAATATGTGCTAGTTTTCCCTTTCAGATTATAATTTAAGGACGCGATCTAATGGGTATATTTAATATATATATATATAAGGTCAGTATGCCTAGTATGGGACCCCAGATTATAGGGCGTATAAAGTGCTGCCGCCTGGCGACAGGAACATAAAACAGTAGTCTATTGCATCATTCGTAATCAGTGAGTCAGTCGAGTGTTTTCAAGCGCACTCAAAGGTGCAATATTTTTTTTCTTGAATGTGTGCTCGTCGACTTTTTTGCATCACCATTTTCATTGGCTGTTTTCACCACCAAGATAAGAGTCTTATTAAAACTGTTAGTGCTGCATAGATAGCTATAGATGTGGAGTGTAAACACGCCTGTTTCTTTTTAAGCTAACGTCAATCCTAGCCTAAAAAATTCGTTGGCGTGTTCAACAACATGGTCGTGGCCATTATGAGACCCCATATCATGCTTAATATGAGATAGGGTCACATATTAGGCATTTTAGTTTTCACTCTCACAGCCTTGTTTCCTCTGAAGCTGCAAATGCAATGACGTCCAGGCGAAAACCGCAACCATGTAGCAGTAGTGACAATGTGGAGGTATTGTTCAAACAACAAGTTCAAACCAGTTCTTAGTGACTCCTGAAGAAATATATCCCTTGCCTACGTTACCTGAGAAAAACACCTCGAAAACAAGTTGGGCCCGTATGCCAATATTATCACATCATCACCCTATAAAAATAAATTGATTGATAGCATTAATATAAGAACTGCTCATATTCTAAAAAAACTTTGTTTCCTACAAGAAAAAAAGTAAGTGACCTAAAAGATAAGAAATCAATGGATAAACAAGGAAAAGGAGATTAAGATAAAACAAGAAATGGATAAGGAAACAATAAAGGGAAAAGGAAAAGGCAAAGGGGTCCCTAAAGGATGGGGAAAATTAAGGATGGATGAAAATGCAACACTAGTTAAAAAAAGAGTACGAATAAGACTAATTATAGCTATAATGATCTGAGCTCATTTGAAGATGATGAAAAACTTTCTCTCCATGACAGCGGGGATGATAGCATTGATGAAAATGACGCTGAATACCCTTTTTGTGGTTATTTATTTTCAGATAACAAACGGGGAGAGCAGTGGTGTCAATGTAATAGGTGTTTCTGGTGGGTCCATATAGATTGTGGAGCTGACGAACTTTTTATTTGTAAACAATGTGAATAGTTTGAAACTAAAAACAAAAAGTAAACAAAACCTGTAGTGTAATACCAAATAATTTCTTTAAAATGTTACTTTTCTTTATCACCTATTAGTGTATATAGATAACTGTTATGGAATTATTGTGTACAGTTTTGCTTTTACGAACTTTTCAGTAATTATAATTCATATTTAGAGTTGTAGACTGGGTGTCTCATATTAGGACTACTTTTTTCAAACCCTAAAAATGGAACAGTTTCTTTTATAATTTCATACAAGAAATTTGTAAGGTTATTTTCCCTTTTCTGTCATTGTTATATGTAGTAAAATATATGTATTAAAATGATATCAAGTTTGTTATATACCTCACTTACTTTCCTAGTTATATATGAAAATAAAAAGGGGTATCATATTCGGCATACGTACCCTATATATATATATATATATATATATATATATATAATAATTTCCCATTCTAAAGAGGGAATCGGAAAAATGGGCCCCGTACACTAAAGGTTAACACTTTCTCAGATATAAGGTCCCATTGTTACAAATATATACACCTATAGTGTACCCAGCTATGTTGGACCTAAGTTATGTCCTTGTTTAGGCCTCATCTTCAAGACACAAAGAAATTTTTACTACATCGATATTCTAATATTTTGTAAATTTTTTAGGAACTCATATTCTAATCTTATTTTATTTCAAATAATGCACAAATTTTTACATCAAACAAAAAATAATCTCTTTACAAAATCAAAAAAGTTAAATTCCTAATCAGGCTGCATAATAAAATTAAATTTCAACGAAAAAAAGCGTGAAAGTGACAAAAAAGCGGAATATGACAGTTCCAAAATTGACGTAAAACGTCCAATATCCTATTAGGATTTTAGACAACTTTTATATGAAGTTTGAGATATGTTAAACTCATGGAATAAAAACTTTTTTTCCTGAAGCAAAAAATAACAAAGAGAAACTTCAATACCATTTGAGATATCAAAAAATTTCAATATGAATCCTATTAGGTTTGCAATATTTGCTCTGCAAAAAACATATTTTGTTGGGAGAAAAAACTGTGAAACTAAGCCTTATTTAAGAAATATTTTAAGGAATCAGCAAAAGAGCAAAATCTTAACGTGGGTGGCTATAAGAACATATTTAGCAGTGATAAAAATAGGATGTGAAAACTGCCAGAGCAATATTAAACATTCTTTGACATTTTAAGATTTCTGTGAGATTCATGTTTATGTATAGTTTTATCATGAAACAGCACAAGATTATTACCTCTTCGGACGGAACATCTGTCTCTCAGACAGCTATGGTTTATTTATTCAACGCTAGGGGCCCCACCCTTCGACCTTGGGTACTGTGAGTCTACAAGTGCTTCAGTCAACATCTTGTCTTTAGTGTAGAGCAGACAATTCGTGATTCAAACCTTCTATGGTTCAGATACGTGCCATTTTCCTAGAACTTTGTCTGTGTACAAGACAGGTATTCCTACTAATGTATGTTTAACTATCTGCCTGTCAGGCAGATAGTCCGGGTAATGTATTATTCAGTATCTGCAAGCTAGTCGGATGTTCCCAAACATTGTGTTTTCATTTTCTCAAAACATATTGAAATATTCATTCCAATTTCATCCAAAATGTTTTGTTATTGTAAACAATTATTTTTTGTAAATTTTAAAATATTTATTTGTTATATATTTTTGTTTCTTGAGAATTTTGTATTTCTGTTTCGTTTTGAATTTTTATTCCTTGTAGATTTTGATAATTCTAGATTTCTGAAAAAAAATTTCCCTTCTAGATATTTATTCTGGATTTTGTTATACAGATTGTTATACAGATTTGTTTTATTATCCTTATGCCTAGATTATCATGCTTTTACAATTCTGTTCTGTGAATTTCTCAATTCTGGCTTTTGAATTCATTTTAAGAATTTCCTTTTAAATAATGTTTGATTATATCCAAGTAATTCCCCTTTTATTACAATGAAGAGATCTTGTTTATTTAAGTATTAAAGAAACGAATTCATGTTACCTGTTTTGAAACGAAGGCTGAGTAAGACTGATTTTCTTAAAAAGAAAAGAATTAATCTGCATGTATAACAGTTCCGTAACTGACTGACTGACATATGACGCACAGACCAAACCGCTGAACCTAAAAGCCTGAAATTTTGCATGACGATTCTTCTTATGGTGTAAGGGTTCACTAAGAAATATTTTTGAAAAATACTTCTTAGATTTTTTTAAATTAAATTTTTAAGCTGTTTTTGTAATATTCTTGAAAGTTTGCATTTTAAATAATAATCCGAGGGTTATAAAATTTATATGACGAGAATGATCATAATTGCTTAAAATGAAATCTTTTTCGAATCTTTACCTCCATTTTCTAATTTTTGGTCAAGTTTTAAAGATTAATTTTTTGAATTTAATTTATTAAGTGCTGATCACATGGTTTCTTTTCTTTTAATTTTGCGTCACGTGCATAACAGCTAAATAGACAAGAAAGATGTCTTGCTAATGCGGCAGACGATTGGACATTATCCAAAAAAATATTAACATAGAGTTAAATTAATGTTCCTCAAATTGTACTATATTAACTGTAGTATATTCTTTGGTATGTTCTATTAGATTTAATTTGAATATTTTTTTCTACATTATTTTGTCTATAAAAATATCCGTTATGATTTTATATAAATATATATATATTTTTTTTTACATCAAAAGCATACATAGATCGCTGTATTTATTATAAATCAATATATATTATTTTTTTTGGCATTAATTGCATACATTGACCGTTGTATTTAATTTGAACGTACCCCGTAGTGAATTACGGGTTTTTAGCTAGTTAAATATAAAAATATATTGATAATTATTTATTAAATATAAAAATATAAATATATATGAAATAAATTTCAAACCCCTTTTTACTTTTTAACACGCCCTTTCCAAATTCTTTATCATAACGCAACAGAATACGTTCCCTTAACCTTGGATTGCGACCTAAATTCAACCAATATAAATCTATTTTTCCCCTAAAGCGGCTGCACGTGCGAAAACATTATATAAGCATTATATAACGGGCATCGCGAGACCATCACCTCATATGACGCGACTTAATCACGTGTCAGTTTTTAACCAATTAAAGTTCAGCCCGCCTGAAAAACTCGCGCTTTTCTCAATAATTCCGTAGCTTTTGGGGTGTCTGCTCACAGCCAGAAAAGATGTAGTTTTCGCTCCTGTCAAATTTGTACGGGCGGGGCCGCGTCCCCGTCCCGGCCGATAAGATAATCGCGAAAGGTGTTCGAGTAAATTTAGTTGATGTTCTACGAAACAGTGAAATAAAGACTTTGTATGAATCAGCTGCCTTTTTCCTGATGTGTTCCGAAGTGTTTTATTGCCTCTCCATCTACCTCGCCACTCGCTACTTTGCACGGTATGGATACAAAATGTTTGAAGCTCCCGGCCATTGCTTCGCCCCGCCACAGTTTCCATTTGCCTTAGCTACGACTACAAAACTGTTTATATCAACGGTCAAGTTATGTGCCCGGCTACAACCGTTATTATTGTTATTATCATTACAATTTAGCTCGGCAGGAAGTGAACCTGTCCACGGCAAGACCCCCAATGGATATTCAAGTGTTTTTTCGCCTCGGAGAAAATTCGTAATACCCGTTGTGTGCAGTTTGTGTCAGGTCGGCGCCATCTCGTGCCGATATTTTTTCTATACAGATATTCTTGCCCTTCGTTCGTCGTGACGCGGTGTGTTTCATGTGTTTTCGCGAAGTGAGAGAAGGAAAAAATTTGTGTGCGCGTGTGTTGTAGAAAGTGATTCGCGATATTCCTTCAAGATTGTGTTCCGTCATGGATAATTTTTCGCTACGACAGTATGCGCGTCAAAGGAGATGTTTTGGTTCGGTTTCTGTGTGCTAAGCAATGGAGAGAGACATGTTTGTTTTTCTGCTTCGGAGTTCAGCGTGATCTTCAAGGGGAATAATGTGCGCGTTTTTGAAAAAATGCCTTGATGGCTTCATCAAAAAAAAATAATATTGTGTGTGCGCGTGTTAAAATGAGCAATTACGACATGAAGGTGATAATGATGTTAAACTGGAAGAGGAAGAAAATATATTGTGACTTAGGCAGTGGAACCAATGTTTCGAGGTGACTCCTGGACATCAAATATTTTAGGTTAATTTATTTTCTTAACCCATTTTTTTCTTCTTACCAATTTGAATTTTGCGTTATAATTAAATTAAAATAAAATAATGATTGATACTCCATGGGTAAGTTATAGTGTAAAGTATTTTCAATTATTTGTCAATAAAAGATATTATATGTGTGTTTAAGAATATTAGATCAAATTTAGTGACGTATGTTTTAAAATAAGTTGAATGAATATGACTAACCTTAATATGTTTTCTTAGATATAATTCATAAAGTAAATAGATAAAGAACAAGGGGATGAACAATAAAAAATTAAGAAAATTCCACCATTACTTTTATGCAAATAAAAAAAAAAATTGAATTTTTGAGTAGATAACTGTATATTGGTTAATTGATATGATTCTAAAATTTTAAGGTCTAGTTTACTATTTTTGATATTTTTAAATTTCTGATGAGTCTTGAATATTCAGAGATTAATAATATTTGTATCCGGATACTATCCAAATAACATGACAGTAAACCTGAATTCCTGATTTGTGTTAAAGATACCCTGTTTCTCTACTATGACTTTTTACCTTAACAAGACATAAACGTGCACGCTTCTAACTTAATTTGAATATTGAAGAGAATTAATAATTGAAAAACTAGAACCCGAATTAAGTCAAACCAATTAACTTCCAATAACATAACCTCAACCTAATTGAAATGTAATTCTATAATGACTCTGTTGAACCCAGAGCTCCATTTCTAATATAATCCCAATTGAGTCGGTTAGACCCCGACCATAATTTAATACAAATCCTTTGTGATTCGGTTCGACCCCGAACACAAAATAATCTACGACCAACCCAACACAATGGTAGCTCAGTGGGCCTGAATTTAGTGCGTTTTCGCCGGACCTCTGCGGAATATCACACCGTAGATTGTCACATTTGGAGACCTAGGCTAAGTTCATTGCTCCAGTGGTGTAAATCTATTTCTCCCTAACTTAAAAAAAATTTATGTTGAGTGTTATTGGATGAAATCAAATTAAGACAATTTTTGAAAGTATTATTTTTAAAACCCTGTTTTTCCTAATTGAACCATATTCCTAATTATTTGAAATGATCATTGCCAAATTAACTTTATTTAATCTGTTTACTGTGTTGAATTGTATTAAAAAAATTCTTATTAATCTGTTTCCATGGTGCATTTGAAAAAATTATATTAGAAAAACCTTTCAAGATATTTACCAAGAATTTAACAAATTGACTTGAATAACCACCATGAAGCCTGAACCCGAACAGCGACCAACCTCATGAACCAGAGATCCTTTTCCTTTTTGATTTTAAATTTTTTTGGGTGCCTAACACCTCTTGACTCCATTTAGATGGTTAAACTTTGCGTGTCGTCCAAATAAAGAAAAAAAATCTATCATTTAAACTTTCTCTTAGAAAAATCGTATTATGTGTGAACATCTGGATCTCATGAATGTAACCCGACAATGACCATTTTGAATTATTTTTGCCTTTTAAAGTTTTAAGTACTTTTTTTAAAAACAAATGTTGTGATTTATTGTGTTTTAATAATTATATTTTTATCATTCCATTTTAAGTGTATATTTAAGTTTTTTGAATAGTTGAATATTGCCATACTCCTTTCAAACTGTAATTTAAGTGTATTAATATTATTTATTTTTGTTTAATACTAGTTCATGCTATTTTGTGCATTTCGTGACCTGAGCAGACACACAAAGATGATAGTAATACAAAATTTAAATTTGTCAACCCCGACCAAAATTTTATTCCAAATTACTCCTCAAAATCTTAGTCCCAATTACGCTTTTGATACGCAGGTCTCGCCTGATGGAGAGCCTTGCTGAGGGAGTCGCCCCTCACGCAAGTCTTTTCCGGAGGGGGGGAAATTGAAATAAATTTCAAACCCCTTTTTCCTTTTTAACACGCCCTTTCCAAATTCTTTATCATAACGCAACAGAATACGTTCCCTTAACCTTGGATTGCGACCTAAATTCAACCAATATAAATCTATTTTTCCCCTAAAGCGGCTGCACGTGCGAAAACATTATATAAGCATTATATAACGGGCATCGCGAGACCATCACCTCATATGACGCGACTTAATCACGTGTCAGTTTTTAACCAATTAAAGTTCAGCCCGCCTGAAAAACTCGCGCTTTTCTCAATAATTCCGTAGCTTTTGGGGTGTCTGCTCACAGCCAGAAAAGATGTAGTTTTCGCTCCTGTCAAATTTGTACGGGTGGGGCTGCGTCCCCGTCCCGGCCAGCGTCGCGAAAGGTGTTTGAGTAAATTTAGTTGATGTTCTACGAAACAGTGTCGGAAATAAAGACTTTGTATGAACCAGCTGCCTTTTTCCTGATGTGTTCCGAAGTGTTTTATTGCCTCTCCATCTACCTCGCCACTCGCTACTTTGCACGTTATGGATACAAAATGTTTGAAGCTCCCGGCCATTGCTTCGCCCCGCCACAGTTTCCATTTGCCTTAGCTACGACTACAAAACTGTTTATATCAACGGTCAAGTTATGTGCCCGGCTACAACCGTTATTATTGTTATTATCATTACATATATATATTTTTGTTTTCTACTCTTCTTTTGTGTGAAGTTTAAAATAAAGTATTGTTGAAAATAAAAAGCTGTAACTGCCTATACGAACCTGAAACTCTAGTTAGGAATACATAGAAAAAACATACTTAATCTATATCTGCCTCACAGGCAGATGTTCCCACATGGAAATATCCTGTTCCGGCCGAAGTGTTAATTAAGGGAGTCTGATAAGCAAATAGCCAAATTCAATTTCAAACAATCATTTCTTAAAACTTCTCTTTTGAAGAGCTTTTAGAACAATATCAAACAAACTTAATTTTAATTCCATGATTTAACTCTGTACACATGTAATTTAACCTTTTAACTCACAATGGAATTTTACATATTAGACCACCTTTAAAAAAATACATCTAAAATTCTTTGGAAACTATGCCTGTGAATTTTTTTTTACTGTAATATACTTTTGTATTTATAAACCTGTCTGCAGGATTTTTGATGCAGAGTTAAAATTCTGGAAACATTTACAGACGAGAAAAACTTGTTTTAGAAATATCGTTTCTTTTTTACCTTTAGTGATTAAAATTGGTTTGAATGTTATTACAGTTAGGATTAAAGAAATCCTAAGGATCAGTACTTCGAAACATTTCCTGTACATTAATAAAAATATTATGCAACTGTAGCTATTGATCCGACAGATGTACTAAAAATTTAACCTGTTTTATATTTCAAAAATTTAAAATAAAAACAATACTACAAATATTTTACGAATTTTTCATAGGCTGAGCCAAAAATTCGTAAAATTCATAAAAAAAGGAAGAAATTATGATAAAGAAGTGAGGCTTGCAAGAAAGGGCTCACAAGGAAGTCGGATTTTTTTTGGCAGCAAGAAAAAAAACAAAAAAAATCGTTAAAAAAGTCACCGGAAGAAGACGCTGACATGCTAGAGATTCAGCAGAATTATGCAAATGAATCTTCAATAAAAGACCGTGATACACGAGGATTTCTCATTCGCTTTCAGAATGTTATCATTACCAGATCGAGCGTTGCTCGTCAAGCTGTTAAGAGTCGCCTTAGTTGTGTCGTACAATGTTCTATAGGTCATGTTGAAAAATTGTTATAGCAATAATAAATGTATGGAACGCACTGTTGTCCCTTCACAGCGCCTTCTACCGCTGACTTTTTAAAATAATTTTTATTTTGCTGCTAAAAAAATACGACTTCCTTGTGAACATTTTCTTTCAAAGCTCACATCTTTATCATAATTTCTTCCTTTTTTATGAATTTTTTAATTTTTTATGAATTTTTGGCTCACCCGGTTTATAATTTAATCATTTTGATGAATAAATAAATAAATAGTTATATATATATGACAAGCTTGCTACTTACACCCTTCCCAATACGTCGTCTTACATCCAAACTTTTCTCCTTCTTAATCTATCTCTACTTAATTATTAAAGTTATAGCAGTCTATGAGTTAAAAGGCCGGTGGCAAAGAACTACAATTAATACATCTAACATCGTTTATTTCCAAAATCTTAAGCTACCTGATTAAATCTGATAAATTAAATGCAAGAGTCATCAAGCTCCCAGGCGACGCGTGACTATCTCCATCAAGAATTTCCCGCCGTCTGATTAAACGCTATTGTTTTTCTGCCATCCAAAGCCACCGCTCATGCCCACATGATCTCTGTGACGCATACACCGGAGATGGACCATGGGCGGGACCACAGATGTCAATCAATCCAAAGGGAATTTCCCCGATTTCTCTCGATGCATTTCGAACCAAGATATGAGAATAGTGGCGAATTACGCCACGACAATAAATTAATTACTACGCCTCCTTTAAATTTAGAATAATCATTCTTTTCCCACTAAATCCTTGACAACTTCCCCCCCCCCCGTCCCCCTGAAGGCACGCACACAAATGGAGTAGATAATTCCACCCGGCAAGTCTTCAGAAGAGAAAACACTAGGATTAAATTTCAATGGCTTATCTTAATATTATGGCTTATCTTAATGGAAGGTATGAGAGGCATTCAAAAAGCAATATTGACCAATGGCCAAATACATAGGGCTCTGGCATTTCCTTCTTACATTCTATCCTAAAAAAGTTTTGTCCTGGACACCTTAAACCAGAGGTAAGCAGACTTTTCCAAGATACGGGCTACCTCTAATTTATTCAAGGTGTTGCGGTCCACCCAGTGACAGTATATGTACTTAACTTCATAATTACAATAAAAAAGACTTACTCTTTTAAAACCACGTTTAAAACAAAACGCAAGATACAAACATAATAATAATAGCCCCAAATATAATAATACTAGATGGTACCCGTCAAAACTTGACGGTTATTAAGTAAACATTCCAATAAAAAAAAGGGTTCATAACCTTATTAAAATATTAGAAATTCATATGAAAGCCACGTGTGCTGGTAATTTAGAAATATTCAATAAAACACTTCAAAAAAATGTAAGAATATTTTGCGGTTATATTAGGTATTCGCTTTGAAAAGCACGCTACCGTACAGACACTTTTGAACATATCACTATCCATGCGCCGAGTTTGCAACTTTCCGAAAATACAAAATTTGATATTATTGTAATATCTGGTTAAAATAATCCCTATATATAAAACGCGTAGGTATGCGGCACAAAAATCTACGATATTTCTACACTTCGAATGGCAACGGCTGCAACTACCGGATGTAAACAGCGGCTGTCCGCAATTTAAAACCGCGTGTGTGTAGTGGCCGCATAAGTTACAACCGCTGATCTTTTGACAATACATGTTTAGACCTATCAAATCCATTGTTTAACCATGGACAGTTGTATGTAGGTTTATCTAGAATCCATTCTTTTGATTCTGTCGCTTTAGTATCTCCTACTTTTGAAATACTCAAATCTGTATATCAAGAAGTTTTATGAATATCATAGTTGAAATCCACACTATATTTTAAGTACTTGCTAAATTTTTGCTCCATTTTATAAGTGAGGAAATTTTCCCAAGAATTTATTATTTAATATGATTAAGTGTAGATATCTGAATTGTGACCAGTAATACATACAGAGAGTGATGTAATCAACACTGTATTTAAAATTTCCCCCCAACAATTTCTTATTTCTTGTAATGGTAAAGTGTAGATATCTTAATTTTGAAAAATTGCTGAATTTTTGCTCCATTTTATAAATGAAGAAATTTTCCCAGCAATTTATTATTTAATATGATTAAGTGTAGATATCTGAATTGTTAACAGTAATTCATACAGAGAGTGATGTAATCAACACTATATTTAAAATTTTCCCCCTGCAATTTCTTATTTGTTGTAATGATAAAGTATAGATATCTTAATTTTGAAAAGTAGTACATACAAAGAGGGATGTAATTTTTAAAATCATTGATGTGGGCTTTCTCAGTCTTATCTTTAACTCTGTTCTAAGGTAATGGAAATTCACATTTTTTGATCACGATGTTTTAGAATCAGCTTAATAGAGAATACCCCTTAACAACATATATTTATGATGACAGGTAATTGTAACATTCCTTACATATGTCACTTTCAGTTGCGTTGTTTTGCAAAAGGAAATTTAAAACTAAAAGTGACCATGCTGGTCACGCAGTGGCTAGTATGGTTAAAATATAAATATATATATATATATATATAAAAAAAAAAGATGAATGAATGACTAACTTCATGTTTACATTTTCATGTCCCGAATATATAAAATGAATACTTGTTATTAATTTAATTGAAACGCTATGAAAACGTGAAAGGTATCGGAAAATTATAGACTTTTAAAAATTTAAGAAAATTGTGCCGTTATGTTAGGTATTCGCTCTGAAAAGCACACTACTATACAGTACATACCGTAGATAGTACATGTAAAAACGTGATGAATGAATGACTAACTTCATGTTTACATTTTCAAGTCCCGAATATATAAAATGAATACTTGTTATTAATTTAATTGAAACGCTATGAAAACGTGAAAGGTATTGGAAAATTTACAGACTTTAAAAAATTTAAGAAAATTTTGCCGTTATGTTAGGTATTCGCTCTGAAAAGCATACTACTATACAGTACATACCGTAGACAGTACCTGTCAAAACTTGATGGTAAGTAATTGAACAGTTCCAATAAAAAAAAGATTCATAACCTTGTTAAAATATAAGAAATTTTTACAGAATATTAGAAAATAATATTCTGTAAAAATGTAAACATGAATTAATGTAAACATGAAGTTAGTCATTCATTCATCTTATAAAAAAAAAAAGATGAATGAATGACTAACTTCATGTTTACATTTTCATGTCCCGAATATATAAAATGAATACTTGTTATTAATTTAATTAAAACGCTATGAAAACGTGAAAGGTATCGGAAAATTACAGACTTTTAAAAATTTAAGAAAATTTTGCCGTTATGTTAGGTATTCGCTCTGAAAAGCATACTACTATACAGTACATACCGTAGACAGTACCTGTCAAAACTTGATGGTAAGTAATTGAACAGTTCCAATAAAAAAAAGATTCATAACCTTGTTAAAATATAAGAAATTTTTACAGAATATTAGAAAATAATATTCTGTAAAAATGTAAACATGAATTAATGTAAACATGAAGTTAGTCATTCATTCATCTTATAAAAAAAAAAAGATGAATGAATGACTAACTTCATGTTTACATTTTCATGTCCCGAATATATAAAATGAATACTTGTTATTAATTTAATTAAAACGCTATGAAAACGTGAAAGGTATCGGAAAATTACAGACTTTTAAAAATTTAAGAAAATTTTGCCGTTATGTTAGGTATTCGCTCTGAAAAGCACACTACTATACAGTACATACCGTAGATAGTACATGTAAAAACGTGAATATTAGAAAATAATATACTGTTTTGCAACCTGATGTGTTGCAATTTAGAACATTGAAATTTACTTGAATGTTTGCTGTCTGATTTGTTAATTTTAAATTGTTTTCTAATTTGAAGGTGAAATTTTTTAATACTTTTTTTTATTAGATCTGAAAAATAAAGTAATATAATTCGAGAAAGTGGCACAAAACAAAATAATAAAATGTCCCCTTATAATCACCTGAAATATTGTTTTAAGGTGACTGCCTACATTTGGAGCCAATTTTTTTAAAAAATCATTTTTTAAAGATTTTTTTGTTTTTTATGGTAAAATAGCACTTGAAAATTAAAAAATAAACAAAAACTTGCCAGTAAATACCATACTTTTTTATAAATTGGTCAATTTGAAGTAATTTTCAATGAAAATTAGCTAAAATGCGACACATCTGACAGTTATCTTAAATGACCCACAATCTAAGAGAAATTTTAAAATGCAAAAATGTTGCAATATGAAAATTTCTCCCAATTCATCATTCCTCTCCTTATAAAAACAGCCCCAAACACAGTGGCGTATGCAGGGGAGGGGTTGATGGGGGTTAACCCCCCCCCCCATTTTTTCTGATTACATATATTACTTAAATAGGTTCAAGCTCTGCACTGATTGCTGAAAACTACTTTTTCATAGTAAACCCCCCCCCCCCCCCCACTTTTGAAAATTTCGGCGTATGCTGCTGCCCAAACAAAAACTATTTAACTATTTATTATTATGCATCAATTATTGAGCGTCATTTCATTAACAATAGCATCTAAAACATTTCCCGAAAATTTTATCAAATTATATGTATTATTGTGTGAAATATCATGATAACGGTAAAGATTTGTGCTAAAAACATAATTCTGAGAAAAACTCAGTTCAAGTTGTTTGCCACTTCAATTTTGTAGCAGACATTTTTTAAAATAGCTATAACTCTGCTTCTAATTGATGTAGAATGAAAATCAAAACGGTTTTGAAAAGAGAAAAGATTGAATTGCACGATTCCTGGAAAAAATAAAATTGACCAAAATAGTCAAAAAATGAAATTTTCAACGTAGGCAGTCACCTTAAAAGATACACCATCATCGCAATAGAATGCTTTACTAAAAATTATTACAGTGAGGTTTTTTTAAAAAAATATTGAAGTTTATAATTAAAAAACGTTCTTGGAAAAAAAAAACCATGCTTGCAGCTGATTTTAAAATCCGACTTGTACAGTCTAACTAATGCAGCCAGATATTTAGAAACAATACTGCTAATTCAATCTATTTCAATGTAATATAAATATTTTATATAATCATGTATTATGCTATATATATGTATAAATAGGCTATGTATAAATATATTAAACAAAAATAAAATATATAAAAATCAGATTAAAATATCATGCAAATTATTCACGTGCAAATAATTTTTGCATGTGTATTTCAATTTAATGTACATATATTATATCTTATGCTATATATATGTATAAATAGGCTAAGTATAAATATATTAAGCAAAAATACAATATATAAAGAAAATCAGATTAAAATATCATGCAAATTATTCACGTGCAAAAAATTTTTGCACGTGTATTTCAATTTAATGTACATATATTATATATTATGCTATATATATGTATAAATAGGCTATGTATAAATATATTAAGCAAAAATAAAATATATAAAGAAAATCAGATTAAAATATCATGCAAATTATTCACGTGCAAAAAATTTTTGCATGTGTATTTCAATTTAATGTACATATATTATATCTTATGCTATATATGTATAAATAGGCTATGTATAAATATATTAAGCAAAAATAAAATATATAAAGAAAATCAGATTAAAATATCATGCAAATTATTCACGTGCAAAAAATTTTTGCACGTGTATTTCAATTTAATATACATATATTATATCTTATGCTATATATATGTATAAATAGGCTATGTATAAATATATTAAGCAAAAATAAAATATATAAAGAAAATCAGATTAAAATATCATGCAAATTATTCACGTGCAAAAAGTTTTTGCATGTGTATTTCAATTTAATGTACATATATTATATCTTATGCTATATATATATATAAATAGGCTATGTATAAATATATTAAGCAAAAATAAAATATATAAAGAAAATCAGATTAAAATATCATACAAATTATTCACATGCAAAAAATTTTTGCACGTGTATTTCAATTTAATTTACATATATTATATGTTATGCTATATATATGTATAAATAGGCTATGTATAAATATATTAAGCAAAAATAAAATATATAAAGAAAATCAGATTAAAATATCATGCAAATTATTCACGTGCAAAAAATTTTTGCACGTGTATTTCAATTTAATGTACATATATTATATATTATGCTATATATATGTATAAATAGGCTATGTATAAATATATTAAGCAAAAATAAAATATATAAAGAAAATCAGATTAAAATATCATGCAAATTATTCACATGCAAAAAATTTTTGCATGTGTATTTCAATTTAATGTACATATATTATATCTTATGCTATATATATGTATAAATAGGCTATGTATAAATATATTAAGCAAAAATAAAATATATAAAGAAAATCAGATTAAAATATCATACAAATTATTCACGTGCAAAAAATTTTTGCATGTGTATTTCAATTTAATGTACATATATTATATATTGTTAAATATATATATATATGTATAAATATATAAATATATATTAAGCAAAAATAATATATATAAACTAAAGAAATTCTGATTAAAAATCATACAAAGTTATTGAATCGTTACTAAACACGTATTAGATGTGGAATATATAGAATTCCATGTGTTGTAAATGCAAAAAATCTGTATACTGAAGATTTGGCTCTTTTGAACCGGCTAGCTTTTGTGACGTACAGTTTGGAACATATCACTGCGCATGCGTCAAGTTTGCAACTAAATCCGACATTATTGTAATATTAAATTGTAATACTGTATTGTAATATATATTATATATTATGTATTAAAAAATATATAGTATATATTAAAATATATATATTATATATGGTTAAAATAATGAAAACCTGTTTTACTGTGAAAAAAATTCTGATTCAATTTTTCTTAAATTAACGAATCACGGTGAATGAATGACTCACTTGTGTTTACATTTTCAAGTTCTGAGAAACACTATGATAACGCGAAAGGTGGCAGAAAAGAGATAATTCTCTAATGAAGAGATAATTTTGAAATAAAATTGATCGAAATAAAGTTGATTTGTGTCGATATTACGCTGTTTTAATTACAATTATTTGGGTTTAGTTGGCAAATAATCTTTTTGAACTTTACTTTTAACTTGTTAAGCCTAACTCATAAAACAAAATGGATGCCAAATGGATGGATATGAGGTGGTCGCTCCGGACGCGTTACGGACAGAGTCGACTACAGAACACGGCAACTATTATAAGGATGAAATGATGTATTTATTATCAAACAATTCAAAATACATTAAAAAATAAATCATTTTCATCTAAAGTTAGTTCTTGTAGTTATAGTTAGTAGAAGACTTAGTCTGCATACTGTCCGCCAATCTTGTCCAGTCTAGCTGGCGTCTGTGTTCCATAAATATGTTTCTTTTAGTATGCGCGTCTTAGGCCTTAGTAAAGGCGGTCCCCCAAAATGTCTTGGTGGTCGACCGGACGATCGCGATCGACTTAATGTCCACCCCTGCCTTAAACTCTTTCAATAACAAAGAAAAGTTAAAAAAGTAACTTTTAATCAATGCAACTTTTCTGCCTTCAGGTTTATTATAAACATCTAAGAGGGAAAAAAGTCGCAAAAAGCGACACAAGTTCCAATCCTATTGATTAATGTTACACCGGATCGATGCAAAGTGGTTTCTTTTTATCCTCCAAATCCACACCTTAATGTTCCATGGGAACTTTGCAACGTGGTTATGTTGTAATCCTTTAATTTTGCCGATATGTGGTCGATTGGATCTCTATAATGAGTTTTTCCTCTATTTTTTTCTCATATAATAGATTCTAAAATAGTATTACTCCTACACTGTAAAAATGAAAAGCTTTTTTGGCCATATTACGAAAATGGAAATATAACAAGAAGGGTAAAGAGCTTTTCACATTAAATCCGAAGCGTAAGCGTAAACATTTTAAACCAATCATACAGCTGAACGCTATGACATCATCCGTTCATTCAATTTCAGCGTTGACGAAAGAACACGTGATACGTAGAACCAATCACGGGTCATTTCAATATTCGTCTGCTATGGAGCACAATCGTTTGTCGTACTGAAAATCACGCAGACTAAAAACACCTGCGGACGTCAGCCAATCATGTGCGTTCGGTGCTTTGTGTAACGGAAGCAATGTGAATAGGTTTATCTCTTATCGCCAACGGAAACTTTAACGCTGATGGATTCAGTGTGAACAGCTCTTTAGAGAATATGTTTAAGACACAAATGTGGGGTACGTAAAACAGGTAAACCTGCTACTCGGAAACATTACACCCTGAAATTGGTGGCTTCCTTAACCCTTCAGCGGGAGCGTTTGGCGTTTATATGTTTATCTTTCTTATCCAAGGAACTCACCAAATGAAATTAAGGCGCTAGTACGAGTTGGAAACCCAGATATTAAGTCCGTAAGTTAAGACTGGTGTGTTCTAACTCTATTGGATTCGCTCACCTCAATGTTAACCCTTCAGCGGGCGCGCCCGTGTATAAAGTGCAACATTTTCGCAATTTTAAATGGTTTCTTTTTACGTGTAAGGTTTGAATGTTATAAGTAGTTTCTATTTATAGCTACACCCAAGTAGTTACTATTTATAGCTACACCCTTTCTTATGCAGGTCTGATTTTCTGACCCTTGTATTCCTTTCCATTCATTGTTAGTCGTGATTTAACAGAGGAAAACCAGCGATTATACTGGATTACAATACGACAAAAGCAGGATCTGATGTAGTCGATCCAATGTGCAGCTATTACACGGTATCCCGCCTATCACGAAGATGGACAATCTCATTGTTTTTTGGGTGTTTCGACGTAATAGGATTCCATTCGCTAGTTCTGCTTAGATCCAATAAACCGGATAGTTTTGAAATAAGGCGATTGTATCTGCATACTTTGGCCCTTAATTAAAAATATATTTCAATATTATCAACATTTTATATCTTGTCATACAACGTAGAATTATTATTTTCAATTTGATAAAAAAGTTCATTACAAAAGGAATAACCGAGGTTGAAAGAGACGTTGCACTTTGTGCCACGCGCGCCTGCTGGTGTTTCGAAAATTAGCGAGCCCGGTGAAAGGTTTACCTGGAGCAGCATTGCTTATTTACAGTGTAGGGAAGAGGCACTGTGTCCTTGTCAAACACTCGTTACTTCACTGTAAAGCGATAAATAAAGGGTCGCTATAAGACGATTCTACTGTATTTTCAATTTAAAAGGTGAATATCGATCCTCACTCCAATAAAAAGGAATATCTTTCATTTTAAACTTTTCTAAACTTAAGGTGGTGTTCTGCCTTGAACGTTTCAATGCTGTTAAGATGTTTTCGAACGCTCGGATTCCTTTTAGCAAATTTAATTTGAGAGTGTCGAAATACTCCGGACCAAAATGCAGAATACGTGCGACATTTCACCTTGACTCGCATATCCATAATTTAATATAACTTTTAAAATAGCACGCCTGATTTCTGAGCTGCAGATAACTGGAAATCCGCAAGCGAAAATATTAGATTTCGGTTCCGCGTTGATGCATGCGGGAAATGTTCGTAGAGTTAAATTGCATGAGGAACTTTACTTACCACGGATTCGGATTATTTATGTACATTCAGATTTGTGTATTTGGGAATTAGTCATATATTGGCTTTGTTTTGTAGAAATTGGCAGTTCATGCATGGTCGGCTTCTTAACTAGAGTGAAAATAAAACGTAATTGTAAATATCTATAAATAATAAATCAAGTAAAAAAAGGAATAATAACGAAATAAAGCAGATGAATGTTAATTATATTAAAAACTTTTTCTGTGTAAATGCATATGTAATTATTCGAAACATGAACTTAATTTAACTGAGAAAACGCGTTGCATTTAAATTTAGTTGTTATTCGAACGAGAATTATTTTCTGGGCCATGGTTGCTTGTTTGGTCGAAGTTACCACGTTTATTTTGAACCACAACACGAAGGCTAAACTGACCGTGACCTAGAGTTTAAAGCCAACGCGCAACAGCTTGAAATACCAAAGCCTACAGATGGATTTAAACCAGCAGATTCCGGCTCCAAAGACTGGCACTGTAGTGTAATATTTGAGAAGGAGCTCTGCATAAAGCGCAAATGATGTACCCCGTGATCCCCCCTCACCAATCAAAGGCTTGGCTGCGTGAGAGGAAAACCCCAAGGGGGTGGTGGGGCTCGTCGAGTAGTCAGACACAGAGAGAGAGTGTGTCTCTGGTAGGGATAGGAGGTTTGGCGAGATATAGCAGACTCGTCTCGCCTCCAGTGAGTTAATTAATCTTTAATTAGAATAGAGACCAAGATAGAGAGAGCGTCTCTGGTAGCGTTAGGAGGTCTGGCGAGATATAGCAGGCTCGTCTCGCCTCCGGTTAATTAATCAGTCTGTAATTAGAATCGAGTGTAGTAGTAAGAGCAGGGGTCTGGTAAGATACTGTAGGCTTGTCCACTTTATGCTCAGATTTTTCTGTAAATTATATGTTAAGTGTTAAACTGTAAATAACCCTACACTGCACAGTGATGCATATATGAATCAATTAAAATTTCACCGTGTACTAAATATACGAAAAATGAATTTGCTTTTATTGCACACTGGTTCATACATAAATCAATCCTTTTATCCATTTCATTCTGATTTTCTGCACTAGATGGCAGTACTAGACTGTTATACCGTTGAAAGCAAACTTTATTTGAGAGTTGCACGTGTTCACCATTTTGCTATATTTACATTATACATTGTGCTCGTATTTTTTAACGCTGAAACCAAGGAATTTTTTTCTTAGTTGATCAAGGTATGTAGTTTCAATTTTATATCAATATTTTTCTTTAAAAATATTAAATGAGTTTTAAAACTATTTTTTATGATTGATTCAAATATGCATCAGCATTTTATGATTGATTCAAATATGCATCAGAGTGCATTAAGTCCTAATTCTAAAATAACATAATACTTTTTCTTTAGATACATTTATTTCCAAAATTACTTACATAATACTAAAATCTAAAATTTATAAATGCATGTTATAGAGTCAAAATTAATTTTTAATTTGTATTTCCTATACTTAGGCCTTTTTTTTAAAAAAAAAATCCTTTTTTTTTAGAATGGAAAAAAATCTTACAAAACGTAGGAAAAAATATTTGAATGATGCAGAAATTGCTGAACTTTGGAAGAGTTTACCTTCTGATAGTGAAGATAGTTTAGAATTTACAGATTCTGATGATGATCCAAGTTATATTAGTCATAATAGCCCTGTTACTGACTCTGATTCAAGTGATAAAGAAAATGCTATTCCCAATGTAATTCCATTAGTATCTACTGCATCAGTTGTAATGCAAACAGCACAACAAATTTCAACACCTACGACTACGAATTCAATATCACCTCCTATTTCTCCCGCCAGTATTTCAAATAATTTAAGAAAATTAGTATGGAAAAAGAAAAACATCTCTGTTAAATCTGATAGTATAAAGTTTTTGGGAAATACATCTATGCCGCAAATAATTTCAGAATTACAAAGCCCTTACCAATATTTCAATTATTTTTTTTCTGATAAACTTTGCGAAAAAATAGCTGCAGAAACAAATTTGTATAGCACTCAAAATGGCTCTAATAGCACATTTTCTGTTACTCTTAATGAAATAAAAAAGTATTTAGGAATTGTAATTATGACATCTATTCATGATGTTCCAAATGTACGGTCATATTGGAATGAAGTAATTGGTAATGTCATGATACAAAATACCATGACATTGAAAGTCTTTGAAAAAATAAGAAAATATCTACACTTTAATGATAACTATGCACAAATTACTGACCCTCAAATTCCTGGATTTGATAAATTGTATAAAATCAGACCTATAATTGATGAACTGAATGCAAAATTTTTATCGGTTCCAATGGAAGAATGCCTTTCTGTAGATGAGCAAATATGTGCTAGTAAAGCTAGACATCACCTAAAGCAATATATGCCCAACAAGCCTCATAAATGGGGATATAAACTATATTTTCTTTGTGGTCAGGATGGGTTTGCACATAAATGTGAAGTTTACACAGGCTTAGAAAACCATTTCACTAATCGTTTATCAAATGAACCAGATCTAGGATGCAGTGGGAATGTTGTCGTTCGATTATGCAGAGAAATACCTCCCAATAAAAATTTTAAGTTGTATTTTGATAATTTTTATTCATCAATTAGCCTCATGAAATACTTCGCTGAAAATGGAATTTTGTGCTTAGGCACCGTAAGGAAGAATAGGATACCAGGATGCAAACTGCCTTCTGATGAAGAAATGAAAACAAAACCTAGAGGAACAAGTGTTGAATATGTTACAAAATACGATGAAATAGAAATATCCAACATTATATGGAAAGATAACAAAAATGTTCTTTTCATATCGACTTTTGCAGGGCAGAATCCTATGGACCAGATTGAGAGATATGATAGAAAAAATAAAAAAAGAATTCCTATAGATTGCCCATATGTTGTCAAAGAATACAATAAACATATGGGTGGCGTGGATTTGTTGGACAGTTTAATAGGCCAATATAAAATTACACTAAGATCTAAAAAGTGGTACATGCGACTTTTTTATCATTTTATTGACCTGGCAGTAATTAATGCTTGGTTATTGTACAAAAGGTCAATGTTTGCAAAAGATGCCAGCAATAAAAAAATATTGAAGCTTGCTGAATTTCGACAAGAAATAGCAGAAACTCTTTGTCAAATGGGTCAGACTATCACCCCTAAGCGAGGGAGACCTACAACATTACAGGAAAATTACATTGCAAAGAGGAAAAAAGGCCCAACAGCTTATATTCCACCTATTGCAGTAAGGCAAGATAAAGTAGAGCACATGCCTGTCTGGAATGATACCCGTACTCGGTGCAAATTACCAACATGTAAAGGTCAATCCTTTATAGCATGTGAGAAGTGTGGGGCTACTCTTTGTATTAATAAAGACAGAAACTGCTTTAAAATATTCCACACAACTTAATTTTTCAATTGCTTTTAATATCTTTTGTAGTTTAGATTGAAGAATGTAGAATGAAGAATAAAAAATCTAGATGTGTTAACAATTCTAATTTCTTGGCGATTTTATTATATGGCTTTTTATTTACTTTCTGTATTATTTTATATTCAAATTTTTTAGTTATAGTCTAATTTTTTTAGTCATAATTTTTAGATATGAGACACCAATAACCTGAAGTATGCATAGAAAAAATTTAACTTAATGCACAGCGATTCATATATGCATCAAACACAATATTTCGGTAAAAACAGTAAAATAATTCATAAAGAATTTTTTTAATATTTTTTTAAGTATTGTCTAGGCCCAAATATGCGTGAAAAAAAATATAGTTATGAAAGAAAAAATCGTGCAGTGTAGGGATAAGTATATATTTGTGTCGTAAAGAGACTACTCGTTTTTACACTACCTCATTGTCCCCATGCCATATAGAAAAAGAACCTCGATGAAGAGAGGAAGTTTCACCACAGGCACCCTAGTTATTTGGCCATTTATCTAATCAGTGGGCATTATCAACTATATTTTGGTTAAATTCCATTTAAAATCATGGCAAAATTTAAAAAAAAATCATCTCGATTAAAGTGTAATCCAAATATACTTTATGGAATGGTAAAAATATTGTTAAATATATTAAGCTTTGATTTTAACTCCTCATAGAATATTATATCTTTATTTGTAGGGATCTTATGGAATGAAGTAGGATTATTTATTTGCTACATGCTTTCATTACGCTTTTATTTAATAGAAAATTGCAAGCAAAAGAGAAAATGGCTGCTATTAAGGCTGAATGCTTTTTTTATTCATCTACTGTACTTTGGATTCATGAATCCTCATTTCATCTCTGTTACCAAAATAGAGCATCTAAATATCCAGGCCGACAAATGAGTCTCTACGGTGTTTCTCAATCAGACGAAGATACACACTGCACATTTACCTTTCTTGCTGCGTCAGCATCATTTTACAAAACGTCCATGTCAGAACCTGCCCATTCGGCTGCGAATATTTACGAATTCAAATATCTTTCTCTTAGCCAAAATATAAAATGCTAGTAAATATTTTGAAGTAAAATGCGTCTCAAGTAAACTGTATACGCGCATCATAAACTTTATTATAGGTATCAATAGAACAAGGAGGATCCGGGGAAAGACGCGTAATTTTATATTTACTACTAGAAACAGCCCTAAAAGCGCCATAAACTATATTACCGACAAACACACGGGTCATTTATTTTTGTATTATGTTTTCTGCATTTGAAAATAAATTTATAAATCCAATACGTGTCTTTCCTAAAAGCATTTTATTTAAACTTTCCCTGTAGAAACTTTAAATATCGCATGATAGACATCAATAATTTTAAGCCATTTAAAAAATTACCGGTAAAATATTTAAATTTTGAAAACTGCGCGCTCTTTATTGAAACACTTGCCTTCATGGGTAAGTATAAACAAACTATTTACTAATCTTAAATTACAAAAATTTGGAGAGGAAAATTCCACAATGCTTAACACTGCCGTGTACTAATCCTAATCAATTCACTCATCTCACTGTCCACCTATGGAACAGTGGCGCCCCCTGGGGGGGTGCCCAGGTGGCCCTGCCCCCCCCCAAAAAAAAATAGAAATTGCATTATGAATATTGATTTTGCATTATAAATATTTTTATCCGTTCATCTCGCCCCCCCCAAGAAAAAATCATGGGTGTGCCACTGCTATGGAAAAATTCACAAAATTTATGCCGACCACAGCGTTTAGCTTATACAGCAATATGAACCTGAAGATCAGTCGCTTCGTAGCTATACCTGAAAACTCAGCCGATGGTTATGCACATTTTCGGTTAATTATTATGGGCCTGGAAGCCGGACGGACAGTACAGATCTGTCGACCAAATGGGGCAACCCAGGGCCCTTAACCTACGGAGAAAATGTGTCTACCATTGACAGCTCCCTAAAAGATGATTGTCCAATAAAAATGGTATTTTCAGACAGCCCTAATTTTTCTGGACATCGCAACAGGATTCATTTTATAAATTTCATCCACCAAAGGAATGGATGAGCATTTAAGGGGGTCAAGGACACAAAATTCTTAAAATTTTCGAAATTTTTTTTTATTGCATTACAAATTTTTATGTTCTTTTCCACTTAAAATGGCATTTAAATCACGTTTCTATCTTAATTAGAACAGGATATATAAATTTTTTTTTGTTTTCAACATTCTGAAAGCAGCCAATCTTTGTTTAAACTTTTAAATGCGTTTTTTTGCATGATGGGTTATTTCACCATTTCTCGTCTTTAAATTGTTGTAAGTCAAGAACCGTTAAAGATAAATTATTCAAATTTGGAACATGTCTTTTTAAATTATTTTACTTTAATTTTGATTTAACAAATTTGAAAAATATTTGCTTTTGAAATTATGATTTTTTTAAAAATAAGTTGCATGAATTTTTTTGAAATTTTTTCTCTAAATATTTTTTATTTTTAAAAAAATAATATTTTAAAATATGCTGAATCAAAATAAAAACTTCTATTTTTCTGGTTAATTAAATGAAAAAAATTTGAAATTCGACAAATATTTGGAGTTATAACGATTTTAAATTACCCCACATTTTTAAAATTTTAAAATTTAAATTTTTTAAAAAAACTTTATGAGAAGTTTTATGATGGGATTTTGTTTACAAATTATATGGTTAATCTTCACAAAAAAATTCAAAATTTTAACTAAATAAATATTTTTTTTTAAATGTGACCCAGACTCCTTAAAACACACTCGACCAAATTTTTCCCGTATCATTTAAATTAAAAAAATTCATTTGCATTTTTATAAAAGAGAAAAAAGCCCTAAAGTGTCAAATATCATTATATATTAAGGAGTATAATTTTAAAATAAATCTTTGAATCCAAGTCGGCAATCCTTGGACACATGTTCTATATAGGATAACCCTTCAGCTGGCGCGCCAATGTTTGGAACACCAGCAGGTACGCATTGCATAAAGTGCAACATCTCTTTCAACCTTGATTATTCCTTTTCTAATAAACTTTCTTTTTTCAAACTGAAAACATTAATTCTGCGTTTTATTACAATATATAAAATGTTGATAATACTGAGATATATTTATAATTAAAGGCCAAAGAATGCAGATACAATCGCCTTATTTCAAATCTGTCCGGTTTAATGCATCTTTAAGGACAACTTGCGAATCGATTCCTATTATGTCCAAAAACTTAAAAAACAATGAGATTGTCCATCTTCGTGATATACGGGATACCGTGTAATAGCTGCACATTTGATTTACTACATCAACTCATAATTTTGTCGTATTGCAATCCAGTATAGTCGTCGGTTTACCACAGTTAAATCACGACCAACAATGAATGGAAAGAAATACAAGGGTCAGAAAATCAGAACTGCATTAGAAAGGGTGTAGCTATAAATAGAAACTGCTTAGAACATTCAAACCTTACTTGTAAAAACAAACCATTCGAAATTACGAAAATGTTGCACTTTATACATAGGCGCGCCCACTGAAGGGTTAACATTGAGGTGAGCGAATCCAATAGGGTTAGAACACAGCAGTCTTAACTTACGGACTTAAGATCTGGGTTTCCAACACGTACTAGCGCCTTAATTTCAGTTGGCGAGTTTCTTGGATAAAAAGGATAAACATATAAACGCCAGTCGTGTATTTCACTTAATAATTTAATACGACAGACATCTTTCAACTTCATGAACAAATCATTCGCATTTATTATTTTTTTCAAACGCGCGGCACTTGTCCTGAAGCATTTGATCAAATACCGTGATTAACTGTTGACTTCTTCTAGGAGAATCATTTATGTAAGCCAACCTAACAACCACTGTCACTTCTATTTCAACCAAGTACCCTAGTGGTGGAAAATAGGAACAGTGTGTTATTTTTTTCCACCAATTGGCTTTCATCTATCCACACTGTGATTTTTGATGGCTTCTTCATTATGGAAACACCCTGTATGTGAATCAGTATTGTCCATATTAGAGGACAACACGCTAACATCCATGCCTTAGTCTGGATCCGAAACCGAGTCCAAAGCTCGTGACACTATCCTCTGTACGGTGTGGGTGACATTGCATTTATCTTCTTTAGATAATTTAAAAATAATTTGAAAATAATAGCGATGGTTTCTTTCATTAAAAAACTAACGCAGAACTGGTGTTTCCTTTAATAATTATACTAAAGCAATAAAAGAAAAATGGTGTCCTTTATTAATAAAACTAAATTAGTTAAAGGCAAATGGTGTCCTTTATTATTAAAACTAAAGTAATAAAAGACAAATGGCGTCCTTTATTAATAAAACTAAAGTAATAAAAGACAAATGGTGCCCTTTATTAATAAAACTAAAGTAATAAAAGACAAATGGTGTCCTTAATTAATAAAACTAAAGCAATAAGAGACAAACGGCATCCTTCATTGAAACGTGAAGAAATAAAAGACTTCAATATTGTTCCGTTTTCCTGGGTTCAATAGAATTGAATAAAATCTCTTCAGAAAGTGCACACAAAATAAAATTTATTATTCTATAAATTCTTCAGTCGCATACACAAATTCAAACAGAAAACATGTAACACCTGTCTTCTATACAGCAGAAAACTCTAAAAACACAAGTCAGGATAACAGAGTCTTCAATACAATACACGCCGAACGCACTTTCAATACATTCAATTCTTAGCAGAAAAGAACACACTGAGTTCTAATGCTAATGTCAGGTAAATTTATAGACTTCAAAAGCTCTCCCTATCGGTCGGCCATCTAGAGATTTCCAGAAGCTTCTAGAAAGGTCTAGAATGTAGGAAGTCATTTGACGATCAAAATAAGTCACCAAATCCATCGCGAATTCGGCGATAACTCTCATATTTGGCTCATAAAATTCGTAACAATATTTCCGTTGGCGATAATTTATATTTAATGTACACATACAATATTTTGAATGATTTTTTCACAGTTTTTTTGGTATGTAAATGCGATTTTATAGAGGAACATCATCTTCTTATAGTCAATGAACTATCTTTATAAATCGATTCAGTTCCAGAAAAGCGTTATTTAGAAATCAAAACATTCTCAAATGTCTCAAGGAGCCACTTACTTTTCGTCGGATTACCCACCTAAGCTTTTTGAGAAACATTCACTTCCGGGAACAGATTTTAGCCTGTTATTGAAGTATTATTTTTATATAAAACATCCTTAATAATATTTTCTCGTGGATAAAAATAAGCCTATCAGAAAAATGAAAGTGCCATAAAAGATAGAATGAAAAAGGAATTTTCCAGACAAAGTTAGTATTTTTTTATAACTTCTGAACTTATTTCTCAGTTTTTTTTTATTTCTAATCTGTTAGCGCGTCTGAAAAATTGACAAATACCTCGACTGAGAAGCAATGGCGGCTCCAAAGAGGTTGCAGTAGGAGCAGTTACCCCCCCCCCCCCCCAAAAAAAAAAAAAAATAAAAATATCCCAGCCTATTTTTTTCTAGCCTAAAATTTTATAGTCGTAGACCTAATACTAAATTTAAAATGAGAGGATGTTTATATATATATATATATATATATATATATATATATATATATATATATATATATATATATATATATATATATATGTATATCAATATATATAACTGTAAGGGCTGACTTTGCCCCCCCCCAAAAAAAAAATCTCTGGACTGGAGCCGCCCTTGCTAAGAAGCGTAGCTATCATACTTTACTGACAGAAATTTTCTATTCTAGCTCTGCATGCATAAATTTATCCTTTTCCGGGACGTCATTGTTTTCTTTTAGATAGAAATACCCATTGAATCACAATGAATAAATAGTTCTTACTTTCTATCACGCTCCGGTTTTTCTGACAGAAAATACATATATGCCACTTATACATAAAATGCCATTCAACCCAACGCTGTTTATATGGTTTCCAGTATTATTGAGAAATGCGTAATTTTTTTTCACAAACAACTGATCCTTTGCTCATTATCATATTAATACTTTTACTGACATTTCTCGCTTCTGCGGGAGATTTTTGCATCGTAGTTATGTCACGCATTCGCAAGGAAATGTAATAGAGAAGGGATAAAGAATCGCATGTAGTCTAATACTCGCTGTGATCTTAGACCCTTTGGAAAAAACATGAAACGAGGGTTATGTGTGTGGACGGAAAACTGTGAGTTACTTTTACAGAATTCATACATTATGTGAAATAAATGCGTGTCAGTTTATTAACCTTGTTTTGTTATTATATTCGTAATTTTCCTGTTTTTAATAATATTTTTTATTTTGGGGAACTAAAATTTTTTTTTATTTCCAATGGCAAGGCAAAAGCATATTTTGGGAAATATATTGACCGTTTATTTGGAAAGTCCATTTTTTGTTGTTTCAAGAAAATTTCCACTTTCATAATAAATTGTTACGCAGTTTCTGTTATTGGCCCAGTTTAAATTGAACAAAGCATTGCATTTTTTAAGATATTAAATATTGACTAGTTATTAATAAAAAGCTTACGCTAAATCAACCTATTCTTTAGGGGTGGGGTAGCATGTATCCCAAGAATATGGGCCCAAGAATGAATATATATATATATATATATATATATATATGTGTGTATATATATATATATATATATATATATAATATATATATCTTAATGACCGTTCATACAAAGGGGTTATAAAATTCTTGTTTTCCAGAGAAGGAGTCGGAAGAATGGGCCACGTAAGCTAAAGGTTAATCATGTGATATCGCATTAAAAAAAATGGACTTATACCACTTTTAAAATAAACGGTCCATATACTCACATAAGAAAATCCATTTGAAGAAATTATTAAAAATAAATTATTTATATGCAGAATTATTTTTAACAGGAATAATAATAAGAAGAACTGTAGTATAATATAATTAACTGTAAAATAATGTTGTTGTTCCTAATGCCTCCCACCCGGAAGTTCCAGACCAGGTCCATAAATGCTCCGGTTTTTGATAGCAGCATAAGGGTTGAAGTCTGACTTGGTGCCACCACAATTTTGCCCGAGCATCCCCATGGGCAACATCAGTTGGATCGTACCTTCCACACCCACTGACCTCATAGAAGGACTTTTCAGTCTATGGATTATAGTGCCCATATCCGGCCCAGACACGAAGGTATTCCGCAAGTTGGGATTCCTTTCGAGCACCCACAGTACCGAAAGCAGATGCTCAACCGTTAGGCTACCTGTGCCCTTAATATACCCGAGTAAAATAATAATATTTGGGGAAATGCATGAAAATAATTTAACACATCATTTTATTATATTCGTGATGTCCTTATTTCTAAACAACTTTTGAATGAATTGGAAATTTTTATTGATAAAACAAATTAATATGAAGTTTTTTTAATAGGACTGATAATAATAACTGTATTTAATAAACAATTTGTAATATAATAATTGTGATATAATAACTGATGTGTAATAAAAAACTGTAATATGATGATTGTGATATAACTGGAGTATAATGAAAAAAACTGTAATATAATATTTGTAACATAATAAATATAGTGTAATAAAAAACATTAATATAATAATTGTAATATAATAACTGTAGTGCAATAAAAATACTGTAATATACTAATTGTGATAAAATAAATGTAGAATAATAAAAAAAGTGAATAACTACTTTTATTATACTATAGTTATTATAATAAAGTTGTTATAATAACTATAGTATAATAAAAGTAAATGTAATATAATAATTCTGCTAATTAAATGAAAATGTTTTACCACAATTTATTATATACTTATTATATTCGTAATGTCCATATTTCTGAGGAAATTTTCAAGTCATCGGAGGTATTTATTGGCAAGAAAAAGATTATTTAAATTACTGAAAAATGAACTGTAAATATATAGAATTCTTTTAATAAGAAAAATAATTCTTGTAATTTAATAAAAATAATAGTAATTTAATAAAAATAATAGTAATATAATAAATAATTGTATTTTAATAATTGTGGTAAGTGAGTGTAAGTTATTTACTACATATTCTTATTTTATTTCCGTTCATTCTCTTTTTAAGGAAATTTCCACTTCATCTGAAATATGATTTATTTATTTATTTAATGATATGATTTATTTATTTATTTAGAAACTAGCTTCCCATTTTTCTTTGAAAAGTCTTAGGATTTTTCTGCGATACCTTATTAGCAACTTTACTTATTTAACCTGAAATAGCTTTTCCTTTACTTCAAGTATGCGTTTAAAAATTTTACTTGTCTATTATAAAGTATTTTTTGATATTAACAAGCTGCTTTTCGGAACTCGATTACGCTCTTTTAAATATCTTGTGCAAGTACTTAAATTTCTGAGACTTTAAAAATGTTTTTCTATCTTTTCAAAATCTCCAAAACTGTATGTTGGAAGTAGAATTTTTCCACTTAGTTTGCATATTTGGGAATTTGTTCACAGAGGATATTTTTGAAAACAAAAAGTATAAGAGTCTAAAACTTTTATTTTCAAAAAATATTCAAACAAATAAAAGTTACTTACACAAAAGTTATTTTAAACTACTTTCCTTTTTTCCTCATTGTCGTAAATTTACCTTCAAAACGTAAATCAGAGAAGTAAATTATAAAAAAAGTCGCAGCGTAAGTTGTAGAAAAGTCTACAGAGGCTGTTCGCACATTTTTTAGACAATGTATATTGTATTCACAAAACTAAATTACATAAAATTCTTGTGTTTTAAATGTTCTATTTGACATCCCTTATTCTGAACTATCTTTCGAAACCGCAATTTCCAGGATAATAATGCCTTTTGAAGTGTCAGAAGAGGTATTCTATCCCATTCCTCCTGAACAGCTTTCCAGAGTCCTGTAAGTGTTTTGGGACGACGTTTGGATTATGCAGATTTTAAAAGTCCGAAAGCACAAAAATCCATAGGTTATACATCGGGAGATTTAGTAGGGATATCAGTGAAGGGTATGGCCTTGATACCAGTTTTTTGTTCCATTTCTTTTAGGAAATTTACTGTGGATTTTGATGTGTGACTGCTAGCTTTGTCCTGATGGAGTCTCACAGATTGATGGCACTGTGGGTAAAGCGATGGTATTTCATTCAGAAAAATTGGCGATAAAATATGTTCCTGATAGTATTTGGAGTTAATCTTGACATTTTTTTCCATTTTCTTTATTTTTAACTTGCCATTATAAGAAAAACCAGCAACAATCATGAATCCCTTAGAAAACCTTTCTTTCGATTCTTTGAACCATGTACTTAAATTTATTTCTCCCCTTTTCTGATAATAAATGGCTCTTTTTTTGTTGCAATCATTTGAATACACCCATGATTCATCTATTGTGAAAAATGTTTTCCATTTTTCTTTGGATAAGTGTTTCTCATATAGAATTCTGCAGCGTGTCCTGCGTTCAGCGATATGATTTGGAAGAAGACGATGCACATTGCGTTTTTTCGCTTTCTTAAGATTTAAATCAACGTTTATCATTTTGTTTACAGTGGACACCGAGCAGTTTAATGATTTTGCAACTGTCCTTTGACTAGGGGGATTTTCTTTTAACATTAAACAACGTACCTTTGCAATAGTCGAAGATGTCTGTTTTTTCCTTGGATACTTGTTTGGAATTTTCGTCCCACTTGAGGCTCCAATTTGACGTTTTTTCCTTTCTTGTTGACGATATTACCTATCGACGCTTTAGATATCACAAAACCATGATTCTCACATCGTTTTTGGATAACGGAGTATGCATATTTCTCTTCGGAAAGAGCATAATGTAGTCTTCGAACCACTGCTTTGTTAAAAACTCCATTTTGAATAAAAACAAAACTTTCAAGCCGCAGACGATAATTTTGACTTTTAAAAACATAGTACAATTGCAATTATTTCTTTTGCAGCAAACGATTTTTTATTACCGCTTACCAAAATCGTCTAAAAAATGTGCGAACAGCCTCTGTAGTTATTTTTTAAATTTAATTTCAGGGGAATTATTAGAAAAAGAAATCAAAAGTCTGCGAGAATTTTTTAAAATTCACATATTTCAAGTCATTAATATTTTCAATATTCAAAAATAAGATCAAAATAATTTCAGTCTTTAAGAATAATAATAAAGTTTACATTCAAGTTTTATTTCACCCAATAGGAATTTTTTTCTTATAGCATCATTTAATCTGAGAAATTAATGGCTGTTGTGTAATAACCCAATTGGATTCGCTCACCACAAAGGTAACTGTTCTGAACTCACACTTCACTGGTTCACCTAGGTTCTTTTTTCTATAGGGCATGGGGACAAATTAGGCAGTGCAAAAATGAGTCGTCACTGTACAACACAAACATTAATTTATTTACAGCTTTGTACAGTTTGACACTTACGGCTGCTATGTACTAAGAAAAAAATCGTATTTCCCTTTTCCACTTCTTGCAGACTCTGTGGTGGGAGGAGTCCAGTTAACGGTTCGAGAATTCCACCCCCCTTAGGACTGACATTTTGAGGGATTGTAATGGCTCTCTCTCTATAGGGAGGTTAAGCGCTGACCCCAAATTTTTTATTTAAAATATATTTTTGTCAACTATTTACAGGTACATAAATGCTGATAATCAAATAAAATTGGTATTGTCAGATAGCCTGAACTTTTCTGCAAATCGCTACAGGATTCATTTTATAAATTTCGTCCACCAAAGGAATTTATGAGCGTTTAAAACACACTATACCAGGTTTTTCCCCGAATAATTTACATTTTAAAATATTAATTGCACTTTAAAAAATACGAAAAATGTACACAAATGTAAAATTTATTTCTCTATGACGGAGTACAATTTTTAAAAAAAAATCTTTAAATCCAAGTCGGCAATCCGTGGACAAATTTTATCCATAGGTTAACATTGAGGTGAGCGAATCCATTGGGGTTAGTACATAGCAGCCTTAACATAAAAATTACAGAAGACTGTGAGCACGAGATGGGCAAGCCTACAACATCTTACCAGACCCCTTCTTTTACACTCGACTTAGTTACTGACTAATTAATTCACCGGGGGTGAGACAAGCCTACGTATATCTCGACATCCTAACGCTACCAGAGACGCTCTGTTTCTCTCTGTGTAATTACAGAATATTTAACTCACCAGAGGTGAGACGAGTCTGTATGTATCTCGCCAGACCTCCTATCCCTACCAGAGACGCTCTCACTTTTATTCTAACTGTCTGCCCGACGATCCCCACCACCCCCTTGGGTTTTTCTGCCCACGCAGCCAATCTCCTGATTGCTGAGGGGGGGGGGGGATCACGGGGTACAACACTTACGTTTTAGGTAACGCCGCTTCTCAAAAATTACACTATAGTAACCCATGGAGAAAATATGACTAAAAATGTGTCTATTATTGACAGATAGATAAAGGCCGATTATCCAATAAAAGTGGTATTTTCAGATAGCCTGAACTTTTCTGCACCTTGCAACACGATTGATTTTACAAATTACGTCCACTAAAGGAATTGATAAGTGTTTAAAACATATTATACCGGATTTCCACCCTCCCCGATTAATTTAAATTTTAAAATATTATTTTCATTTTTTTAATAACCAAAAAATGCACCAAGGTGTAAAATTCCCCTCTCTGTTGCGGAGTAAAATTTATAAACATATTCTTTCAATCCAAGCCGTTAATTCTTGGACCCACTTTCTCCATAGGTTAACACTGAGGGTGGGCGAATTCAATAGGTTTTGTACAAAACATAATAAATGTGCATAGGAACATAAAATGAAAGGGGTTTGGGGTGATGCGACTAGATTATTTACCCAGGAATTAAGCATTTCTCCATATTTCAATCTGTAGATTTATTTAACTTCTTAGTGACATATAATCCTAATTACACAGTTCTCATAGCCTTTTTGTTACATGTATTATACAGTCAAATCTAATCAACAGTAGACTGTTCCCATTTTTACCATGTTTTTATGAATTTTTTTTCTTGTTTGTTTGTGTGTTTGTCTCTTAAAAATCTTGCAATCGATTTTTAACTACCTTCCCGACTAGCTAGACATTTGAAACTTTTAGAATAGCTCAGAACACGATGACAATGCATTTTTTAAATACTTTTAGCTATCTTTAAGCAGAATTAAATTGATTTTCAGTTATTTTCAGTTAATTTTATTATGTAGACTTGTGCAGCCATCTATCAGACATGACGGGAACGAAAAGTTAAACGCAAGTTAACTTCCAATTAACTTCATTTTCTTTCAAGTTGATGGGATAATTCATAAAAAAAAAAATTTAAAAGTATTTATTAATATATAGAATTGTCAAGTTTATACGATTCAACAGAAAATTTAAAAACGTGTATATAAAAAGTTTTTTTAATCTTGTAATTATTTAAATAGCTAACAATGGTATTCATTCAACTTAAGTATGCAAACGGTTTCTTTATTTATGGTACAATAAAGGTAAATGAATGTACAAGCTAGTCATAAAGAAACTTTGCCGATATATAAACCTCTAACGGCTGTTCCATTCAACCGATCGGGATGAGATTTCAGATATAGTTATTCAGAGGTATGAGCTCGGGATTCTGTGAACGGCAACAAAGTGGCGCTCACGGTTACGGTTAGAGGTATAGAAACTCGAAATTTTCGAACGGCAACGCCCAGTTATTTTCCATCGCAAAATGTTCAGCGCATGCGAAAACCCTAAAAAGCGTTGGAACGGTACGTGTATCACAAAAGACGGACGCGTTATGCACGCACAAAAACAGCTTTGGGAACGGCCAACAAAAACACGATGACGGCACCCATGTGGAAATTATGTAATCCAAGTAAAAGTTTTCTTTGGTCCGATCTATGTTGTTATCAGTGATTGGTGTCATGCCTTTGTCATATGCCAATTTCCTCCGTGCGAACGTATCGTGTCTTCGTTGACCGATCGCAGAGCTGTTTTTTGTGCGTGCATGACGCGTCTGTTTTTTCGTGATACACATACCGTTCCGACGCTTTTAGGTATTTTCGCATGCACTGAGTATTTTGCGACGGGAAAAAAGTGGGGGTTGATATTCGAAAATTCGAGTTTCTGTAAGTATAACCGTAACCATGAGCGCCACTTTGTTGCCGTTCTCGAAATCCCAAGGCAGGGGGTCGGACTCGGGTTGGTTTGGTTTTCTCCCAGGGCATCGGGGTCCGTTGTGAGGACCTCGTTGCTTGGTAACGGAGAGCGCAATTTTGATTCGCCTGGGGGAGTGGGATCCTCGGAGTGAATCACCGTAGCACCATCAAGGCTTCGGTTGTCACCACTTCCACGTAGTCCCGGCTGGAAACCGGGTGGTAGCCCGGGCTCCGGCCTGGAGCCGAGGGGCAGGAGTCGGTTTGGGGTGGCTTCCTCCCATGGCATCGGGGTCCGTTGTGAGGACCTCGTTGCTTGGTAACGGAGAGCGCAATTTTGATTCGCCTGGGGGAGTGGGATCCTCGGAGTGAATCACCGTAGCACCATCAAGGCTTCGGTTGTCACCACTTCCACGTAGTCCCGGCTGGAAACCGGGTGGTAGCCCGGGCTCCGGCCTGGAGCCGAGGGGCAGGAGTCGGTTTGGGGTGGCTTCCCCCCAGGGCATCGGGGTCCGTTGTGAGGACCTCGTTGCTTGGTAACGGAGAGCGCAATTTTGATTCGCCTGGGGGAGTGGGATCCTCGGAGTGAATCACCGTAGCACCATCAAGTCTTCGGTTGTCACCACTTCCACGTAGTCCCGGCTGGAAACCGGGTGGTAGCCCGGGCTCCGGCCTGGAGCCGAGGGGCAGGAGTCGGTTTGGCGTGGCTTCCTCCCAGGGCATCGGGGTCCGTTGTGAGGACCTCGTTGCTTGGTAACGGAGAGCGCAATTTTGATTCCCCTGGGGGAGTGGGATCCTCGGAGTGAATCACCGTAGCACCATCAAGGCTTCGGTTGTCACCACTTCCACGTAGTCCCGGCTGGAAACCGGGTGGTAGCCCGGGCTCCGGCCTGGAGCCGAGGGGCAGGAGTCGGTTTGGCGTGGCTTCCTCCCAGGGCATCGGGGTCCGTTGTGAGGACCTCGTTGCTTGGTAACGGAGAGCGCAATTTTGATTCCCCTGGGGGAGTGGGATCCTCGGAGTGAATCACCGTAGCACCATCAAGGCTTCGGTTGTCACCACTTCCACGTAGTCCCGGCTGGAAACCGGGTGGTAGCCCGGGCTCCGGCCTGGAGCCGAGGGGCAGGAGTCGGTTTGGGGTGGCTTCCCCCCAGGGCATCGGGGTCCGTTGTGAGGACCTCGTTGCTTGGTAACGGAGAGCGCAATTTTGATTCGCCTGGGGGAGTGGGATCCTCGGAGTGAATCACCGTAGCACCATCAAGTCTTCGGTTGTCACCACTTCCACGTAGTCCCGGCTGGAAACCGGGTGGTAGCCCGGGCTCCGGCCTGGAGCCAAGGGGCAGGAGTCGGTTTGGCGTGGCTTCCTCCCAGGGCATCGGGGTCCGTTGTGAGGACCTCGTTGCTTGGTAACGGAGAGCGCAATTTTGATTCCGCTGGGGGAGTGGGATCCTCGGAGTGAATCACCGTAGCACCATCAAGGCTTCGGTTGTCACCACTTCCACGTAGTCCCGGCTGGAAACCGGGTGGTAGTTAGGGCTCCGGACTGGAGCCGAGGGGCAGGAGTCGGTTTGGCGTGGCTTCCTCCCAGGGCATCGGGGTCCGTTGTGAGGACCTCGTTGCTTGGTAACGGAGAGCGCAATTTTGATTCCCCTGGGGGAGTGGGATCCTCGGAGTGAATCACCGTAGCACCATCAAGGCTTCGGTTGTCACCACTTCCACGTAGTCCCGGCTGGAAACCGGGTGGTAGCCCGGGCTCCGGCCTGGAGCCGAGGGGCAGGAGTCGGTTTGGCGTGGCTTCCTCCCAGGGCATCGGGGTCCGTTGTGAGGACCTCGTTGCTTGGTAACGGAGAGCGCAATTTTGATTCCCCTGGGGGAGTGGGATCCTCGGAGTGAATCACCGTAGCACCATCAAGGCTTCGGTTGTCACCACTTCCACGTAGTCCCGGCTGGAAACCGGGTGGTAGCCCGGGCTCCGGCCTGGAGCCGAGGGGCAGGAGTCGGTTTGGGGTGGCTTCCTCCCAGGGCATCGGGCTCCGTTGTGAGGACCTCGTTGCTTGGTAACGGAGAGCGCAATTTTGATTCGCCTGGGGGAGTGGGATCCTCGGAGTGAATCACCGTAGCACCATCAAGGCTTCGGTTGTCACCACTTCCACGTAGTCCCGGCTGGAAACCGGGTGGTAGCCCGGGCTCCGGCCTGGAGCCGAGGGGCAGGAGTCGGTTTGGGGTGGCTTCCCCCCAGGGCATCGGGGTCCGTTGTGAGGACCTCGTTGCTTGGTAACGGAGAGCGCAATTTTGATTCGCCTGGGGGAGTGGGATCCTCGGAGTGAATCACCGTAGCACCATCAAGGCTTCGGTTGTCACCACTTCCACGTAGTCCCGGCTGGAAACCGGGTGGTAGCCCGGGCTCCGGCCTGGAGCTGAGGGGCTGGAGTCGGTTTGGGGTGGCTTCCCCCCAGGGCATCGGGGTCCGTTGTGAGGACCTCGTTGCTTGGTAACGGAGAGCGCAATTTTGATTCGCCTGGGGGAGTGGGATCCTCGGAGTGAATCACCGTAGCACCATCAAGGCTTCGGTTGTCACCACTTCCACGTAGTTCCGGCTGGAAACCGGGTGGTAGCCCGGGCTCCGGCCTGGAGCCGAGGGGCAGGAGTCGGTTTGGGGTGGCTTCCTCCCAGGGCATCGGGGTCCGTTGTGAGGATCTCGGTACTTGGTAACGGAGAGAGCGACTTTGACTCGCCTGTGGGAGTAGGATCCTCCCAGTGAGTCATCGTAGCACCATTAAGGCTTTGGTAGTCGCCAACTCCACGTTGTTCCGGCTGGGGGCCGGGTGGCGGCCCGGGCTAACAGTGACAATGGACGTAGGGGCTTGAAGTTCCGTCAAGTGGCGCTACTCGGTAGCTCCGTAAAGTCCTAAACAAACACGTACCTGTGCACTCCGTGCTCGGTGTGATGATATCGCGCCCGAAGACGATAGGGTCTTTCAGGTACTACGCATGCTGGATGCCTTAGGCCTGGCAGGCCGACGAGATTTATTGATCTCGAAATCCGGAGCTCATACCTCTACATAACTGTATCTGAAATTTCATCTCGATCGGCTGAACGGAACGGCCGCTAGAGCTCCATATATCGGCAAAGTATTTTTATGACCACCCTGTATATCGTACAACATCTTTCAAGAAACTAAAATTTATAACATATTATAATGCAGTTTTTCGGCATTTGTACAGTTCATTCGTGTGTTTTTAATGTAGATGTATAATTTGAATGGAATTAGTCAGAAAAAATTTCAGAAAAAATATATGCAAAAAGAATAAAAATGCAAAATTGTTAAAAAATTGATTTCATTAACACATTGTTCATTATTAAGATAGACATAAAACCAAAAACCAGCTTAGAAAATAGGTAAAAAAAACTTCTAGAATTCCACAATGCATTTAAAGGGTTCATAAATTTAATAAGGTTTTTTCATAAATTGTATACTATTACGTGGAATTTAACAGGTAATAGAATAGATGATTTTTTTAAAATTGTTAATGATGCACTTTTTAAAATTGTTAATTGGAGAAAACACATTCTTATACATGTCTGAGATAATTAGAAAAACAAACTCAATTTAAATAAATAATATTAGCATTTAATATCTCTTCTTCTTATTTAAAATTAATTTTATCGTTAGTTACAATATGCACAGAAACAACATAATAATTATCTACGTACATTAAGAAAGTATTTGAACACATAATAAAACCTAGCTATATATATTAATTATTCTGTTCTCTCGCCTGATAAAATATATTACAAAATATTATTACTTACCACCACCCTTATTATAGAATTATGATTGTTACTCATCGTTGTACTAAACTTGGTGCAAAAGCAGACCAGAAATCTCAGGATATAAAAATGGCGACTGGGGCTGAAGAACGGACAACCTCGAGCAATCTCACAGACGCAGCTGTTTTTCAACTGACCGTTAAAACTTCCCGGCACCGAAAACGCAGATGTCAGAAAATATTCTAGAACAATTAACACCTTTCAGACATATGATTGGTTAAAAGATGGTTGCTGGGTCGTTGCTATGGAGGAACTATGTCCCCTTAATGACCGAGTGGGTGGCAAGAAATTCTCCCTTCTTGTGCAAATAACCTTGTGTACTATCCGTACTGTAACAGGTCACACTTAATTGCATACGGAAAGCACATTCCCTTCTTCCAGGAAAACCGGTACGAAAAAACACAGGAATGATTTTCAGCACATAGACTATTTTAGATTTACAAAATAAAATAAATACACTTATAAATGTGCATGGAACCGAATTAATTTTGTTTCGAAATTGTGAAATAAGAAAATAGTATTTTTCGTTTACAGTTAAAACAGTATAATAATAAAAAAAATTACAAAAGTCGAGTTCCATGTCACATATACACAATTCATAGTGACAATCTCACCTAATGCTCCTCGGCCTAACGTTGAACTAATGATTCCTTAGAAACATCTAACCATCCTTTTAATTACATTGTAAAATTTAAAGAGTAGTTCTTTTCAGTTTCTATTTTTCACAAGTTTTCTGTAAGGAATAGATTAGCAGATGTTTTAGTAGCATATACGTTGCCAATACGGGCCACTTGAAGACATATGTACATAAACCGCAAGAATCGTTGGGGCACTGTATAGGTGAACCAACACACCCTCTGATGTCACCTGCATTTTGAACGTGCACCCCAAGGAGCGACATCTTGGCAGGGATCGTACAATCTCCTACCCTATCTGACCTTATAGGACTTTCCGGCCTACGGATTCAACATGCCCATATCCAGCCTAGACATGAAGAAGGCCCTACTTTGTTTTATAAGGTATCAAAATCTTTTAAGAAAATTTCGCGTTGTTTCATTTGATCTATATATATATATATATATATATATATATATATATATATATATATATATATATATATATATATACAGTTAGTTCTCTGTTTAACGACTTTCAAGGGACCGTGAAAAATCGTCCTTAAGTAGAGATCGTCCTTAAACAGAATTTGTGAAAAAATAACATTTCCCTTCACACTTTACAGGCTTAGGACTGTCAATATATTTCTTAATATATTGCCGTGTTTAAAAATGTTATTTTTATTATCATCATTATTTTATTCACAAAAAGTTATTTTAAATTACATTGAAAATAAAAAGAGTACAAACAATACAATAAATTACGTTTTATAAAATTCAAAAAGTGTTGATTGCTTCATTCGCCTTGTTTTCGTTATTCTCGTTTCCAGATTTTCTAAAATGTTAAATGAGTCACCTTCCATTTTCGATGTAATATAGCGTCGGAGAACATCTAGAGCAGAAATTGCATCTGTTTAAGACAGTGGCAGTGTGTCGTTTTCCGTGTCTTCAACTTCACCTTCTTCGTCTGACACTGTGTTTTCGTTTACAGTATCTTCATAAATTTGTTCTAGATTTCTGAAATCTGTTGTTAAAACATATTAATCACAATTGTAGAAATCTTGAATTGAAACATCCTCATCATCAACAAGACTTCTCCATTCTTCAGGGGTAATGTCATCTTCGTTGATTTCTACATCCGTACTTTGCAGTTCCACTACAAGTTCTTCGTGAATTCCAGCAACGCGAAAGCAGTTTTTTATTGTGGATGAAGAAACTTCTTTCCATGCTGATGTTATCATGTGCATTGCTTCCAAGATTGTAAATTTTCTAATTTTTATACTGTCAGCCGAATTGTTTATTAATTTCCTAATTTAAGACTTTCTGTAGTATGCTTTCACACTGCGAATGATACCCAGGTCTAATGGCTGCAACTTGCTAGTGCAATTAGCTGGTAAAAAATGGATAGTCAAATTTGTAAGTCCAGGGATATTTGAGTATGTGCAGTGCATCGGTCGATTAAAAGTAAAACTTTTCTCTTTTCTCGATGCATTTCTGCATCAAATTTTCTAATCCAGTCAATAAAAATTTGTGATGTCATCCACGCTTTATTGTTATTGCGGTACTCACAAGGTTTCCTGGTGATATTCTTAAAACACCTTGGTTGCTTTGATTTGCCTATAACTAGTGGTGGAAATTTCTCAGATCCATCCGAATTAGTGCACAGTAAAACAGTCAATCGTTCCTTACTGTGTTTTCCACCAAAACACTTTTCGCCCATATACGTTAAGGTTTTATTAGACACCCTATTGTAGAATAGGCCCGTCTCATCTGCATTGAATATGTTCTTCTCATCATATCCATCTAATATCCCCTTCAGCACTATTTTCCATTCATCCACTATTTTTACATCCACGGAGCCACTTTCGCCAAATATGCTTTTAAATACAAGCCCGTATCTTTCTTTAAACTTTGTTAGCCAACCAGCCGAAGCCTGAAAATTTTGCATTCCAAACTTTTCTGCCAGAATAATAGCATTTTCTTTAAATATCACTCCTGAAATTGGAATGTTAGATGCTCTTGCTTGATGAAACCATTGCAGGACTGCCTTCTCAAACTCTTCTGATCGGCCACATTGAATTTTCTGCCTTTTGGATTTGGATCCCAAACCAAATTTTTGTGCTACTTCAAGACTTTTCTCTTTGCTTGTTAAAATGCCTTTGAGAGTAGACTCGGGTAGCTGAAATTGTCTTGCTAATTGGACTTTTGTTATTCCAACACTTTCTTACAGTTTTCAATAATTTTCACTTTTTCGTGTAGCGTAAGATGCTTTCGCTTTGATGCCATTTTGCTCTGCTCACCTTGTGTTCGGACTGGAATGAGCTCCTACACACAAACATGAATTCTCTAAACATGAACAAATGTTTCCCGGAAGTTGTGAGAGAGGGGTGCTTTTGGACAGTTCGTAAATCACATGACAACATGGTAGGTACAATAGAGTGATTCCACACCCGCACTAAGAAATTCGATCCACCAGGAAATAATGTTCTATCTTCCGAGAAACAGTAATCCCCCCCCCTTCCTCCGGTTTTTTCCATTGTAACAAGTCTATGATTGCAACAAACATAAAGGAAATTCCGGGTCTGTTATTGAAACCAAACTCCCCCACAGAAAATAACCCTCCTGTGGATAAAATGTTGAAGAAAAAATTTATCATGTAAGAAAAAATCGTCGTTAAATAGAAACAAAATCGTCTTAAAATAGAATTTTTTTACGTCGGAGGGACCGGGACCGGGAAATATCGTCTTTAAATAGAGATCGTCGTTAAGTAGAGCGTCGTTAAACAGAGAACCAACTGTATATATATATATATATATATATATATATATATATATATATATATATATATATATATATATATATATATATATATATATATACATATATATATATATATATATATATATATATATATATATGTATATATATATATATATATATATATATATATATATATATATATATATATATATATATATATATATATATATATTCGGACACCCCCGACATCATAAATGACATTGGTAAAAATCATTTTACAAAATTAACTCCCCTGGACAGCCAGGAACAGGAACAAATGGTTTCGCAATAACCATAAAAAGCATACTTTAGTTAATTGAAAACTAAAGTATTTTTAATTTAAAAAGTATTATCTAATAGTTTATGAAAAGAGTATACTATAATTTCTCTTATACTGGGATAGGTTATATAGTTAAGACGTAATTTCCAAGTTAATATTAGGATGTTAAATTTCATACGAAAGATGTTAAAATTCATAAATCAACGCTTTCGCCTTTCATATAAATTCTGTTTTCCATTTCCATGGCATATAATATTCCTAGTGCAATGATAATTATCATAGTGGGTTGCATTTACCATTTCCTGTAGCAGATAATTTCTCCAGCATGACCGATTTTCCCGTGATTCTAATTTTAGCACCGGCGAACTGTAATAAAGGAAAAATCCATCATTAGTCCACGCAGCTAGGAAGGGTGATTTTACCAAAACTAATTTAGAAATTATTAGACAGTCGTCGATAAGTCAATAATGTGCTCACATTGACGTCATATACGTAATGTATTAATCGGTCACTGAAAATCTCCGCAGTTTACCACGAGATATCTTTTTATGACGAACGTTTGCTTTACCATCTTTTATAACGTGTTCGGCTGCAGCAAAAGCACAGTATCGAGATTATATCATTAAATGGTACAATATACACTACAATAAATTTTTATTGATAAAAATTGAATATCGAATATAATTACTTTTTTCCTATTTTTACGATTTTCGTACTATACCTTTTCCATTCACAAACTACTAATTAAGAAGTTTCTGAACGCCTCAACTAGCGTTTCTCACTTGTTGTGAGTTTCTAATACAAAATTATACAACGACGAATTTCACTCGCCTCTGTGTTAAAGATACTGCATATAAAATAAAAGGTAGCCCGAGACACTGAGTTCATAAAAAGCAGCATTTAAAAAAAAAATCGCTGAAAACGTACAATAGAATTTTTAGAATTATAAAACAGACTGTAGTCATCACTTCTCGCTTACACCTATAATCAGTGACCATAGAACGTGTTTTTGCGAAGGCTTTTCCAGCAATACTTACTAGCTTCCATTAAAATAGCAACACCATGAAGGAGGTATAAAACAAAAGTCAAATTCGTATGAAAGGAAGATGTTGCTGGGATATGGAAATGACTAGCATTTCAGCGCAATCAAACGTTGCAGGAGGGAGAAACGGTATCTCAAACGCTGTATAAAAGGAAAGTTACGCAACAGGTTTCTGATTCAGAAAACGCATTTGAATGTTGGTTGTTTCTGAGAAGATCGGGTTATGCCTCGTATAAAGAGAAACGGCTACCAGCACGTGTTGGTGTTCCAAAAATCTAAAAAAAAAGAGATTATCCGTCTTCGTGATATTCGGGATACTGGGTAATAGCTGCACATTGGGTCGACTACATCAACTTCTGTTTCTGTCGCATTGTAATCCAGTATAATTGCTGGTTTATCCCGATTAAATCACAACTAAAAATGAATGTAAAGGAATACAAGGGTCGGAAAATCAGACCTGCATTAGAAAGAGTGTAGCTATAAATAGAAATTGCTTAGAACACTGAAATCTTACATGTAAAAACAAACCATTCAAAATTACGAAAATGTTGCACTTTGTACACGGACACACCCGCTGAAGGGTTAAAGGATTGTCTCACACCACAATTTCTATCTTATCCTTTTTTAAGTCCTATTTTATGGATATGTTTAATTTTAAAATTAATTATAGAGACCGCTTTTATAATGGAATCTAAAAGGTGTCATTCGAGCAACAGGATTAAAGTTAAATGGGAAACCATCTGGCAACGTTAACTCTGCCTGATACCATAGTGCAGGGTTTCCAAATCTATGTTCTCGGAACACTGGTGTTCCACGGAAAATTAACAGGTGTTCCATGAAAACCTGGAATTGTTTTATATTCTGAAACGGCTACAAGAAATTCAAGCATGTTTGACACGATTAATGCTATAAAATGTCCAAACAATTAAATAATAAATAATTTTTTTTCATTTCTTAAAATGGTATTTATTATGTGTTGTAACATACTCTACTAAATAAACAAGGTGTTCCGTTAAAAAATTCAAGATTTACGAAGTGTTCTATCGGAGGAAAAGTTTTGGAAACCCTGCCATAGTGTTTACCAGAATGATTAGAGAAATATCACAACAATTAGAGGATTTTTTTCACAGCATTTCATAGTGAGTTTTTAAACGCTAGCATTTAAGGGGAAAAGGGACCTACAACTTCGTTTCTTTTAATTTTCCCTATTTTACTCTGTTTACAGAATGAGAATAATTAGTATTAATGTTTACTTCATTAAATACACGTACCGTATTTTCCGGCGTATAACACGGACCTATAATTTTAAACTACATTTTTAAAAAAATTAGGTATATTCTCCTTATAAAGCGCACCCTTTTCTTCACGAAGAATTCTGAAATGTACATGTGCGATGCTTTAATCCTTTGAAGTCATTCATTCGAAGGATTTTCCCAGGCTTTCGAACAATGGTGTATTGAATTGGCAATCGATAAGGGGAACAATATGTGTGTGTGGGGAAATGCTCGAGGAAGTAAATAATTTTGTAAACCGGGGGTAAGAACGCACTTCTGAACCGAATGAATTCGCGGAATTAGAAGTCAGATGTTTTCTCTTTCAGAAACAGTATTCGGTGATCTGCCTGAGGATATAACGGAAGACGAATATGACGAACTATTTATGTTATTATTCTATAATTAAAATTTTTAAGTTCATAAGGTATGTCATTTCTTTTAAATGAACAGCATTTAGGTACATGTAGAAATTTAATATTTTTAAGTTTATCTTTTCCTCATTTTTAAATCCATTATTTTTATGTCCGGTGTATAACGCGTACTCGTAAATTTCGATCTTATTTTTTGTATTAAAAGTGCGCGTTATAAGCCGGAAAATACGGTAGACATTATATATAAGTATTTTGTGGAATAATGGGGCTGTTTTTCAATAAAATCTTTAAAAATGCTAGAATTTTTCAAAATACTGCATACCCATTAATTATTCTTCTGATTTTTCCCAAATTTCTCAGGAAGTTTTTGTCAAAAAAAAACATGCATCATTCTTTGTAATCGCAAATATTTATCAAATTTATAGATCATGAAATAAAATGAAGTATGAAAAAACCTTAAACAATAACAACCAGATTAATTAAAAATATACTTTTGGCTTTGGATTAAACAAAAAATAATTTCAATGTACAATTATGTTTATATATACATGGTACCCACCTACTAAATCCGTTACACCCCCCTTAACTCCTAAACGGTGACAGCTTAGGCAATAAAGTTCGTGTCTAGATACAGTAAAAAGGCTTTGCGCTACTCGCTGAGACAACTTACAACGCCATCTATCGGCAAATTTTGGAATTAGTGTTTTTATCTCCAAAACGGTACGAGATACGGGGAAAAAGTCAATTACACAGTTGTTCAACAGAATGTAGAAAATGAACATTTGTTTGGTCGTGATTTTCAACAATATGGTGTCGTTGCACTAATGGGCAGCGAGAATTCCAGTCCAGAGTGCAAATGTGTATAGTGGCTAAATTTTTTTTATTGTTTTATTTGAATTCTCCTCATGCACCACAAGGTATAACATGAGGCTTACAGAAGCAAGTGAAAAACAAAAAACAAGAAAAAAATTAAACATTTAAATTACAAGCAAAATTTCGCAAGACAGCAAGACTTTCAACACTCTTAACGAAATCAGAAAAAACAGGAGGCCAACAAATGGACAGACCTCTCAAGTCTGCCTTTAATATAGCTTGGGCACTCGCATGTAATTTGCAGTGAAACAGAAAATGTTCAACATCTTCATCAGCATCACCGCAAGCACTAAGTCCACTAGTCACCAAATTAAAACGAAGCAAATAGCTCTTGAAATTTCCATGACCAGTTAAAACTTGAGTTAAGATAAAGTCAGACGAAAAATGCATACACTTTAAACGCTGAAAAATAGTTGGAAAAAAATCTTTTTGTCCACAATGCCTTAGACGAAGCAAGAAATTCAGTGTTCCAGTCCAAGACAGTTTTTTTTCCTAGCGACACGCTTACAGTGAGACTCCGGGACAAACATCACGAAATCTATCTCATGAAAAGTCGCTCCTTTCGCCAACTGGTCCGCTCTTTCATTGCCAAGATTACTATAGTGGCTAATGGAGAGCATTTTCAGCAACATAAATGAATGATCCTGAAGATAGGGAAGTGTCTCAGTATCTTTCTTCCACTCTTTATGACATGACAATTTTCGAAATCGTGAACAAACAAATGTTCTTTTTCTACATTCTACTTTAAATATTAATGTAAGCAATGTGTCTTTTCTTGCTAAATCAATGATGCTGAACAATTTTGTAAATGACTTTTTTCCCGTATTTTGTACCGTTTTTGAGATAAAAACGCTCATTCCAAAATTTCACGATAGATGGCGTTGTAAGTTGTCTCATCGAGTAGCGCATAGCCTTTTTACTATACCTAGACACCCACTTTATGGCCTAAGCTGTCACCTTTTAGAAGTTAGGGGAGGTGTAACGGATATAGTTGGAAACTCTGTAATGGTAAACATCCTTATATTAAAAAAATTAAGGTTTTTAAATGATACGGAAGGCGCATGGAGCATTTTGAAAAATACTAGCATATTTGAAAAAACTTTTGGAAAGTAGGCACTGTTGTTCCATAAAGTCCTTATTTTGAATTCTAAGGGTCTTCAATGCGGTAAAAAAATAATATTAATTATTCTTATTTTGTATATAGAGTTAAAAGTTGGAAATTTAAAAATTCGATGTTGAATGCCACTTGTCCCCTTAACCAGAATGTTTGAGGGAATATCATAAGTACTCAAATAATTCTCAGTAAGAAAAATCACCTTTCCTTTCTGTTCAAAATGTACCTTCGAACCAACGGCATCGTAAGCATTATTTTGGTTTAAATTAAAATCTATCTTGCATTACAAATCCACTTTACTCAGAAATATGTTATTGTTTTCGCCTTATATCTGCCTATTACTTGGTTTTGAAGTGGGTAAATAAAATTTACGAATACCCCGCTATTTTTAATAACATTCTAAGCCTCAAACAGTTGCATAAAAACCTAATTTTGTGGCTGAAAAAGTTTCCGAATAAAAGACCGAAACATTTTTGATGAAATAGTCACTCTGTTTGGAAATCTATTATGTTCCATAAGAAGAGAATATCTCGGATTTTAATATTAAATATTTCGAAGCTTCCGGGGAAAACCTCGCATTTATGGGATTTCAAATTGCTACTTAAAAACAAAATCACGGAGTGTGTTTTTCTCATTTTAATCTTGTTTCCTGATACTTAAATGAAATTTTGATGTTTTAATTACCGTGTACGTTTCTGTAATATTAACTGGTTTATTTTTATATGTATTTTAGAATTTCTTTATACATAGTTGCTTTGAGGATGCTGTGGAATAAAACTGCTTCAATGTTTTGTGTAATAAGCATGTTGATTTTTCAACTGTGAGTAAAATTCGAATTATTTTTCTGTTTTAATATTAAAGACTTAATCTGCAGAGTTACTAAATTCCGGAGTTAGTGAAGTTACGATGCTCCATGTAAAAAAAAAAATTCTCGAAAATAGATTTTTTTATGTTCTTAAATATTTTTTGGCTAATGCGAAGGGACATTGTCAGAGATATTAACACAGAATCGCGGAAATTTTGAATACTTTTTATCTTGTAGTACCATACAGGTCAGTCAATATTTTTTCCATTGTGTCATCTTAGTTTTGATCGGGAACCCCCCTGGGTTGATATCCGGAGGGCTCGCACCTTCACCCACACACTGACTTCGTTGAAGGATTTTTCGGTGTACGAACTTAAAGCGCCAATATCGCACCTAAACACGAAGGTATTTAATAGCATTCGTCAGGATTCGAAATGAGTCTGGGGAAATGATTCGAAATGAGTTCGTGGGGATTCGAATCCCAGTCCGGACCCTAACTCGCTACCACTAGGCTACCTCGGACCATTTTCTACCTTAGCCCTTTGCATGAGCGATAGAGATTTTTGAATTAAATCACATAATCTCCACGTTCCATCCCCAGATATGATGGCCATGCATACAGAATACATATGCGCATTTTAGAATAACAGCACTTTCAGTCTTTTTAGAAATGGAATTTTTTCAATATTAGATTTTTAAGAATTTTCATTGTCTAGGGCGAACTTAAATTTGTATCATTTCAGCTTATCTGTACGTCCCAGTACTTGTATAACATCAAATTAAAAAATCCAGCTCAGTTTATGGTCTTTTTATGTCTTTTCACTGTAGGTCCCGGTCTAATTAGCCCTCGTGTAGAAAAAAGTTGACCGTAGCGCTCCAAACCAAACCCTCGATTTTCGTTTTGCTTCTATTCTCAATAACCCATATAGGTAGTGTAACTTCCTCAGAAACCGGATGTTCCAGGTGTCGTTCGAAAACGTGCCCGCGAGGCATTTGGACGGTGACTCACCGAAAGCCCGAATTCCCGGGAGCCCGAATTCCGAATTAACCGGAATTCACCGAAAGCCCGAATTCCGAATATTAAAAATACAAAACAGATATATTTCTAAAAAAAGGTGCTTTAACGGTTAACACTAAAATTAAAGCATATTTTATTTCGTTAAACATTTTCACTTTAGTATTTTCACATTTATTTGGGAGTAATATATATATATGAATGGAAACACTTGCTTTTTGCAAAAAGCATGAATGGTGTATAATTGAAAAAAAATCTTTCGCACTACTTTAAAAGTTTCGACATGTATACTGTTTTACAGGTACTATTTGTACATAAAATTTCCAAAAACTTTTCACACCAGAAGCCGATAATTTTTTCTTTTCCGTCAGTGTCAAAGAGAACAAAATTTTCACCTTTAACTTTAGTAAACTCATTTGGCAAAATCAAATTCTCTAGATCAGTTGGTAGAAGTGTTCTTAATTTAGAACTTGGTCTATACAAAATTGAAGACATGTTGTCAAAAGTAGGGATACGATGAATTATTTCTTCTCTGTCTCCATTGCTAGCTAAATGGTTTTGTACTACTTGAGTGTACGCATGTTTAACTGGACGAGAAGGATTTTCAAGAACATTGGCTTTCATAATATTTTTAACTTCTTGTTCTTTAATATAATTCATCATCGGTGTATGATTGTGAACGTCACCTCTGCAAGACTTCTTGACATTATAAACAGACTCATTTTTAACTATTATTATTCTCCCTTTGCAACCTTCTCTGCATTTTTTGATACATCTTGCATAAATAATTTCTGTTCCATTACCATTCGTTTGAATTTTTCTTTTACGTAAACGTAATTATCTACGCCCAAACTCAATATTGCCTTTAGTCATATTAAAGCATTCAACAAGCATTTCCATGTCCGTATCGCAATGTAACTGAGGTCCAACTATCCGTTAATTAAAATGAATATTTCAGAATGGGTATTTAATAATAAGATCTATATTCTATTCTTAACAAAACTACATGAAATATTTTAAATACATACTAAAACTTTATTTTTAAGAAACCAATAGTCAAAAAGTAACAAAATCTTTATGTCACAAAAGTCATCGTACACTTGTAAAAAAGTCTCTACATATTAGTAAATATTCTAATTTTTCGTTAAATTAATATGTAGTAGAATATCCTTTAGCATCGACAACAACTTTTAAACGTCTGGGAATAGATTGCACTAGTTCTTTTGTAATTTCTGCATCAATGTTCATCCATTCTTCCATCATAATTGTTCTTAGTTCGCTTTTCGTGTGAATGTCGTGTTTTCGTACTCGAACCTCCAGTTCTCTCCAAATATGTTCTATTGGGTTTTAAACTGGCGATTGAGGTGGTGCTTTCAAAACTTGTGGACAATTATAGAAACACCAGAGGAGAACGTACAGAGCCATGTGCTTAGGATCGTTATCTTGATAAAAAACAAAATTGTTTCCAATACCCATATTTTGGGATGATAATTTTAAATTGTCTCTTAAAATATTTTTATATAAACAGCATGATTCATTATGCCATCAATAAATACCAAATTACCCAGTCCTGATGCTGACATGCACGCCCACACAAGGGCACCTCCACCTCCATGCTTAACTGTTCCTAGTAAGTACTTGGGATTAAGTTCCTCATTTTTTCTTCTCCATACAATTATACGCCCATCGGAACCAAAAATGCTAAACTTACTTTCATCGGGAAATAACACATTATTCCAATACGTTTGGGGCTTATTTATCATTGATAGTGCGAAGGGAAGACTAAGGTTTCTGTATTTCTCACTCACAAAAAAATTCTACGGGCAGAACTCCCATGTAATCCAGCTCCTCTAAGAACTCGCCGAACAATTTCAGGTGAAATTGAAGTAGAAAATGTTTCATTAAATTCCGCAGAAAATTTTACAGCGCTCAAACGTGGATTTTTCACAAATTTTCTAATTATACATCTCTGATCACGTTTTGTTAACTTTGCCGGACGACCTTTTCTTACCTTGTTTTCGATCCGATTTTCTTCTTTAAAGCGTTTTATCACATACTGCACAGTAGAATGGGATTAATTAAGTAATTTAGCAATATTCCGAACTAATTTGCCACCACTATGATGAAAAATAATCAATTTTCGAATGCTGTTTGTTGTTTCTTTACGACTGCGAGCCATTTTGAAATAATAAATAGAATATTACTGAGTAACAAGCAAAAATTAAAGCCAAACGATATTTTAAATGCCACTACAATTCAAAAATAAAAATAAAGTGCCAGACGATGATTTTAATTATGAATTTATCTGAAAATATTTCAGTGTACGATGACTTTTGTGAGATAAAGATTTTGTTACTTTTTGATGACTGGTTTCTTAAAAATAAAGTTTTACTATGTTTTCAAAATATTTAATGTATTTTTGTTACGAATAGATTATATAACTTTTTATTAAATACCCATTATGAAATATTCATTTTAATTAATAAATAGACCCCTATTTCATTGAAAATCGTAAGTGTACGAATGCTTTTGGGAGCCACTGTATAAGTTATACAACTTAATTTTAAAATAAAAAAATAATGTATATTTAGTAATATACAACGCAAAGATATAACGTTGAAAAAACAGTGTTTGATATTTAAAAAAAAAATCTTCAAGATGGAAAAAGTTAAGAGCCATATTTATAAAGAAGTAAAATTTTCATATTTCTGTATAAAATATTTGTATAACTACTGACGATTTAAAATTGGGATATCTTTGTCGAGTCTCTTAGCTTTTACAAGGTACCTGACATCTTAAGAAATATTGCCCCATTCCCATAGGTCGGTGATACATGCTTTGATTTCTCAACGTCGGAGATTAATAATTCGACCGCTCGGCAAATGAAGTAGCAAGTCGCCTTCTTTATATTATTACTGAGCGAAATATTATTTATCTTTCTATGTCTCGGTACAACGTATTTCTTGTTTAATGTCACCTAAAACCCGTGTTAATAGTAAATCGATAAAATCTCTCTTAATTCCCCGAAACACCTGCATCAAAATGATCTTTAAGGGGAATGCAGCATCGATTGATTGATCTTTCTAATATTCCCCGTCAAACCGCATATTAGCATTATGAAAGAGGGGTATCTCATAATCCAGCCACGATCAACGTTCAATGGGCAGGAATTCGTCGCTGGTTCCATAAATGCCGGAGTTAGTGAAGATTTAGAAATTTCTGGAATTAAAATCACCATATTTTACTACAATGGGAAGTTTTAGCGAAACGCATAATTAAGTCTCCTGCCTACTAACCCTGTTGGATTCGACCAACTCAATCTTAACCTCTGGAGGAAATGTGTCCAAGGATTGCTGATTTGGACAGAAAGACTTTTTTTGAAAAATTGTACCCCGTAATAGAGAAAGAAATTTTACACCGTGGGGTATTTGTCGGTTAAAAAAATGAAAATAATGTGTTTAAATTTAAATTATTTGTGGAAAAAAATATGGTTTCTGGTGTTTTAAACGTTCGTCAATTCCTTTGGAGTACGGGATGCATAAAATGAATCCTGTGCAAGGTGCAGAAAGGTCCAGGCTATCTGAAAATACCATTTTTATTGGATGATCGGCATTTATGTAGCTGTCGATAGTAGACACATTTTCACCATAGGTAAGCACTAAGGGGAGCGAATTCAATAGGGTTAGTACACAGCAGACTTAACGAAAGTTTTTAATGTAGGATTACGTTCCTCCATAACGGTCCTTCGGAAAGCAAAATTTCAGACGCTAAAACCATCCGTCTGACCATCCGTCCGCGCGAGTTATAATTCTGGCAGCGTGCCAAACTCAGTCTGTATCGCTTCGACATGCAGTAAACAGTTAAACAGAAAAGTACCAAAATGCGTTAAAATTTTGACCTACATATGAGTATATATGTATACATACGTACATATATATACATTTATATACATATATTTTAACGTAGGATTATGCTCCTCCATAACGGTCCTTCGGAAAGCAAAATTTCAGACGGTAAAACCATCCATCCGTCCATCCGTCCTCGCTAGTTATAATTTGGCAGCGTGCCAAACCCAGTCTGTATCGCTTCGACAAGCAGTAAACAGTTAAACAGAAAAGTACCAAAATGCGTTAAAATTTTGACATACATATATGTATATATATATACATACATATATACATAACACATACATACATATACACATACAAAAGAGGTAAGCAGCGATAAGTAACCCTACGTTAATAACCCGTGGCAGTTTCGTTAGAAGACACTATTTTTTTTAAAGCCTGTGATCATTCAAACGGTTTCGATTGAAAGTACGCATAAAGGTACATGAATGAATAATCTAACTATACAAAACTTAGAGCCTAAATCTGATTTGTTGTTTATGGATACGGAGAAAACGCAGTGCGGTTGTTCCCTACTTCTAAAACTTTACTTCTGAAAAAAGGAATAAAAAAGGCCAGTTTAAATCGAGCCAGAGGTACTGCACTAAATGCATTTTAAACGATTCAGATATCTTCCATTAGGCGATTATTTTTTTTAAAGTTCAAACTAGAGTTTGGAGAGAGCCTTATCGACAAGACGACAACCATTGGTCATACTCGAAGAAAAAATAAAATTTGAATATTTGCTCAATTTTGACGAGAAATCGATCATTGAAAAATGAACGGTGGTTGAACTGTCCCACGTCCGTTTTCAACTCTATTTCATGGTGCGTTTGTTATTACATATATTAAGCAATGAATATGGACGTTTTAAATTCCATATGTACCGTCTGTCTGCTTAAAAATAATTTTTTTGGAGAAAATTAATGATTATTTTAACGGCACTTGCTCGGCACTGTAATTTTTTGCTGTGGAGAGTGGAAGAAAAATGTTGAAGTATAATAAGGGGTGTTAGAGGAATAGAAATAAAACACTTTTTAAAGCTCAGGTTACAACTAAAGATAAATAAGAATTATTTAATTCGTATTAATGAACACTAAATGGGATTAATGGGTGGAAATATTAAACGACATCACCGTCAAATAAATTTCGTACACGTACTGAGTAATTCAAAGGTTAGGAAGTTTTCTTGCAAAATTGTTTACATTTCAGTTTCTTTTTCTATAATTCCCTAAGAAAAGTACGAATCGCTATAGTGCCAAGTCTGCAATAATAAGAAATATCTGATATTGATGAAAAACTGAGGAATTCTAGTTAAGATTAAGTCAGGGTCTGCTAAGTTATATATATACAATGACGGTTGCATACAGGGTGATTTTTTAAAAACTGACACTACTCAGAGCCACCTGTAGTCCGATCTATCAGTCGGAATTCCACGAAAATTGACAGAGTGACTAAGGAGACATGGGAAACAGGTTCCGTGGAAAAAAAAATTAGTTCCAAAAGTCGCTGATAGGGAACGATATGGCGCTGTTGTTGTCGGCGCACCCGAGAATTTGCATAAAGTTAAACATCAAAAGGCAAATTCATGACTACGTAGTCGACAGCAGCGCCAGTATTTTGGGCTATAAAGATCGGTGCGAAATCTTTTGCGCCTTCGCTTTACAGAAGAAAGGGTGATCAGTCGCTCTTTTCCACTTGCTTTGCCACATCGCTCCCCGGACCTTAACCTATGTGACATCTTTTTGTGAAGTTATTAAAAGTCTAAGGCGTATCTTGGTGAGTTTAGAACTTGGCGGTCCTAAAGGACAACATATCCCGGACTTTGATGAACATTCCTGGTGACCTGTTATGCTCGGCCGTTGAGAACGAAGTGTTCAGGATGCAATGTGTCGTCCACCAGGACTGTGGTCACATTGAAGGAAGGAGAAGTGAATTTGCTGCATAAAATGGTGTTGCAGTGAAATTTCTTTGTTATTCATTTGTCTGCTTACAACTTTTTCAGTATTCATCCATTATCTTTATAGCCCGAAATACTGGCGCTGCTGTCGACTACATAGTCGTGAATGTGTATTTTGATATTTTACTTCCCTTTTTTGAAAATTCTAGGGTGCGCCAACAACAACAGCGCCATATCTTCCCCTATCGATGACTTTTTGAACTATTTTTTTTTTCACGGAAACTGTTTTCCATATCGTCCTTAGTCCTTTTGTCAATTCTGGTGGAATTCCATTCGATAGATCGGGCTACAAATGGCTCTGAGTAGCGTCAGTTTTAAAAACAATCACTGTATATATACGGTGAATATCTACATAGAGGCGAAGTAGACGGTGCCTACGGCCTCATGCCTCTGAAACGAACTAAAGTACATATTTACATGCATATTTTTGTTGAGAGTTTAAGGTATCTCCCTAAATTTAAATGGCTATTTTATAGCAAAATTACGATTTATTTTTACTGCTCTCAATTTCAAAGGCCAAACTTTCAGGATTCTAAAATTGCTTTACTTTTATTAGTACGATCATTGGATAAGAATTTATGGCCGATTAACAAAACCGAAAGCGATATTAAAAGATCGGAAGTCACATCCTTTTTAAATGCATTTTTGAGAAAACTCATTTTTCAGTTACTTTTGTGAACGAGAAAGCTCATCATTTAAACGTTTTCGAAATATTTTAATGAAAATTTCAAATAGTGTTTCTTAACCTTGATCGTCATGATCCGATGTATAACCCACTCGTAATATTAATGTGGACACTAATACTTGTCTATTTACATCTGGTTTATTATAAAATCAACATCTAGACTAATATTAATATACCGGGAGCGTCATAAATTCGTGCAAAGTTCAAAAATTCATAATAAAAGAAGTAATGGTCGGAAAATTTTTCTATTTGCGGCAATAAGATCAGAGGGGCATTGGCTTTTTTCCATGTAAAAAAAAAAGTTTCCAAAAGTTACCGAAAGAGGGCGCTCACACGTCATACTGAGACGTTTTACGCAAATCAGGCAAACTCAAACAGAAAATCAAACATATCACAATAACATGAGACTGTGTATTTAATTTAATGTAACAGATGTTCAACATTACTACCAGCACAAGGTAATAGGCAAGTGAGGCGCGTCACTAAGCCTATTACAGCGGATTCTAGTATCGATGGCAGCGACTGTCTGTCGAATGACTTTTTTCAGTTCCACCAAAGTGGTTGTGGAGTCCCGGTAGACATGAGACTTTAAGAATCCCCCAAACAAAAAATTTGCCCGGGTCAAGTCTGGTGATCATGAGGGCCACTGAACCTTACAACCGCGACTTATAGAACTCGGTCTTCAGTGAAAAATTCCAACAGGAACCTCTTGATATCACGTGAAATGTGGGGCGGGGCACTATCCTACATGAAGGTGACAACATGTAACGCATGTCTTTCTTGCAATGCAGTCTTTACGTGGTCACGCAAAAAGCGCCCTCTTTCGGTTACTTTTGGAAACTTTCTTTTTTTACATGGAAAAAAATCCAATGTCCCTCTGATCCTATTCGCGCAAACAGAAAATTTTTCCGAGCATTATTTCTTTTATTACGAATTTTTTAACTTTGCACGAATTTATGACGTACCCGGTATATACACGTTTGTTCCGAAGAACGCTGATAACATTCATGAGAGAGGGGTTCATAATCAAAGTTCAAAAGAGACCCTCTCTATCTCTATTCCATCCGCTCGCACGCCTCTTTTCGGCAAAGTCCAAGTCTAGTCTAAAACGATGCCCTGTCTAATCGTCTTTTCATCATTTATACATTTTTCCTCGTTTCTCGAAGGTTCCATTCTTTCATGTCTTTGATGCAATTCCCTCTACAGTGGTTCATCAGCTGGTCACCCCCAGGCTGCGTTCCTTTCGGTCAGCCCGACACCCCGGGCCTTTTCATTGTCTTTTTGTGGTCTTTTCCTAAAGCCAGGACTCTACTTCACCAGAAACCGTGACAGAAACAGAAAACGGAATTTTTTTCTGTTTTCCGTTTCCGCAGAAATTCTGTTGTTCTTCGACTCCACTTCGGCGGCGCAGAATCCGCTACTGGCCAGTTTCGATTGCTGGCGCCATCTGTCGTCATTTTTTAGTTTGTTTATTGTTTTTACATTGGCTTCGATTCGGAAATCTCGAAAATAGTATGGCAAACGATACCGATCTTGCTATAATGAGTTTGTACTTCCTAAGTCTGCTCTCTTTAATTAGAACCTCTGAAGCAAAAAAAAAAAAGAAAGCACCGATTCTGGGTCCGAAAGATTTTCCAAGAAAGGGAAAAATATGGTATCACAACACCTTAATTAGAGATCTTCGAACTACCGATCAGGAGTTCTATTTCGAATAAGTAAACATTTATTTAAAGATGTCAATTTTATTCTTTGCTTAAAACATAAAAATTTCATAACGCAATAATATTATATATTATAGCTTTATGCGGATGACACCAGATGTGTTTGATGAGTTACTCCAGGCTATAACCCCTTTTATAGCAAAGAAAAACACTTTTTGGAGAAGAAGTATCTCAGCAGATGCCAGACTTGCTTTAACATTAAGGTACATTTTTGTAATTTTATGTTATACGTTATTATTTTTTTATTGAAGAAGTTTAAATAATCATTGCAAAAATTAAAATGGAATAATAGTTCTATTAATTTTCAACTGGCCAACTTAAAATGCTGTAAATTTACTGAAGTTCTACACAGAAATAAAACCAGTATTTTTAAGTGGTGTCATAATTACTACTCATAAATATACAATTATCTCTCAATTATTACTTATGCATCACTTTTTTATTTGGTCTTGAATAAATGGTATAGGAAATCAATTGTAATTTTACTATATTTATACCTATTATTACTTATGCATAACTTTTTTTTTTGGTCATGAATAAATGGTATAGGAAATCAATTGTACGATACTTTCAGTTAAACATTACTGTTTTGTAGAATCAAAAGTAATTTTCCTCTCATTTATGCAACAGAACATGCAAGATATAGAAAATACAGTATAGAAAATAGGTAAACTTGGTTAAATTGTAAAAAAATTATTCCTTATACAGCAATGGAGAAAAGTGGAAAGGCGGATAATTACATTACCTAATTCAGCATTTTCATATTTTTTCAATTATTTTTATGAAAATTGTATTTTATTTTAATAACAAAATAATTTGCAGATTCCTGGCAACTGGTGAAACGTACAGAAGCCTAAGTTTTGCCTTTCGCATTTGAAGGCAAACAGTTAAAAAAATAGTGCCCGAAACGTGTGAAGCAATCTGGAATTGCTTCAAATTAAAATATTTGCCTTTTCCAACAACTGTAGATGAATGGAGAAAAATTTCAGCTAATTTCCATCAGAAGTGGCAACTTCCACACTGCTGTGGAAGCATCGATGGAAAACACATTTTAAGAGAATGCCCGAAGAATTCTGGAAGCCTGAATTTCAATTACAAAGGAACCTTCAGCAGCGTCCTTTTAGCACTAGCAGATGCTAACTATAAGTTTTTAATGATTGATTATGGGCATTATGGAAGTGAATCTGATGGTGGGATTTTTAAGAAAACTTTATTTGGCCGATTGGTAATGAATAACGACTTAAAATTTCCACCACCAGATTTGCTGCCAAATTCTCAAAAAACAAACCCTTATTTTATAATAGGGGATGAAGCATTCCCACTGAGGAATAATTTGTTAAGACCCTATCCTAGGCGTTCCAATTTTCTGTTAGAACAGAAAATATATCATTATAGATTGAGTAGAGGCAGGCGGGTTGTGGAAAATGCTTTTTGGCATATTAGCAGCCAGATTTAGAATTTTCAGGCGACCACTGAATTATAGTGATTCTACTGTAAAAAACATGGTGCTTGCTACTTGCGTTCTCCACAACCTGCTCATAGAAAGGTCAGAAGCCTACTGTCCAATTGATTATGTGGATTCTGAAGACAGCAACCACATGCTGCACATGGGTTTATGGCGAAAAGATGGTGATACCTTAGCTTTAAAAAACTGATCAGCAACAAGTATCAAAGAGAAGCTAAACAGCTACGGGATGACTATACAATCTATTTATGCAATGAAGGCTCAGTCCCATGGCAAAACAAAGCAATTCTGCCACCAAATTGTTCAAAATAACTACTTGTATTTTTAATTATATCTTTTTTTATTTTACTAATTTTTATTCACAATTTCATTCAAAGAATTAAATTCAAAACTTATAAGTATATAAAATAATTTTATTCATCCTCATCATTTTCTATTTCTTTTTTCTGCATCAAATTTTCAATTTGATGCATTGCATCTCTTCGATGCTTTTTTTTTAGATCTTTTAGTCTACAACTAAGATACTGGCAAAATTTTGCCACAGTATCATCTTCGCTATCATTTTGTTTAGAAAAATATTCAGCTATATATTTGGTGGTTTATTGCATGTCGGACATCAATGGATGTCGGACATCAATGGACACCAATGGAAGTTCTGTGACCCTTTTCCGCTTTCTAATATCTTTACTGGATCTAAAAATCCAAAAACATTTGTTACTAAAAGTTCTATACTATAAAAAATATCGTTTAGCTACTAAAAAAGAAACGTTAAATAAATATTACATATAAATATAAATCAAAAATGTTAATTATTTTAAAGTACTTAATGAGTTGTTTCTTTGCCTATAATAATAAGTTTAAATTCATTAATTGGTGTTTGACATTTCTCGACTTAAGTTTTTTCTTTTATTTATTTCTTACATATTCTAAATATATTACTTTTCTAATTATAGACACCCTGTATATAAATTCGAATGTATCACTGCTAAACATATTTGTAATTTCTCCTTTCTTAATTGTGAATAAAGAGATGAACTAATTAAATGCACATACTGATTTTGTTTTTTGTTTGTTTGTTTACTTTTTTGTGAACTATGAATAAGTGTGCGTACCATTTCACTTTATAAGTTACTTAGAAACACACTAACACACTATTAGATTATACTTTTAAATACATCAATGTGAGTTCAGCAAAATATATTTTTGCTTTTGGCATTTAAATGGGGAGGGGGAGAGACAACACTGTTATAGCTGTTGAAAATAGATAGAAGGTCTTTATTTACATAACTTGATGTACAGTTTGGTTTGATGATGGAGTTTTTCATTCTAGCATTAAGAGCACTTTATCAACATTAAAATAAGTAAGTTTAAATATTAACAGAATAAAAAATTATTCAGTTCATGGATGTAGACAAGGGGGAGTTAAAGTTATAATAATTCAATTTGAATGAGTGCCATGTTTTAAACTTTTTTAAATGGTTTATGTACTTATTTTTCTCAGAACCTCCCCCACAAAACTAAATCCTAACTACGCCCATGATTCAGTTCAAATATATTACATAAAAAAGTATAATACCCAGGTGTAGGTGTAGCAAAACTTGCACAGGCAAATGCAGTTGAATTGGCGCCATCCAACGTATCACCAGTTTCAGAACAGCCGTTTTCTTTATCATCCCTAAAAATGAACATTGTTTTTGCATAAAATTCGGAAATACATTGCGATTTATTCATTTCAATTTACAACAACATTTCTAAATAAAAGAGAAGGAAAATCGCTAGGTAGATGATTTAAGATTCTCTTGTGCATTGTGAATTTTTCAAGCGAAATCCTCAGATGTAATATAAGATAGATCCAAATACACATAAAAAGTTGTTTTTTTTTATGTCAATTTATGCTTGATTTGCTATTGAATATTTAATTATTTCCCAGTCTATTAATAAACAATTTTTTTAAATTGTTTTTTACATAAGAATATAAAAAAATAACTTAATACAGCACTTACATGGTTTGAGGACCATCAAATACTGGCTGCGAGGCAGTCAGCTGAGGATTTTCCCCAATGCTGCTTATTGAGCTAAAAATATGTTAAAAAAATAATAAACAACATATTATTCATATAAACGAAGACTTTATGGTTGTGCAAAATTTTATAACATAATACACACTTATAAGATAGTGTATTCACAGATGACAATGAGATTTGTTGAAATGCATTAAAACTTTTAATTCTGATTCCTTTAAATTACTTCTAGCTATTTCTAACTAAATGATCAGAGATAAACATTTCAAGAAAATATTCTGGTTTGAATTTACTATTCATTAACATAAAGTTAAAAAGAAAAAAAAGATAACAATTGTACATTATTAATGTACGTTTGCATAGTACAAATCCTTTAACATTTATCACTATAAATTTAAATAAAAGTAGATTGAAAAATGATGAAATTTGACAAGAAAAAATAATAATTTTTACAGCACATAGGAAATAAAAGTAATCACAAACAACTATGTATACCAAGTTTTTCACTTTTATCACACACAACTATGTTTACAAAGTTTTTCATTTTTATGATACAGTAATTCTTGGTGTTAAAAATTAAGGTTACTTTTAAGAAAACCTTTAATTACTCATATAGATTATCATCTTACAGCTATTAACTGTTATTAACAATTCTGAGAAATTCATGTAAACAAACATACCTTGAATTTTCACTGCTTTTGCTTAGCAGTGAGTCCAAAATGGGAAACAATACCTACTTCAAAATGTAAACTTCTGCACTCGCAGCACCGCTTGTTTGGCTCTCTTTACTCTTTTTATTTCTTTGTAATAGCGGTCCCTCTGGACCTTCCATTTCTTTTCTGCCTCCTGAGCTGTAAAATTAAATTTTCATGTTGATATGCTTCTGTTCGAACACCAATGAGAGTGGTACGAAAATATTTAAAAATAATAAATCTGTTCAACTTACTAATTTCGAATTTCTTTCCAATTATTTCCCACACTGCTCTTTTTATTACTATGTTTTTACACTCTTTCGAGGATTTGTCGAAAAGAAATGGGTATGTACCAACTTCGTAAATAAAAGCTTCCATGTCAAACGGCGACGCCATTGCTGTTTTGTGTTTCGTGGATCAAGACGCATTCATATTGGCTGTCATAGACGCGGAATCCGCGGGCAGAAACAGAAAAGTTCAACATTTTCAACTGTGTTTTCCGCCGTCATTCTGCTGGGCAGATACGGAAAAAACCGGAAGTGCGTAGATTTTCCGATTCCGTTTTCTGTTTCTGTCGCGTTTTCTAGTGAAGTGGAGTCCAGGCCTTACACTGCCATTGAGGAATGAATAGCCGCGTTTCTGCCAGGTACCATCCATTGTCACACCATAGCTTGTGATACCTCCCATTGAACCTTTAAGATTTTTAATTTCATTTGCAGCACTCACCATACTTTCCTTGGCAGATTTACATGCAATCTGCTTTATTTTTATTTCATGTTTTCTAAAGGATACTTTGGTAAGAAAAGATAAATCCAACATGCAGAACAGCTTTTTTCCTGCATTATAACCTTTTCCTACTAGCCTTAATGCATAAACAAGTAGAGTGTTTATCTGATTCTTGTTATTATCTTTTACTGTAGATGTAAATCCTTTTGAAAAATTGCAATTCTTGCACTTTATGCAAAAGTTCGAAAGTAAACCAAACCTTGAATCTTCTATTAAACACAATTCGTTACTATATCATTAAGGGCAACATAATACTGAAAACACTGACTTCAATGTTGTCATGTTGATTATACGGTTTCCAAACAGTTCAGATTTATCTTCAGTAGAAGTAGCAGATGAAAAGATCTGTTTACTACCTTCCAGTTTTGAGGAACTAGCAGTAATCATTGCTGTATTTGTGACTGAATTTGTGTCACGATCGTGCTCAACATCACAGTTTGTAGGTGGATTTGTAAAGCGATTTTCACTGAACTTTCGCTTTTTTGAGCGGTAACTTTTACAATGACCCATCACAACAAGTTATGATATAATTTTAAACAAAATTTGGTAGTAAAATGAGAGAATTACTAACAAAAAGACACCAATAAAAATGTCGAATGAAACCCACGCTGCGATGAAAACAAACGCTAGAGTGAATGACGCTAGAGTGAAAGTTGCCAATATCTAACAAACTATACAATCATTTGCAAGCAATGTTTCTGGTGGTTGGCCCTACCTGCTCAGTGATACACAGATAATTGGAATGGTTATTCAAGGTCAGTACGATGAGATACATTTAATTATCCTGTAGAGAAAAATAACAGACATTTTTCTAATTTTCATTTCACAAGAGCTTTAAGCAATAATGTGAAACAAGGCAGGATTTGGTTAGTATACTCTCAGAAAAAAGACTGTCGAAAATGATATAAGAAAATGTTACAGAAGGAAGCATATATAATTAATTCTGACAGTTGGAAAGCGTATGAAGCGGATGATTTATTAGATGCGAGTTACGATCACCTGCGAGTGAATCACAAATGTAACTTTGTTGATCCTGATACCGGAAGCCATAAGAAAACTGTTGTAAGGGTTGCGGGGCAGTGCAAAATGACGAAATAAACGTCAGCGTGGTGCTGACGGCCACAACCTACTTTGTACCTAATTAAATTCATTTGGAGTCGATTGCATGAGAAGAAGCAAATGTTTTCAGCAATGTTAAACGAGATTGGCTGTTTCATGCCTCCTGTGTCATCTGAAACTAATGTTGTGTATTTTTATCATTTGTGAATTTCTGCATTTGTCTCTGTTTTTTTAAAATAATTCTTTCGGATTTAATAAATTAGGAAAAAATTAATAAAAGAATCATTATCTATACTTTGCGCCAACATTTGTATTTTGCGCCGAGTGGCGTTCCGTTAATCTAAATGTACCGAGTTGTTTTGTTAATAAAATCGGTGCTGAGTGATTGCGTCTGCATTTTGTAAGTAGATGTTCCAGATATTAAACCCCGGTCTCTGGAAGCATATGCAAACGGGTTTTCCTCGCCAAAACTCGAAGTTCGCCGAGGGATTGGCGATAGGTTGGTATAATGTTAAAGACAAATTTAATAGTATGAGATAACGAAGAGATTTAATATTAAGTTATCATCTTCAGTAAGCTCTCACGTTTCCATGAAATGTGTGTTTTTACAACAGGAAATATTTAGGAAATGTTTAAAGAGAAAATGAATTTTTCTATAAACATCAAATGAAACGGACGAACCTCATTTGGCGACAACTGGGATGCCTGATGATTTACCTCAGATATCTAGAAGAAAACATTTACTTCACGGCTAGGTCAGTTTCGTTCGGCTAATTTTTCTTATGAAAAAGACTAGGGTCTAAGGTCATATATTTGATCACATCATGCAGAGAAGCTATCCACTTAGCGTCTAAGTACCACCGTGGTTAATCGGAAAAAGTTGGGGATGCCGCCAACTTGGCGATTTTTTTACTTCCTGTTATGATGTACACCCTTTTCTGGGTACAAATTATGAATTTTTTTTATATTTTAGAAGGGCGTAGGATTAAAAAAAATCTTTAGATTGTAAATTTCTGTTTCTAAATCTACTTTTATGTTTTTCTGTACTATAATCAGAATTTCAATGCAAATGTAAATTTTAATTGCTTTTTCTGTAGAACTTACATTTTATTCAAAATGTAATCATTAAAATGTATTTTTCATTACAAATTTCCAATAGTTCGAACCAAAACTTAAAATTTAAATGTAATTATTAAACTATTTTTCATGAAACGTAGTCGGATACCTTACACTTTTCATGTTGCGATTTTTTGAAAGGTCGCCAGCATTTCTGAGTTCTCCTTTTTTTCTCCTTCATATTTCGTTGTTCTGGTGTTTTAAACTTTAAAAACAGCAAAACAACAGAATATGAGGGGTTGAAAAAAAATGGCGGACTCAGAAACGCAAATTTGGCGATTTTAAAAAAAAATCGCCAAAATGTCGCCAACCGCCCCAGCTTCTTCGATTTACCCAAACCGTTTACTGAAAAATTTACTGCAAGCATATACTGAAAATTACTACAATGGCAATTGATACCACCATTTACTGCTCAATCGGCACTGTGGTGCCCAAAAGAGAGATGTCTGGCGTCACTTGGCGTCGTTTTGCACAACTTCGGCAGATAGGGCAGTGTCTCGCAGCATGTCACATCTCAACTCTTGCAGATTTTACTTCTTGTTTGGCGAGGAGTGGCAAAAAATTGCATAATTTAACATGGCGTTCAATGAGCATTCTTACAGCTTGTTGAATAAAATGCTCTCAGATTACGCAATGTCTTTAGATACGGTATCTAAACAAAGGTATATCACTAAATTAAACATTCAGGTATAGACCGGAAAGGTTTATTCAGTATGTGACCCGTATTTATTGACAGAGGAAGAGTGGAGTTACCATACAAGACTCTGGCCTGAAGTAACTTATCCTGATAACTATACATATCTCAAAATAATAATAATCATTCTCAGCGAAAGAATTATTATATTCTCTTAAACCTTACGAAATATTAAAAAAAGTGTTAAAATACCTGTTACATACAACTAATAGGAGGAATTTTATAAATAAACTTAAATTATTTAACTCAAAATGAAGGTATCGTCCAAAAACACATGCAAACGCATAGGAACGGCTTCTGTTTTCTGCCACCCGATAATCACGTGATCTATAGTAGACGAAAACTGACGTACCCAGTGACGTTGCAACGTTTCGCCTTTTGACGCACCAAAAATCCACTGTGATTGTGAGGTAAACTATGTATTGTTCACAAATGTGCCCGAGATGGGAAGTTGTAAACTGCGTGCGTGAAAAGCTTCAGTGCTTCCCATATCCAAACCGAGGATAAAGAGTTTTATGAGCCCTATTTGGAACCTCACGAAAATTTTATGTCTATGTCATGTCATATCTCAAATCGTGCATAAGCAAAGGGCAAAAGTTTGTAGTTAAACGTATAGATTAATTAAACTCATAGATTTGCACACGAGAGCTGCACGCGGTAAACTCATGGTATTCATCTTCTGCCCTTTTTCTTCTCGTGCTTGCGTGAAATTACCACATATAAAAGAAATGGAGAAAAAAGAAGTTACGATTTTGTATCGCAGATATTAATCATCTCTATTTTTTACGCTCAATATTTTATTGATAAAATAATTTGCTTTTCTATGGATATCTTGACTATAAAACTGGCAACAAAAGGATTGTTTTCCTTTTCACTCCGAAAGAGGGCAAACAGCGTTCCAGTAGAAATAAGGATATCTAAAGCCGAGATATGGATATAAGTTTTATATGTACTAGGAAAAGGAGGGAATTCGGCAAACCTTGCGCTTTTACAGACTTTGGGCCGAGTTTACTTGTGGAAATCGATCCCAATCCGCAGCTGAAGGGGAACTATTTCGTACAGCCAACAGTTACCAGAGAAATTGACAACTCTACCAAAATGTGTGCCCACGAGGTGAATACCGTCACATTCCCTACGGAAAGTCGAGGGATGAACCATGTAGAAGGAGGTTGGCCTGCAGCAGTCGACAATACAGACGAGGAAAGCATGGCCAGATTCAGGAAGAAAGTTGAAAAAGATAAAAGTTACGTCAATTCCGTAAGATCTCTTGCAGATTTCTTGGAGAACTTCATCAAGGAAAATAACTCCATTGATATATATGAGGAATACTTTGAAGGAGAAAAAATCAAACCAGATTTAAATACATTCATTACAGTTGTTAGCACTTTCAAAGACTTGAATGCAACTTACAGAAACATCGTGGATTTAAGTTGGGGGATAGATTCGACTAAATTTGCAGCAGTGTATGCTCTTAAGAAGGGTCACGTATATTCACCTTTCCCGTGTATAGATTCTTACGTATGGGACATCGAGGACTGTATTAATCCCGTCTGTGTTCTGAAACCGGAGGTACAAATGTCTGTTGTTGAATTCTCACCCACGAACTCGAGTCTCATATTGAGTGGCTATGACAGTGGACAGGTAGCCTTGTGGGACATTCGATCTAGCGGACATCCTGCACAATTATCAATTGTTACGTCCGGCCATGCACAAAAAGTGACGGGCATAAAGTGGCTTAAAAGCAAGCAAGAGACAGCGTTCTTTTCTGCGTCAACTGATGGCAAAATAATATCCTGGGACGGCAGAAATTTATCGATGCCGACTGAAACTGTTGCATTAGATCCTGAAAATGGCGACCTCCCTAATTTAGATCAGAACTACACTGTTAGCTGCGTTGCCTATGACGCCACTGTGCCTGACAGTTTCATGGTAGGTACACAGCAAGGAGTTGTTTTATCTTTCAACAGAAAGTACAAGGAAGCTGGTGGTAAACTTATGTCGCGATATGATTGTGAATGCGGACCTTTGCTAGCTGCGGAGAGAAATGCCTTTTTCCCGCAGCTCTTCGCTTCATGCGACACCCAGTCGGTTAAACTCTGGTCAGAAGCAGTGGCAGATATGCCTGTTTTAAATCTAGTTTCTCAAAGCGATTATTTTACGGATATGGTGTGGAGCCCTTCTCGAGCCTCTACTTTGTACACTACGAAGACATCTGGGATTCTGGAGATATGGGACATTCCCGGAAAGAACAAAAAAGCCCTACTCAGTGCTAGGCTTGAAAAGGAGGCTTTACTTTCTGTAGCCGTGACAGAGACAGGCGGTCATGTTATTTGTGGATCTTCATCCGGGTCCATACAGTTGGTGAACATGCCAGAATACTTAAGAAGTTGCAATGAGTTAGAAGTAGAACTTGTTAGGAATTGCGTCAGAGAAAGTGAACAAGTTACGGGGGGTAAACCCAGATCAGAGAGAATTCTCGAACAGGCGGTGGAATGTTCTGAAACACAGATGGACGAAGAGTGGTGGGACCCACCAGATAGAGCAGAAGATTTGAGAGAAGAGTACGAAATCCTTTTTAAGGACTTTTTAGGAGAGACTGAAGAATGATACTGACAGTATAAATGTTTCGTTTGTGTTATTAATGTTATTTGTATTGAATTCTTTTGAGCCATATTTGTATAAAGAGGGTAAGTTTGCTTCACTTTGTTTTGGAAGCATTTGTTAAAACTCCTTTTTTTCATTTAAGCATTGACTAATTCAAGATGCGTAATTTTCGAGGTCGGAAAAGTTAGAAAAAAATCTAAACAAAAATTATAGTTAAAAGAGTACTTGTTAAAGTTACTGAACTCAACGAATTAAAAATTGCAACCGTAAAACATCTTGTTATCATCAAAAAGTTTTAGTTAAAAAAGGATAGAGGAATAGAGTGCAAAAACATAAAATTGCCTCGAACTTGCTTTTATACATATAAAGGCAATTTCTTCCATATTTTTATCGGAAATTTTGGGATTATTTTGGGAAATTTTGGGAAGATTTGGGAAATTTTGGGGAAATTATGGGATTTTTTTTATCGCAAATTTTCTATCGGAAATTTTGGAGACATTAAAAGTACCTTAATAAATCAAATGATCAAAATAGCGCCTTACTTCTAAAAACTGTTTCTTAACATTTCTGCAATTTATCATTGTAATCTTAAACGGATTAAAATAATTTTTTATTAAGAGTCATCCATTTTGAGATCCATTTTCTCACAGTAAAGCATTTTCCTATATTGGAAAATAAACAAAATCCTGTTCATAGGAGATTAGCCATGTAATTAAATGCAATAGCATTGTTACTGCATAATGCGTCTATTATGTAGATTAACTTCGAAGCTCTAGAAATTCCATTTCGGTACTTCTGTTTAATTGATTTTTAATAATTCATGATGAACATATTTAGTTAATAATCTGTCCAAGAGTTAATTAGATATTTGCCATTTTACGATTTGCTTTTCAAAGTTTTGAAATTTGTTTCGTATTTGTAATATGATTCGATACATATGAATGTAACGGATTCTTAAAGTAACTTAAAATATTTGATTATTGAATTTTTACCATGTTTATATTAATTCGCTATCTTGTTTGTGTGTGTGTGTGGGGGTGTTTGTTTGTTTGTCCATTACAAATCTTGCAATCGATTTTTAACTAACTTCCCGACTAGCTAGACATTTGAAACTTTTAGAATGGCTCAGAACACGATGACAATGCATTATTTTAATACTTTTAGCCATCTTTAAGCAGGTTTGAATTCCTTTTCAGTTAATTTTGTTTTGTAGAGTGGTGCAGCCATCTATATGCCGGGACGGGAACGAAAAGTTAAACGCAAGTTAACTTCCAATTAACTTCATTTTCTTTGAAGTCGGTGGGGTAATTCATCACAAAAAATTTAAAAAGTATTTATTAATACGTAGAATTGTCAAGTTTATATGATTCAACAGAAAATTTAAAAACATGGTATATAAAAAGTTCTTTTTATCTTGTAATTATTTCCGCATAGATTATAAATACATCTATTATTTGAGAATTATAAACACATTTTAATTAACAATTTCTAAAAAAATAATTGCACCTCTTAATAGGTATGTATATTTGTATGATTTTTGTTTTTCAAAAAGCTGCGAAAAATTTTATTATACAACCTTTGTCCAGAAAGTTCAGTGAATGTGTCTAAAGTTACAATAGATTGTTGTCTTACATGACACATCTGTTACTGTCCTTCGATGTAATCCCGGTAAGATGTAATGCACATCTGGGAATGGCTGTATGATTTTTGAAACTCCTGTCGTACTCGTTTTTAGGGATGGCCTTCAGCTGGATCATAGCATTACGTTGAATGTCCGAAATGTCCGAATACCTGTGGCCCTTCAGGGCTGATTTCAATTTGGGGAACAAGAAAAAGTCCGAGGGAGACAAGTCTGGGGAGTAGGGTGGGTGATTTAGCGACACAACTCGCCTGTTGGCCAGGAACTGCTGCACCAGAAAGGCAGTATGTGGCCGTGCATTGTCGTGAAGCAGGATCCAGTTGCCTTGTTTGGCGCACTGAGGGCGTACCTGATTGATCCTTTGTCGGAGACGTTTCAGGATATCCATGTACGTAGCAGCATTTAACGTGGTGCCCTCTGGGAGGAATTCTTTATGGATGAGACCCTCAGAGCCGAAGAACACCACGAACATTGTCTTGATGCGGGATTTTTCACTTCGCACCTTCTTGTTTTCGGCGACCCTGGACCCCGCCACTCCATACTCTGCCGATTGCCGTAGGGGTCGTACTTCAGGCACCAGGTCTCGTCACCTGTGACAATGGTTTTCAGAAAATTTGGGTTTCAATCCGCCATTATTTTATCTATAAAAATAACCATTACAATTTTTTTATGCATATATTATTTTTTACATCAATTGTATACATTGATCGTCGTATTTATTATATATATGTATATATATACACAAACACACACACACACACATATATATATATATATATATATATATATATATATATATATATATATATATATATATATATATATATATTGAGCATTAATTGCATACATTGGCCGTTGTATTTAAGTTGAATGTACTCCGTAGCGAAATGCGGGTTTTCAGCTAGTACAGAATAAAATAACATATTTACACCAATTTGAAGCACTGATGCAAAACCAGCGTATGGGGGAAAACTGAACAAGCTTATTTTTTTCTCTACTGTAAATAATAATTAGTGGGGCATATAATTATTATATGCCCCAATATTTATTATTTGCAGTTTGTAAAAAAATATCTCTGTTAACTTTCCCCGCTCGCTTAAGTCGACTTATTTTTTTCACGATCCTACTAGCTAGGGAAAAAACTCTTTTTGATCGAACGGATGTCGCCATTACTGACAAATACTTAAATATAGCTCTAAAAAATGCAGAATTCTCATAATTGTAATTATCAGAGTAAAATGTGAGTGGGTTGTCTTTTAGTTTAAAAACAGGAGCTTTAAAGTAAACTGCAAGTTCGAGCACTAAACTACCTGTATCAAGTTCCTCCTGTTCCTCCTGAATAGCTTCGATTTCTTTCTTATGCCCTAGTTATCTCCTACCATCTTGTTGTGATCCTCCCAAAAATTATGTTCTGCACAGAATAATAAATGCATATATGCAAATAATATTGTTAAGTTTTAAATTTATTTGGCTAAATCTTAGAAAATTTGATTTACCTCGAGAAGAAGCTGATGTTGGAGACAATCGTCCGCCCTCAGAATCCGATGATTCACTCTCTTCCTTGATCTCATTGTTAAGCTTTCTGATAGAGGTACCCAATACAGTCATGTCTTGGAAGTGAAGTCTTTTAAACCAATAAAAATGCCATTGCAGAAAAAAATTGACTGTTCCCAATGACACCAAATCTCTTATTGCATTGAGCTAGAACACTTTCCTTCAGCTTTTTTCCTAGATCTGAATCGCATTTGGTATATAACGCATCATTTTTTACTATCGGTATAACATAGTTTGTCGTCACGAGCTTTTCTCCTGATGCTTGTGTTGTTGCGAATTCTATACTTTGGAATAATATACAAAATTCTTATAAAAACTACTTGGCTGAGAGCATTGGAGGAGCCGATTTATTGAAATTAATAATATTTGCAACAACCTCCGTCAACTGAAGGAATGTTTTTTTGAGGGACTTGCAATAGGCAATGCCTCTGGACTTCCAATATGCAAAATGCAATATTTGCCTCTGACAAATTGGCAAATATTACATTTCGCCAATTTGTCAGAGGTTTTGGAAAATTATTTACAAACGGAACTTTTTGGGAGGCATCTTAATATTAATTAACATTAACTTATATAAAACCAGAACAAAACAAAATCTTAAATGGCCGTCTCGTGTTTATACTATTTATAAAATAAAACCCCATGGAAGATTCTGGAGTATCAAGAACATTCCAAGCGCTCTGATTGGTTCATTGGTTGTTGATTGTCATTTGTCTCGTTGCTAGGGGATTGTTCCCCCTGTTGTATTCGTCGTTTCCGGAATTCAGTCTTACATTTACTGAGTGTGAAAATTATGCTGCATGGTTATTTTTTTATTATGGTACTTTTTCATTGAAAAATTCAAGACAACGTAAAACATCGAGCACAAAACATCGATGTTTAAAAAAATCGACTTCAATAAATCGATGTTTAGAGCATCGATGTTTTGAAAACATCGACATCGATGTCGCATCCCTACCCTCCACTCGCGGCATCTTACTTGGGGTAGTGTTTCCCTTTTGGCAAACTTACGCCTCCACAGTTAAAGAAGTTTCACTTAAAAAAGTTATTAATTTCTGAATCGATATATTTGTTTTAGACACATATTACTCTATCAAAGTTTTATTACAAAGATTTTTTATAAAAGAAGTTTGACGAGAAATATGACAGTGTAATACCTCAACTTTGATAAAAGGTAGTTTGAAGTCATAGTTTTTATTTTATGTATAACTTTTATCAAAGTTGGAAATAACTTTTATGAAACATCTTCGTCAAGAACTTTGATAGTGTAATATAGGTCCTAGACACTGCATGAACATTTTTTTCCAAGGAAAAAATTAACTTTATTCAATTTAACTAAATCTAACTTGGAATTTAATCATTTATTTTACAGATCTTAAAATAAAACTGGCGAGACTATGGGACTTCAATTGTAAAGAGGGATAAAGTCAATTTAAGATTTTAAACTGAGCTGTTCGGTTTTCAAAGAATAGTTTTAAAAGGAAAAAACATAAACAACAACATATGATTATTCAATTCAAATTTCTCAGATAAAAAACGATCCCTGTTGAAAAAAATTAAGAGAAAGAATGCAACGCTTCTGTTCAGGGTTCGCTGTGAAATATTGTTTCTTAGTAGCTTGAACATTCGTACAGACAACTAAATCACGATATACGTAATTCGATAAATAACAATGTTTACCATTTTCATTTCATTTACATGGGTTTAAAACTCCAATAGCAATTTTTCCCACGTTTTCCCGATATGTCAGTCGATACTTTAGCAATGCAAATCGTTACTAAGCAAATACACTGGATTCATACGTTCGTGACTTAGCATTCATTTTTGAAAAGTAATGTGTTAATATCCAGAAACACGTGAGCTGTCATTTTTGTATTTTCCTTCTGCTACCATGGAACTGAAGTTTTCAAAACTTCAAATTCATATGTTTGTGTTCCGTACTGACCGTATTCAAATGCTTTCATTTCTTGAAACGAACAAATGCATTTTGATTTACTGTAGTCTTAAGTTTATAAAGATTTATACCTCTTTTTTAAAGTCTTTTCTGAAAGTACAAGCAGCATAAAATGGCTTTTTTTTTTCGCTCAACTCAATATTAACGCATGGAAAAAAAATTCGAATAATTGCCGACCTGGATTTAAAGTGCTTTTCTTTGAATGGACCGTTTACTTGCGAAATCTGTCCATTCCATGAGACAAAAAGTTGGAGAAAAGTGATAAGATAATATACATTCCTTTCTAAAATCCCTTTGAAAATATAAATTCAAATAAACATTGTAGAATGCATTACTGCAGAATGCATTACTGCAGAATGCATTACTGCAGATTGTTATCTGACGACATGTAATACGAGGTATGGTGCTTTAACGCTCCAGCGGGTGTGCCCATGTACAAAATGCAACATTTTCGTAATTGTGAATGGTTTGTTTTTACATGTAAGGTTCGAACGTTATAAGAAATTTCGGTTTTTAGCTACACCCTTTCTAATGCAGGTATGATTTTCTAACCCTTGTATTCCTTTCCACCATTGTCAGTCGTGATTTAACCGTGGTAAACCAGCGATTATACTGGATTACAATACGACAAAAGCAGGAGTTGATGTAGTCGATCTAATGTGCAGCCATTACACGGCATCCCGCATATCACGAAGATGGACAATCTAATTGTTTTTTAGGTTTTTGGACATCATAGGAATGAATTCGCAAGTTGTCCTTAGATCCAACACACTGGAGAGTTTTAAAATAAGGAGATATTATCTGCATTGTTTGACCTTTTAACTATAAATATATCTTGATATTATCAACATTTTATTTCTTGTCATAATACTCAAAATTATTATTTTCAATTTCAAAAGAAAAAGTTATTACAAAAGGAATAATCAAGGTTGAAAGAGAGGTTGCACTTTGTGCCACACGCGACTGCTGGTGTTCCAAAAATTGACGCGTCAGCTGAAAGGTCAATAGTAGCAATAGTGTTGTAGAGCCCCTCCCCCCACGCAGCAAAACTCATGAAAGCAGCTGATACGACATGTACGTCACATACCTGCCTTACTTCAGAGCGAATGCGCTCTCCCCATAAACATCACACGCCTGCACTGTAACAGGATGAACAGAGCCATATTTTAGTTACTGGCCTATCATACGAAATTTTTTTTCTCATCGTACTGATGGAAAGAAAATGCTTGTGCGCCCACGGTGGCTGATGAATTTGCTCTCTGGGTCGGGAAGTGCTCTACAGTCCCGCATATTCCCTGGACATAGGTTTCTTTGACTTGGATCTCATCCCCAAGATGAAGTTTCCACCAGAGATTCTGCAGGCTGTAGACCGCTCCATTCGAAGGATCAACATATCAGGTGCTGCCAACGGCCTCCTGGAGATTTGAGGATGTTAGCAACGGATGCTAAAAAATGCTGGTTACTACTTTGAATATAAAAGTTTCACCCCTGTATTTCTTCTGTATAATTTGTACATACCTATATATGATGCCACTATTAAAGTTCCATGCTATATATATATATATATATATATATATATATATATTAATTATATTTTTTATCGAATGGGGAGGCACGTGTCGCTAGACATTGGCCTGTATGTACCCCGCGAGACTGCTGGCCATTCATTTAAGGGGCCACCGTATAGGTGACCCTCACTATCCCCTACAAGCCGGTTCCGTAATTAAGAACCGAGTCAAATGACAAGATCGGTGCTCTTGACCCCGCACCTCCAGAAGTATATTTGAGAACTTGGAGGACATTGAAGCCACGACAAATTTTTCGTGCGCCAGCCGCCATTAGCGTACACAGAGGTGGATTTTTCATCGGCGGGCATTGAACCAGTGACGTTCAGATCACTGGCTCGCTGCCTTTGCCTACTCGGCCACTATGGCCATCCTATGTATATACTAACCTTGTAATAATCGTTATTATTTTTACAATTATTGCGTGAGTTAATTGATGTCTGTTTTGTGGACTTAACCTATTGAGCAAGTGGAAAAAACATTCTATTCCGTTTTCAAATCCTTATAGGACTAGAGGAAAAAATTGAAATAATTGTTTAATCATTCACAAGTGCTTACTTTTGTAGCAGTTAGACTGTAATTAACTAAGTTATTTTACTTGTTTGCCATGTTTTTATTAACTCGCTTTCTTGTTTGTTTGTTTGTGTGTGTTTGTCCAGTAGAAATCTTGCAATTGATTTTTAACTAACTTCCCGACTAGCTAGACATTTGAAACTTTTAAAATAGCTCAACACTATTGCAATGCATTATTTTAATACTTTTAGCCATCTTTAAGCAGTATTGAATTCATTTTCAGTTAATTTTGTTTTGTAGAATGGTGCAGTCATCTATCGGCCGGGACGGGAACGAAAAGTCAAACGCAGGTTAACTTCCAATTAACTTCGTTTTCTTTCACGTTGATGGGATAATTCATCAAAAAAAATTTTTAAGTTTTTATTAATACATAGAATTGTCAAGTTTATATGATTCAACACAAAATTTTAAAACATGGTATATAAAAAGTTCTTTGGTTTTTTGGTTGCACTACGTAGGTCAGAATTTCTGTTCATCAGCAATCGTTGGTCAACACTCTACGGCCGTTACAGTCATTGTGACAGGCCCCGATTACGCTCATTAGTCTTTCGGCTATCTATCGTCTTCTCGTATTTGATTCTCGTCCTTAAACTATGATCTCGGCTGATCCCATCATATAACAGCAACTATTGAAAGATATTTCTAGTACTCGTTCAGGCAGTGATTATTCAGCATTATCCTCACTCGTTCCTTTGCAAGTTAGCTTCACAACCATTCGGTTCTTCGTTGCGCTGTTGTAACTTCTTTTTTTATGCGTATACTTCGCTGGGTACCGATTATTTTTTTTGGTTTTGTGCTTTTTGTTCATGAGTTTGCAGCTTAGTTTTCGTTTTTTAGCACGGTTGTTTTTAAATCTCCAACAATGGTATAAGTATTTCTCTCTTCTTATTCTTATTGGCTGTGGCACCTCTAGGATTCACATTCGCTCGTAACTCCACTTATCGAGATGAGGGATGGGTCATTCCGCTCATTTGTTGCGTTCTCGCTCCGATTCGCTGCATTAGGTGCATATTAAGTGTTCGTGCCACATACTAATAAGTTCTGGCGCCTTCCCCTGTCATCACTTTCTCATGGGATTTCTTCTTTCCCCTTGACCTTCTGACCACACCTTCGTAATTGTCTCTTACATTCCCGATGCTTTATGACCTCTTTGCGTTGATGATCTCTGTACAATACATCCTTGTCGTTAACTAAAGTGCCTGCCATAAATCTGTAACTGACAACCCTTGGGTAGTTCCGAACTATTTCGAACACTGCTTAAAGATAAAGCATATTCACATCCCGCTTATTACAAGACTATAGATTTATTTAATGTCTAATACATATAATTATGTAATATACAATGATTACATACTGTACTTTCTTAATTATATATTAAACATTACATTTATGTGTTGTTGTTGTTGTTTATGCCCCCTCGTCGGAATGTATTCCAGACCAGGTTCCTCTCGGCAGACAGGTGCGGCTCAGGTTCATAATGGCACCACAAGTGTAGGAGTCCAACTTAACCAGGTGCCACCTGCATTTTGACCGAGCACCCCCAGGGGTGACATCTGGGGGGGGGATCTAATCTTCCCCACCCACAAACCTCACAGAAGGACGTTTCGGTTTAGAGATTTAACTTGCCCCTATCCAACTTAGGTCCTGTTCACATAGAATCCGTCAGATTCAGCGTTAAAGATTCCGTTGGCGCTGATTGGATAATGTGTCAATGATTGGTATATGAATGGTTAAAAAATTTTACGATGACGCTGACGGATTCTATGTGAACAGACCCTTACACACGAAGGTTTTGAATGGCACTTGTCAGGATTCGATCCGAGAATTCTTACATTTATTTAATATATATTAATATTTTGTTATGTCTATTAAATTTTTCAAAAACAGGCTTAACGGAACTGATGAATAGCAAAAGTTAGTATAGCAAATAAATGTACCTGGTGATGTAATCGTCATAGAAACACGTGTTTTGCGTTATTTCAATCTAAAAACTCTGTGACATGTACATCTTTTTCATGTACATGTCACATCTTTTTTCTCGAAGAATTTTATGTTGCAGACACCCTAAGGGCCTCTTCACATTGGAGTCCGTTGCGTAGCGTTAAGGAAAAGATGACGTTGAGACGAAAATAAACCAATCATAGGCGTTAAAAATTTCATTTCTAAACTTTTTGTGTGAACAGTGTTCACATAAGATTAACCAGATTAAGGGCCTGTTCACCGAACAGGCCCTTAATCTGGTTTAGAACGTGAAATTCCTACCGTCCAGAAAAATTTAAATATATTTTTTTATATATCCTCTTTTTCTCAAATTAATTTTTTTATAATTAGTTTTTTGTGTTTTGTGTTATTTGAATCCAAATACTCTGTGATATGTATTAAGCCTTTTTTCTCCAAGAATTATATGTTGCAGACACCCTTAACCAAAAATTCATACCTTCCAGAAAAAATTGTAGATAACTTTTTTCGCTAATCCCCTTTCTTCAAATTAGCCTTTAGCTTACGGGGCCCATTTTTCCAAATCCCTCTTTAGAACGGGAAACTTCATACCCATTTCGTAAGAACGGCCATTAACTGGGTTATACATACATATATATATATATATATATATATATATATATATATATATATATATATATATATATATATATGCAGGGTGTCCCATATATACTTCCCAAACTCAGCACTGCCAGATTCCTCGTTGGGAGTACATAAAAAATGCCCTAAGTACTGTACCTGTACGACCCATAGTTTTCGAGAAATATACGAAAGTATGAAAAAGAAAGTATGACGTCACATCCAGTGCAAGGAAAAAACAATTTATTTGACACATCAACAGCAGAATTTGAAATATTTATAAAGGCAGATGTTCAAAGTGTCCGCCGTGCATATCGAGGCAGATTCAACTCGCCGTGATACGCTTTCCGTATTTCGCATCGGGAGGACGGTGTGACGGATATCGACGGACATACTCCATAGCAGTTCGTAAGGCATGTCCATTACATTCGCCGTAGATCAAATACATTTCGCAATATTCACGAACGGAATACATGATCACCATGCGAAGAATACCGGTAGCTGCAAGACCGGTAGCCTTTTAAATACAAGTTAAACGACGGCTTAACGTCATTCCACTGCGCAAGCATGCATGACGCGATATTCTAAGCGAACATTTTGAACATTATCTTCGGAAAATATATGCAAATACTGCTGTTGATGTGTCAAATAAACAGTTTTTTCATTGTACCGGATGTGACGTCATACTTCATAGAAACACGTGTTTTGCATTATTTCAATCTAAAAACTCTGTAACATGTACTAAATCTTTTTTCTCGAAGAATTTTATGTAGCAGACAACCTAAGGGCCTATTCAAATAGGAGTTCGTTGCGTAGCGTTAAGGAAAAGATGACGAAAAGGTACGACCCATAGTTTTTCATATTTTTCTCGAAAACTATGGGTCGTACAGGTACAGTTCTTAGATCAATTTTTATGTACACCCAGCGAGGAATCTGGCTGTGCAGAGGTTGGGTGGTATTTATGGGACACCCTTTATATATATATATATATATATATATATATATATATATATATATATATATATATATATATATATATATATATATATATATATATATATATATATATATATATATATATATATATACAGTGCCGTAACTAGGCAGGTGCAACAGGGCACCCGCCCAGGGCCCACTTGGTAGGGGACCCCAAAATGCTGTATTTGTTTTATTACTTTCCCAAACCTAACTAAGGGGCCCAAATGCAAATTCTTGCCCAGGGCACAGGAATGGCTTGTTACGGCACTGTATATATTATATATATATATATATATATATATATATATTTTCTTTGGGATACATGCTATCCCACCCCGTAAGGAGAAGGTTAATCTTTTGTATGTGTGTGTGTTTTGCGTTATTTGTATCTAAAGACTCTGTGATATTTACTAAGTCTTTTGTTGCCTATGAATTTTATGTTGCAGACACCCTTAATCCAGTTTGCAACCGAAAATTCGTACTTTCCTGAAAAATTTGTAAGTACTGTATTTTTTTTTCGCATGTTCCCTTTCTTTAAAATTCCAAAATTTTTATTATTAGTTTATCAAATTGTGTTTTGTGAGAGACGAATTGGACGTACATATAGTAGTTACTTCATACTTTAATTCAAATTAATTAAGACATCAAAATATATGATGCAATATATAATTTTCGTGTACTTTTTTGAAGGACATTAGAGATTATCGGTTCGAACCGGTAATACATGAACACTTAAATTTTAGATTGTCCTTCAGTATGTTTCGATGGCGGTTACGCAAGATAAATCCCAGAGACTTTCGGAAAAGGATATTGTAATCTCCTCAAATGTTTCGGTTTTGGATTAATTTTATGCAATTCGGACTAAACCGTTCGTTTTCCAGATGACTAATTAATCATAAGCCTTTCTCTTGCGTAGGACGGTCACTGTTTCGATTCTGATCATTTGTTTCGCATATGTGAAATAGTTTTGTTCAAGTTATACGTATTTATTTGAAATGCCTCGGTGGCTAATATATTCCAGTGCACTATTTATTTATAAACTAGGATTATATTGCATTAGTGCTGTAATATTAAATTGATTAAACTTCGCTGATGAGGTGACAGAAATCGAAAATAAGGAATTTGCTCTACTGTATCCCAAAAAGAAAAAAATCACTAATGAATGTACACCTATCCTTCGATTTACACAGTAGATGCTTTCCACGACAAATCGTGTCAATTGAAGCCATGCAAAAGAAGACCCAGCATTCATATTAAACAAGAGGATATGTGCAAGCCATAGTTATGTTTATAATAACAGTGTAAAATTGAAAAGAGTTTAGGCCAGAGTCAAGACAAAGAAATTTAAGTAATATGGAATGATAAATTGTTTGTTTATTATTATACACTGCTGGCCACCCAAATTGCAACACCAAGAAAAACAAGAGATATCACAACAAAATTTATTTTATAGATAACATGTTGACCAAATATCAAATGATTAAATTTATAGACTTCTGTGAAGTGTGGTTCCTGCCAAAATCAGTAGCCAGAGTGGCCGCCATTGTTGGAGATCACCGCTGCCACACGCCTCGGCATTGATTCAAAAAGACTTTGGATGAGTTCTTGGGGTACAGCAGACCAAGCAGCTTCCACACGTTGCCAAAGTTGATCTGCTGTGGCCGCTGGGGATGGAATCTGGGTCAATCGTAGAGCAACCATGGACCACATGTTTTCTATCGGCGAAAGATCCGGAGAGCGAGGCGGCCAGGGAAGCAATTCAATCTGGCGATTGACGAAGAACCATTGGACAATGCGTGCCATGTGTGGTCGCGCATTATCCTGTTGAAATATGGCTGTGGGCAAGCCCTGAAGGTAAAGAAGGACAACTGGCTCCAACACCTCGGAGATGTAGCGTTGGCTGTTTAAAGTACCGGCAATGCGTACTAGAGGTGTGCGAGAGTGATATCCAATACCACCCCATACCATAATACCCGGTGCAGGACCAGTGTGGCGGTGCATAACGCAGCTGTTCAGCATCCTCTCTTCGTGGTGTCTCCAGACTCGAATGCGACCATCGTGGTGTTGCAGACAGAAGCGTGACTCGTCAATAAACACAATTTCATTCCATTCTGCCGTCCACATCCTTCTGTCATCGCACCATTGGCGGCGGAGACGTCTGTGGTTCTGCGTCAAGGGTAGACAAAGCAATGGACGTCTTGCGGACAGACCACTCTGCTGTAAACGGCGTCGAATGGTACGTGAAGACACTGGATGATGCGTTACAGACTGCATGTGCTGTGCTGTGGTTCATGATGTGACTGAGCGATTCGTCACTGCCATGCGCACAATTTGCCTGTCATCACGTGAAGTGGTGCGCTGAGGTGGATGCGATCGAACACGCCGGTCCGTCGTACCCTCCTGCATCCAACGATCACATATCCGCATTACAGTTGTTTGGTTTCGTGCAATACGACTACTGATTTCCCTGAAAGATAATCCACAATCTCGGTAGGCCACTATCCTTCCTCTGTCGAACTTGGATACTTGATCAAAAGATGATCGCTGTTTTCCACGAGGGATAATTGATCGTTTTTTTTTGAAAAAACCACAAGAAAAAAACAATTGCCGAACTTGAAATCGTCGAAATCTCCAAGCCTTAAATAGCGCTTTGAAGTGGCGCGCGTGATGTGCGTCTGCGCTGAAATTCTAATCATTTGCATATCTCACCTCCGCTAATGCATGTAGTAAATTTCATGCTATTTGCATGTTTCCTTCAGGGTGTTGCATTTACAGTGGCCAGCAGTGTATTTCAAAAATTCACGTCTTACCTCGTGGAGAACTGAACTAGGAATTACAGTATGGAAATGAAAGAAAATCTACTTTAAAATGACGCCAATGCTAAACGCAACGCAACGCGTGCAATGCACTTGTGACGTCTGTGCAGGTAATTAATGAGTGTGTTCAATGTAAAACACTCGAATTATCAAATAATACATGGACATTTTTTTTTAATTTATAAAAATTTAGAAACCGTGTAAATCCAGTATCGTGGAAATTGAACGCAAGGTGTACTTAGCAGTGTCCGATAAATCGCCGTTAAAAACTTGACACAGATATTTTGTACGGTCACACTAGTAGATGAATTCCTGCGATTAAAGACAATGTCCGAGTGTAGGCTCGAGAAAAGTATAAGGAAATGGGGGCCAGAGGCTGACAAGTTGTCAGCACTTCGGCAATCGCCACCGAAGCTGTCCGGTTCAAATGTCGACAAGCACCGCTGGATGCCTTCGTGTCGCCGGTGTAGGCACGTTAAATCCCTATCACAGCCCTTCCATGGAGCTTGTAGGAGGGTACGAGCCTTCCATATATCGTCCCTGAGGGTGGTCGGTAAAAATTGTGGTGGCAGCTGCCTAACGCTTGTGGTGTTGTGACTACTTTAATCTACTGTAGAAAGTGGTGTGTATGCCTATCCAGTCCCTATTTCCGCCCCCTCTCTTCCGTATCGGGAATGGCTTTTTCACAGTGTGTGGTGACTGAGATGCAATCGCCCCTTGTCGAGAACATCTGCTGCCGTATTTGGGGGGGGGTTTCCCGGCCATCATTAATCTTTCTGGACTTCCCCCACTGGTGGGTGGAGGTTTTGGGAGACTGGCTACTATCTTCCCTGGGTCAGCATTTGTGATTATTGTGTCGCAGTCATTTGGGGTATGGGTGTTGGCCACTTTTTCTTGGAAATCTTTGTTTTGTTGGCGGTTTTCCGGAGGCACACATTTTCTGGCAACCCCTACTTGAGAAGGGCTGAAGACAGCCGAAAGAATGAGGAGATATGTGAGTTGTTAGGTGGAGATGCTCACTTTTTGACTGGCGAATAAAGTCAGTTCGCAGTATGAGTATGCGATAATAAAGTAAAGTCTTGTAAACGACTTACCAGTGGTATTTTCTGCTCCCGTAGTCCTGTTTGTACTGCAGCTTGGGTTTCTCTTCTTGCCAAATACAACGCAGATGTAAATCGCAATAGAATAGTAATGTCGTCTTAAGAGTGGTGCCATATAACTGAAACTGTATTCCTAGCCACGCAAGCCTGGTTTGAAGCGTTCCAAAAAGAGGGTATAAGAAACAATAAGAACAACACACAATGAGATGTACATTAGTTCAGTCCTATTTTCTATTAAGTTCTAGTTTTTATTTCATTTGCTCAAAATCATTGACTTCAAACCTTTATCTAAACATGTGGAGCTAACTATGGACTAGACATACATCTCTAGTACGAACTTTCTTTAGATTATCTGAAGGCTAAAATGTATACTCCTGGAGGCTATAAGATCTTTACGCTTAACCTTATTGTCTTTATTTGAAAGCCTCAACGTTCTTATATTATGAGTACCCCGGTTGTATTTACTGTAGGGTCAAATCGCTAGAAAAATATTTAAAATTAAATATTTAAATTAATTATATTTTTAAAAATATAATTATTATTATAATTATATTTTAAATAATCATATTTTAAATAATTCTTGTCTTGAAGAAGAATTATTGGTTTATTAATTAACTAGCCGCTGCGCGACCAGCATGGTCGCTTTTAGATTTATATTTTCTTTTGCAAAACAACTTAATTGAAAGTAACATATGTAAGGAATGTTACCATTACCTGTCATCATAAATATACGTTGTTAATGGGTAGTGAAAACTCAGACAAAAAATTTATAATCATTAATAAATTCACTATAAGGCTGATTCTAAAACATCATGATTAAAAAATGTGAATTTCCATTACTTCAGAACAGAGTTAAAGATAAGTCTCAGAAACCCAACACCAATGATTTTAAAAATTATTTCTCTCACTGTATGTACTATTTTTCAAAACTAAGATATCTACACTTTATCATTACATCAAATAAGAAATTGTTGGGGAAAATTTTCACTTATAAAATGGAATGAAAATTCAGCAAATACTAAAATATAGTATAGATTACATTTCTCTCTGTATGTATTATTGTTCGCAATTCAGATATCTCCACTTAATCATATTAAAGGAATAAATTAAAATTATTTCATGAGTAAAATACAGCAATTAAATTGTACCAAATTACGTGCTATCGTCGAGCCACACGCGGACAGCCGCTAATGTTTACATCCGGTAGTTGCAGCCGTTGCCATTCGGATTGTAGAAATATCGTCGATTTTTGTGCCGTATACCTACGCGTTTTATATATATAGATCTTACGACTAAGAAAAAAACGCAGTACATTAAAGAAACTGAACTTGTTTTGCAAGTCATTTTAATATAATCAGCTAAGTAATTATTAATCTTTAACAAAACAACTGAAGTAACCTGTTTACTTTCCATTAATAAAATTAGTGTGTACAAAGTGTTTAGAATAACGGAAAGTTATTAATTATTTAAGCATATTTTCGAGAGAAAAGATAGGCAAAAATAATTTTTCTTAGTGAGATGTCGCATTAACTTATGGAACTAAAGGAGACATGATAATCTCTGTGAAGAAGTTATATTTTAATACAGAACTCTTTCTTAGTCGCAACATCTAGGTTTTTAATATTTCGCTGCATGCGTTACCAGAGAAATGTTATTTTTAAAAGATGTATCCTTTCAAACAAGATAATTTAAATGGTATCTTAAAGGTATTATGCTTCAGGTTTTACGATTTCTGTTTTTCATAAGATATTATTTCTTTTCGGCTGTTTCGTTTAATTGATTGTTATGAAGTCTATTATTTTATTGACAATAACTTCTGTTATTGTTCACTTTTGTAACCTGTTTTTAAAGTATACAGTACCTGTGACCTTAACTCTGTGATTTTTACTGTGAATTTCAGCGTGTTTAAACACATTAACCTTTAGCTTACGGGGCCCATTTATTCGGCTCCCTTTCTCTCTGTATATATATATACATATGTATAAATATATATGTATAAATATATGTATATATATAAATATATATATATATATGTATATGTATATATATATATATAAATATATATATATATATATATATATATATATATATATATATATATATATATATATATATATATATATATATATATATATATATATATATATATATATATATATATATATATATATATTATTCATTCATTCTTTCTTGGGTTCGTATTCTTGGGATACATGCTATCCCACCCCGTAAGGAAAAGGTTAAGGAAATCTTTGTAATGCTTAAAACTAGTAGGTACTAGTAAGGCTAGTAACTAATAACTTTCAAAACTATAAACTAGTAAACTAATATAATGCTAAAAATATAAACTGCCGTAAAATCTTGACTATAATACGCACACGTGTATAATACGCATGCTTAATTTTGCGCGAATTTTTCAGAAAAAATTTAAATTCGACTATAATACGCACCGATATTTTTTAAATATATTTTTCAAAAATTGCACAGATATTTATTAGCAGAAATAATATTTGTAATAAAAAGAAACGGGAACGTTAAATTCAGTAGAAAATAAAATCTTAAATGTTTATTCGAAACAAACAATATTGTCAAATTATCAATCTTTATCACTTTCACAAGAATACATCTCATCTATTGTTGTTGCGTCCATGACATAATTAATGGTGCCGTCATATATGTATATCGCCTCCTCATTTAATGACACCTGTCCATCCACCCGTAATATGTCGTTCTCACTGCCGTCTAATGTTTAACAGTTGACATTTTTCTGCTGTCGTATAGGACCGCCTTGAAGAATTTTTTAGGAAAATAAAATAAAATAGTATATTTTTGCACTTGCAACAACCGGGAACTATCACTATTTTAAGGGACCTGTTATTAAACCAACGGGTGTGTTATACGAACTGTCAGTTCCGATTTTCAAAAGGAACACCTGCTTAGTAAACGGGTGGATGTATCACGAAGTGCAGATGCGTGCGCACCCGTGTTGCGACAAAGTCTAACAGCTGCTGTACGTTCGTTTAGCCAATGTTTAGACTACGTTTATTTGTACACGAGTATAATACGCACCCTCATTTTTGCGGACTAAAATGTGAAAAAAAATTGCGTATTATTTTCAAGATTTTACAGTAGTAAAAAATCATAAACTGCTAACTTCTTAAAATTTAATGCCTAGTCGATTACGAAATTTTCAATAGAAGATATTACGGAAAATTTAATGACTAATTCTATCTACAAACGGATATTTAACTATACTAGTTAATCTGAAGAAATAAAAAACTTTCATTCTTGAAACGTGTAGTGGTTTCATTTTTTCCCCTGTCTTGGATAGAAAACTTAAACTATTTCCCCCATTTAAGGTTTTTTTTTTCAAAGAAAATGTATCTATTAATTTTGTCCGAATTATGATAATTTTTTTTAATGCAGACTGGTAGAATACTTGTACTCGATTACAGTGATATATTCCTCAGTGAAAAGGCGTCAGTTAAGGGCCCATTATGATCCTACGGATTACTAAGTCCAGTAATTACGAATGAATTCCTCGTTTAGAATTTTAGGTTCGTTGCAACTGCGTTTTCTGTCCAATTTTCTCTGCAAACTGAATTACGCCAACTTTCCATCCCAAAAGTTTTGTCTCACTGACTGTGTGATATCGGAAACGTGATTATTCTTCGATTAACTAATCATCTTCTAACTCATTACTATACATACAGGGTTTGTATAAAAAGTATCGGGAAAAGTGTCGGAAAAATAAATTTATTTGAGATATTGCTACAATTCCTCAAAAGTCTTCAAAATACATCCCTTGAGAGTTGACACACTTTTGCCAGCGGCTTTTCCACGACTCGAAGGCTCCCTGGTAGGCGAATTCCGGAAGGTCTTTAAGGGTACACGTGCAATAGGGCGGAGCGTAAAAAAAAAGTTTTCGATTTCGTTTTTGCCCTAGTGAGAAAAAATTGGGTACTCCTGGGTAGGTCACGTATGCAAAGTTTTGGGGAAAACAAAAATTATCTTCCGTCTCCATTTCGGCAGTGATTTTTAGCAGATTTTTACAATACAGTTAAAAATGTGTATTTCCATTGTTTTGTATGCAACTCGGCATTTTGTTCTTAAATAAAATACAGAGGTAGTTCGAAGCTTAATACAAAATGGCAGAAGCTGACACACTGCGTGCAGAAAGGTAAAGAAATATTTTGGCATGAAAACATTGTCAACAACAACTTTAGAAACGAAGCTTAAAACCTTCGTGAAAGACTCATAGAAATCGTTCAATATTTCTTCATGTAAGTGTGTTTCTTTTAACAAATGTTCTTGCCCAAAGCATAAAAGGATCCCTAAGTGGAAAGAACTTTTCTTATAGACACTTAGGCAAATGGCCATAGGTGCAGTTGACTTAAAAGAAACTGAAAGGTGAGGAAACGAGCCCATAGGGAGCAGAAAGAGACAGAAGCAGTAAGTCTTAAAATAAACGTTTCGCCATCTGTTACTTCATCTAGGATCATATTTCCTGATCCAGATTCTGACGTGGATCCACATAACTCCGATATTGACACAGATTATTTGAAGCTTTCCCCATCCACATCCAGGATGACTCAATCTGAAGGGAAAAAGACGTTACGATCAAGCCGATACCCAGCAGTAGCTATAGCTTGTGACAGAACCGGAGTTTCAGATCGGGCTGGAACCGTCATTGCAAACGCTGATTTGGAAGATTTGGAGATGATTACCGAAACAGACACTTTAAATGTAATTGATAGACATAAAATAAGAAGAGAGAGGGAAAAAATTCAGAAAAAATGCCAGCAAAGAAATGAAAGACAGCAAGAACCACTGAAGGGACTTTATTTTGACGGAAGGAAAGACAAAACTCTAATGCAAGAGAGCATGAGGGGAAAGATGTACCAGAAAAAGGTCCTGGAATAACACTTTACAATGATTAAGGAACCTGGAAGCAAGTACCTTGGACACATAACACTAACCTCATCATCAGCTTTGAGTATTTATCAAATGATGCTGCAATTCATGGAGAATAAGAATATTGACATTCATCAACTAGTAGCAATAGTGTGCGGTGGAATAGTCATTTATACTGGCTATAAAATCGGCGTGATTCGCCTTTCTGGGGAAGCCATTGGGAAACCCTTGCACTGGTTTATCTGCCAGTTACACGCAAATGAGTTGCCACTCGACATTTAGTGCAGCATTTGGATGGTGGAACGAGTGGCCCTAATGCATTTTCTGGTCCTACTGGGAAAGCTTTGGCAAATTGTAAAAACTTCCCAGTTGTGAGATTTGTAGCCATATCGAGTGAATTTCCGAAAATCGACATAAAGGATCGTAGCACACACAAGCGATAGCTTTGGGATATTTGTCAAGCTGTCACATATAGAAACTGCTCATCAAGTTTGTCACAAAAGAACCCTGGGAAAATGTCTCATACACGTTGGCTAACAACTGCAAATCGAATAAAGCGTTTATACATTAGCTCGTCAGAGCCTTCAAACAAACTTCAAACCCTGGCAGAGTTCATCATGAAAGTGTACCCACCTATGTGGTTTACAGTCAAATTAAACACATATTGCACGTATGGTCCACGAAATTTGTGGAAGACAATAAATGTCTCACGATATCTTAAAAACGATTTAAAGACTGTGGTCGATCCCATTATCCAGAGAAATGGCTATTTCGGGCACCCGGAATCATTAATCTTGTCAATGATCACAGACGACAGACAGTCCATTCGAGAACTTGGACTACGTAGGATTTTACGAGCAAGAAAGGAAAAAAAAGGAAGGAATCAGACACTACAACATTCCGTCACTCAACTTCGAGGAAGTTTCATATATAGACCTTATTGATTGGCAGAAATGTCATTTAACGGAACTCCCAACTGACAGAAGATGATATGAGAAATTTGATTTCCAGTGGAGAGTCTATAGCTCAGCACCTGGGAAGCCTAAAATTTCCCTGCCACACCCAAAGTGTTGAACGTTTCGTGAAACTAGTAAGAGAGGTTTCTGCGTCTGTGTGTGGAGAAAATAAGCGTGATGGTTTTGTTAGAACCCGAACAGAGTCGACAAAAGTATGCTATCATTTGAAACCAAAAGCGAGTACCGAGTAAAACTGGAATAACTGCAAGGGCAAAGGAGTTAAGTGCCGATATGGTTGGGTGGATGGGTGGGCACAGGTGGAACTCGCAATGCAGCCACCTCCCCGTGGTGAGTTCTGGGGTTTTTTCTGAATTGTATTTCAGAAAAAGCGAAAAGCTGCATACAAAACAATGGAAATACACATTTTTAACCGTATGGTAAAAATCTGCTAAAAATCATGGCCGAAATGGAGACGGAAGATATTTTTTGTTTTTCCCAAAACTTTGCATACGTGACCTACCCACCAGTACCCAACTTTTCCGCACTAGGGAAAAAAAAATTCGAAAACTTTTTTTTTACGCTCCGCACTAACATGCAAGCTTCTTTGACGGCACTTAGGGTCCCATGGTGGTGTTCGTTGAGGGAGGATTTCCCTTTTGGGAAGAGGATATAGTCTGATGGTGCCATGTCGGGAATGTAAGGTGTTGGGGAATCGTCACGATGCCTTTTATCGACAGGTATTCGGCGACCTTGGAGCAGGTGTGGCTGGGTGTACTGGGACGCGTTCAGTGCAGTTCTTTCACATCGCCAAATTTTCAGTGATAATGCTGTGCACTGTCATCTTATCAATGCCAATTTTATCTGTGACCATGCGCACACTTAACCGACGGTGTGAATTCAGCACTTCACGCACTCGTTGCACGTTGTCGTCGGTACTTGAAGTCGACGACCGTCCAGCACGGGGCTCGTCCTTCACACTCTCTCAACCATCTTTGAAGAGCTTGTGCCACTTAAAAACTGCAGTTTATGACATGCTTTCCTCCTTGAACACTTAACAAATCATGTCCAACGTCTCCGTACCCGATATCCCCAATCCAACACAAAATTTGAAGGCGTACCGCTCTTCAATCTTTCGATTCATTTTGCGCTTGCACGGAGTCACTCTACAGCGGTCCACTATAAATACGATCTAGCCTGAACGTACGCTCGCAGGCGACTGGCGCTTGGCGCGTCTTGAAGGTCACATCCCCCACCACCGAGCATGCACGGTATGAGCGCGCTCCGACGTACAGTCACGTCAGGAAAAATTGTTCCCGATACTTTTTATACATACCCTGTATATAACGTGGCCCCGTCTCTGGGGAAATCAGACTAAGTGCTTTCAAATAACTCACTGAAAAATTTTCCTGATTAGTAGACATCAATATTGTCATTTTAGATAATTATACCATAGAAATTATGCGATATATCTAGAAAAACAATTCGTGTCAATATTAAACACTATCCCAAGCAACCAAAAATAATATACTTGAAAACCTTGATTTTTTTTACCTTTGAAAATTGTGAAAGTTTTTACATGAAGAAACACGAAGTGCTCTTTAAATTACCTCATTTTTTCTGTTATGTTTTCTATAATGTTAAATGTCTTCAATAATCTTATATAATTTCTTTCATATGCATACACACAAAATAAAACTTAACCCATTAATGCCCAACATCGAATTCTTTAATTTTCTTTACCTAATTATGTTCGTACAGGTGCAAAATGAACTTAAAAAATAATAAAAAAATTCCTGCATTAAAATTTTAATTTTTATTCAAAATAATGTTACCGTCCTATAAAAAGGACGCTAGGCACGAGAGGGTACAGGTTTTACAGAAACACTTCAACCCTTAGATTTTCTAAACCTATTCCTTTTAATGTTGTTTTTAGATAAATAAACGCATGAAACCAATGGAACTCTGCGAAAAAATGCATAATAAAATAAACACGAGGAATTTAAATTTTATTTTAGTCCTTTAAAAGAAATCAAAACAATTTAAAAAGCTGAAAATGTCAAAAATAATAGCTTAAAAGGCACAAATTTAATAAATTATGACTTATGATAAATTTTGCACACTTTTATATTTAAATTTACATATAAAAAGGGCTTATTAAAATACAACATAATGAAAAAAGCTATTCGTAATGTTTTTTTTACACAATTTATATACAAGCTACACTGCTGGCCACCCAAATTGCAACACCAAGAAAGACAAGAGATATCACAACAAAATTTATTTTGTAGAAAACATGTTGACCAAGTATCAAATGATTAAATTTATAGACTTCTGTGAAGTGTGGTTCCTGCCAAAATCAGTAGCCAGAGTAGCCGCCATTGTTGGAGATCACCGCTGCCACACGCCTCGGCATTGATTCAAAGAGACTTTGGATGAGTTCTTGGGGTACAGCAGACCAAGCAGCTTCCACATGTTGCCCAAGTTGATCTGCTGTGGCAGCTCGGGATGGAATCTGGGTCAATCGTAGAGCAACCATGGACCACATGTTTTCTATCGGCGAAAGATCCGGAGAGCGAGGCGGCCAGGGAAGCAATTCAATCTGGCGATTGACGAAGAACCGTTGGACAATGCGTGCCACGTGTGGTCGCGCATTATCCTGTTGAAATATGGCTGTGGGCAAGCCCTGAAGGTAAGGAAGGACAATTGGCTCCAACACCTCGGAGATGTAGCGCAGGCTGTTTAAAGTACCGGCAATGCGTACTAGAGGTGAGCGAGAATGATATCCAATACCGTCCCATACCATAATACCCCGTGCAGGACTAGTGTGGCGGTGCATAACGCAGCTGTTCAGCATCCTCTCTTCACGGTGTCTCCAGACTGGAATGCAACCATCGTGGTGTTGCAGACAGAAGCGTGACTCGTCAGTAAAGACAATTTCTTTCCATTCTGCCGTCCACATCCTTCTGTCATCACACCATTGGCGGCGGAGACGTCTGTGGTTCTGCGTCAAGGGTAGACAAAGCAATGGACGTCTTGCGGACAGACCACACTGCTGTAAACGGCGTCGAATGGTACGCGCAGACACTGGATGATGCGTTACAGACTGCATGTGCTGTGCTATGGTTCGTGATGTGACTCAGCGATCCGTCACTGCCATGAGCACAATTTGCATGTCATCACGTGAAGTGGTGCGCTGAGGTGGATGCGATCGAACATGCCGGTCCGCCGTACCCTCCTGCATCCAACGATCACATATCCGCATTACAGTCGTTTGGTTTCGTCCAACACGACTACCGATTTCCCTGAAAGATAATCCACAATCTCGGTAGGCCACTATCCTTCCTCTGTCGAACTCGGATACTTGATCAAAAGATGATCGCTGTTTTCGACGAGGCATAATTGATCGTTTTTTTGAAAAAACCACAAGAAAAACACAATTGCCGAACTTGAAATCGTCAAAATCTCCAAGCCTTAAATAGCGCTTTGAAGTGGCGCCACAGGCGCGCGTGATGTGCGACAGCGCTGAAATTCTAATCATTTGCATATCTCACCTCCGCTAATGTATGTTGTAAATTTCATGTTATTTGCATGTTTCCTTCAGTGTGTTGCATTTACAGTGGCCAGCAGTGTATTTTGTGTGGAAGATTTCAAAGCATTTACGTGCAATCCAACTAAACATTTATTGAATTTTCTTGTAGATATTTTGCCACAGTAGGCGCATCTTATCTATTTTGGATTCACAACGATTAAATGATCTTTTCTGCCATACCGGACATCACCAGACACTCTGTTTGAAAGTTTTTTTTTTTTTTGGTTTCCCTGCAGCCAGACTGTTATTTGGTCTCTTACTGTACTTAGAAAACTATATCTGACAGATTTCTCTTCTAAAGTGGAGGATATCCATTCTGTTACTGTCATAAGAAGGGCATAATCTGTACAGTAGCCACGCATTTTGGATTGATGCTTCTAAGCTAAACAAAAACAGTGGCCACCATCATTTTTTAGACCGTATGGAACACTGATATTGTGCCAGATTTTGATCCATTTGATCGGTTCCTCCCATAAATTTATTATATTGAGACACAATATACGGTTGGTCAATCACTAGAAATCTTTTATCAGTATTCGACCAGCGTTTGGCCTGAGCTACAGGTTCAATACCATAATGGTTAGACGCCAAAGTAACGACACTGTTGTCATTCCACAGAACCATTTTAAATTTTTTGCTGTTCTGAAAATCAAAACTTCCCCATCTCTTCTTTTTAACAGATTTAACATCTCCAAGTGGACATTTTTTAGTTCTATTAACCCGTATAGTGCCAGTCATCGGTAACTTCATTAGATGGTGGGTCCAAATAAATATCCGCTTCATGGAATGTATCATTATCAGATAACTCTGCCATTAAAGCTAATGCCTATCCACAGTCAAAGTTAAAATAAAAACAAAAATATAAATAAGAGCTTTAAAACTTATCGATTGCTCATTTCAGTATATTTAGATCAAATATAATTTGGAATAAAAGACAAAATTCTTAAAATTTATTAAATTATAGACATTTAAAATACACATATTTTTAAAAAATCCAGACAGTTACTTATGTACTTCGTAATTTTTCTTTATTTTTTAAAATCACTAAATACAGAACACATCCTTTGATTAAAATTTTTGTATTTAAGAGTTAAGTGTTAATACGTTAATATATATATATATATATATATATATATATATATATATGTCACAGCACTTCACCGTGTACTATTTTATCTACTATTTATTCTAAATGGCATCCACCGATGGTAAGTAACTATACTTCAGTTACATTTATACAATTTTATTTCTTAACATTATTGTCAACCAAGCTAAAACGCCATTTTCAATCATCTCTCAAGCCCCCCGACAGACGTGCGTCCTATCTCTCCAATATATATCCCTAATCGAATGCTTTTCTCTTCATGCGTTATGAAAAAAACATGGGCGAGAGTCACAGATGACAGCTATCATGCGCCTTTGACTGTTCGATATTTCTCCAGTCCGAGCGCGTGGGAGCAATTAATTATCGATGACCATGAACTTTCCTGTGCGAAAAACACAACCTACTTTCTGAATTGGAAAACACACTAGAATTTTTAATAGAAAATTGCCGTTTAACGATAATTAATATAGTTAAATATACGAGTATATATATATATATATATATATATATTCTTTGGAGTTCAGTTTCACTTCAGTCCCTCGAAATAACGCTGTAGTGTGACTAGATTTAAAGAAAATCGAATTAACTTTACTCGGAAAAATATATGTATACTGTATTTAACTTTGTTTTAGTTGTAGAAATCGAAGTTTGAGCTACATTGCTTTTATAAGGGAAGGTTTTATCTTAAATAGATTTCATTGGTTATCTCTAAATTGTATTTTGCTTCCCCTTGGGTAATTTTATTATCCATTTCATATTTTCTTGCAAAAACAGTTGATTGAACTTGCGATAACAAATAATTGCATCTAATTGAAAAATAATTCCTAAATAATCTACACTTGATTCGAGTGCATTTCGTGTACCAAAGAAGCAGCCTATTCGAGGTAAAAGGAAAGTTCTTTCTCCTGCAATAGGAAATTATAATGATGTTCATATTGTTGACAAATTTCCCAACCATTGTTTACTAGTTCAGCGAAGAATGTCGTTTTTCAAACAGTTTTTTTGTCATTTTTGTTTCACTGCTATTTGCTGTGCCGTTGAAAAAGGTAATGAAGTAATAAATATGCAAATATTCAGAAAAAAGAAATCCTAAAGAATATTTTAGTTAGGATGGAAGTCATTAGCTTTATGTGAACCGAAGACGTTTTTGTTTAGATCTTGGAAGCTTTATGTACGGGGGGAATCTTTTCATATAATTTTAAATAATAGACTTTTTTATGCAAAATTTTAAAATCGTCGATAATTTCAAATATACTAGCCGCTACGCGACCAGCATAGTGGCTTTTAATTTCAAATTTTGCTTTGCAAAACAACTCAACTGAAAGAAACAAATTTAAGGAATGTTACCATTACCTGTCACCATAAATATACGTTGCTGAGGAGTAGTGGGATCTCAGCCAAAAAATTTATAATCATTACAAAATTCTCTATAAGGCTGATTTTAAAATATCGTGATTAAAAAATGTGAATTTCTATTACTTCAGAACAGAGTTAACGATAAGACTAAGAAACCCAACACCAATGATTTAAAAAATTTCATCCCTTTCTGCATGTAATATTTTTCAAAATTAAGATATCCACACTTTATTATTACATCATATAAGAATTTATTGGAGAAAAAATTTTTCTCTTAAAAAAAGGAGTAAAAATTCAGCAAGTACTAAAATATAGTATGGATTACATTACTCTCTGTATGTACTATTGTTCACAATTCAGATATCTACACTTAATCATATCAAATAATAAATTGTTGGGAAAATTTCTTCACTTATAAAATGGAGTAAAAATTCAGCAAGTACTAAAAAAAAGTGTAAAAAATTACTCTTACTTGCTGTTCCGACTGGACCTATTTGAATCCTCTTACGGAATCACGTCACTTGTGACGCGAAGCTGTTCAGCGCGCATGCGCTATTTATGTAACCTTTTCTTTCTTTTTTCTGTAGAGCAGATTACATTTAGATTTCGAATAGATAACATGTGCTTTAACTTTTTAGTAAATTTTATTCTCAAATTTTCTCAGCATAGAATTTCTTTTGAGTGTATTCTTGATTTAGATTATAGGTAAGCTGAACCACACTTTTAAACAGATTTAGGAAGAGATTTAGATTAAGTGACTTTTAGACACCTACCACTGAACGCCGAGAACATTTGTGCAATACGGCCGTGAAGAAATTCGGATTACAAATGGCTGTTGAGAACAGTTTATTTTGAGTAACTTGAAGTATAATTTCACCTTGACTCAACTCCTTAGATCAAGGTAAGGATTTCTGATTCGTTAATATAAACTATTAGTTAAACTTGAACAACATTGACTTTTGAATATAAATATTTAGTGATAATTCATTTAGAGTTATAAATATGGATGAGCTATCTAAGCTTAAAAAGAATAGAGCTGTTAGACGTTCTGTTGTTACAAAGTACATTAATAAACTAGAAAATGAATTTGACACAAATGATATTAATTCATTGCAAGAACATTAAAATTATTTAGACGAGCTCTACAAAGAGGTAAAAGATTTTTATAATAAAGTTCAGAATATTATTGATAATGAAAAAGATTTCGATTTAGAAGCGGAATCAGCGTTTGAATATTCTCAGAAAATCATGTTGTGGAATTCAAAAATTTCCGCTCAGTTAAAAGCTCGTAACGAAGCCAGAATTTCTCAGTCAAACTTCATCCAAAAGAATATTTCTGCACAAACCTCCCAGGTTATGTTATATCACGATAACACTCTGGATAACTCGAATTCTGGAAATAGAAATATTAATTACTCGAAGTCGATTAAATTACCTAAGTTAGCCATGGACAAATATTACGGAGATCCATGCACCTGTCTGGAATTCTGGAACCAATTCCAAAACTCCATTGATCAAAATAATGCTTTGACGAAAATATATAAATTCTCATATTTAAAATCATTACTTGGAGGTGCAGCAGCCAATGTTGTTTTCAGCTTCGCACTCTCAGATGAGTATTATGAAAAAGCGAAAATGCTATTAAAGAACAGATTCGCGAAGTCAAGTCTTTTAATATCCGCACATATGTCTAGATTATTAAACCTTAATCCTGTGAAGGACTCTAACAATGTACCCGGATTGAGAAAATTGTACGATACTTGTGAGGTACAGTTCAGGAGTCTGGAATAGCTAAATGTTACTTCTGGTATGTACGGTCATTTATTACAACCCATATTTTTAAAATTGATACCTGAGGATCTTGCTTTGGATTTTAATAGAAGATGTTTAGATAAATCAGAAGACGGTGAATCCAGCGTGTCAGAATTATTGAAATTCTTAAAAATTGAAACTGAATGTCTCGAAAGGAGAAGGGGGGAGAGTGACAAACCACAGTCAGACAAACCCAGAATGTGCTGGCGTCAGGTCGAAGCAGTTTTCGAGAGATAGTCACAACAATTTACGCGATAAACAACATGATCGGTACGAAACGTCAGCGATAAATAGTTATAATGTACACGAATATATGTTGCCAATTAGTGAAATTTGCATTTACTGCAATGCGAAGCATGATTCAGAACGCTGTGAAAGTTTGAGTGTGAATGAAAAGAAAGATGTTTTGAGAAGACAGACCGTTGTTTTTTATGCCTGAAAGCACAGCACAGAATTGATGAGTGTGAAAAAGATAATTGTGTGATCTTTGTAATAGAAAACATAACAGATCCATCTGCTATCAGCTCGAAAAGAAATCAAATAATACTGCTGAAAATAAGGTTGTTACGGCAATTACTCACTACAAAAATGAATAGGAAAATAATAAACTAAACGGAAGTTCTCAGTGCAGTGTATTGCTACAAACATGCACGTGCACAGCAGTGATAAGGGAAACCCCTAACAATGATAAAATCGAACATGTTCGCGTTTTGTTATATAACGGTTCCATGAGAAGCTGTATTTCTCAAGATGTTTCTCAGAAGTTGAAACTACGAGTTATTAGAGAAGGAACTTTATCGGTGTACCCATTTGGGACCAACAAACCAACTGAAAAAGCATATAATGTAGTGAAATTAAAACTTTATAACAGAGGATAACCTTCCTTATATATCGAAATAGAAGTGCTAGAAACGGAGCAAATATCCGCAACTAATATTCAGGCTCCAGAGATTGATTTGGTTAGAGCTATAAAACAGATGAAGAGATTACAGCTTGCAGACTGCTATAATTACGGGGAGAAGAAAATTACGATTTTAATCGGTGCTGATTATTATTTTGATGTAGTGTCAGGAAGACTCAAACGTTTAGGTGATAAGCTTGTAGCCACAGAAACAATTTTCGGATGGTGTCTTCAAAGTCGAATTGGATCAACTAACGAGTTACTGAGTATGAAGGTGGTTGTGGAAGAGAAACTTATCTCAGATCAGTTAAGACAGTTTTGGGAACTGGAGAATCTAGGCGTCGAAGCTTAAGATAGCAGTAATTTCGACGAACAAATTATGAAAGACTTTGAGGCAGGTATTTCCTACAATAACAAGAGATATAAGGTGCGACTTCCTTGGAAACCTGATATGAAGCAGTTATTTGAAGATAATCGAGAGGTTGCGAATAAAAGATTTACAAGATTACGATGTACGTTCTAGAATGATCCAATATTTTCACAGAAAACAAGGCTGTTTTAGAAGACTCCTTAAGTGAAAATATCCTAGAGCCTGTTCCTGTTTTAGATGAAGCCAGAGAAGCCACAACCTTCCACCTCCCACACAGGGCAGTGATTAGAACAGACAAAACCACAAGTATATTAAGAGTGGTGTTTGACGCTTCTTCACATGGCAAAGGACAGGTATCCTTAAATGATTGTTTGCATATTGGAAACAATTTGTTACCCGATATTTTCCTTCTTTTAATTCGATTTAGACAACACCCTGTTGCGCTGACTGCGGATATTAAGCAGGCGGTCCTGCAAATAGAGATAGATGAAGAAGATCGCGACGTGGCCCGATTCCTTTGGGACGATAACCCCACTAAACCTAACGCAGTTCCAGAGATCAAGGAGTTCAGACTCAGCAGAGTCTTGTTTGGGGTGAGTTCATCACCATTCCTCCTTGCTGCAACTATTAAGCATCACCTAAAGAGGTATGTAGAAAGCTTTCCTGAAATTTACAAAACTTTAAATACATCTTTGTATGTAGACGACTTGATCACTGGTGGATAAAGCGTGCAACAAGCCTATAATACGAGCATACAAAGTACTAAAATATTTGAGGATGCCAGCATGGTTCTACGTAAATGGCAGACCAATTCGTTAGAGTTACGTAAACTGTGGAAGAAAGCAGGGATAGATGTAAATGAATCCTTTGAGCCTAACACTCAAGCTCTGTTGCCTCAAAGGGTGCTAGGAGTTGCTTGGAATGCCAAAGATGACTTGTTTTATTTCGAAACAAAATATTTAGAGAAATTCCTTTCAAAGCGAATAAACACTAAAGGATACCTTCTACAAGCAGTAGGTCGCATTTTTGATCCCGTGGGATTCCTCGGACCTTATATAATTAGAATTAAGTATCTAATTCAAGAGATTTGGTGTTTGAGACTGGATTGGGATGATTATCTCCCTCAGAATATAACCGTTATTTGGGATCAATGGTGTAATGAAATCGAAAAGCTGAAGGATATCAGTATTCCTCGCTATTATTTCGGTAATGCCCTTCCGAAGGAAATAAATGATATACAAGTACATTGTTTTTCAGACGCTTCGACGAAGCTAATGGCGTCGTCGTCTATCTACGTATAACACACAGTGATGGAAGTATTCTTACTAGTTTTGTGGAGTTGAAAATCACAGTTGCTGCACTAAAAGCAATTTCGCTACCCCGTCTTGAATTAATGGGTGCTCTTCTTTCTTCTAGGTTATGTGATAAAATTTCAAAGGGCTTAGAATATTCATTTGAGCGTTATTTTTGGACATATTCGTCTATAACATACTTTTGGATAAAGAATACATCCGACAGGTTTAAAACATTTGTAAAAAACAGGGTACAAGAGATTCAACAATATACCAATCCAAGTGAATGGTCCCACCGACCTGGAAAGGACAACCCGTCATATTTGATATCTAGAGCGGCGGTTCCTAACCGGTGGGTCGCGACTCCATCCTAAAACTATTAAAATGGTCTTTGTGTACTTTTATAGTTGTAGTTTTTATCTTCACCTATGAGCACTTGAGTATAAACAAATGAACAAATGACCTATGAACACCTATGTGTCACAAATGAACAAGTGAGTATGAAACCACTTGTTGCATATATTGCAAACGAACATCTATTGTTAAATAAATAACTGTTTTGCTACAAAGTGCTTATATTTTGTCAACCATTTTCAGAACACAAATTATTTATCAATAATCAATTGTATCTTCAAAAAAGCACACACACATATATATATATATATATATATATATATATATATATGTGTGTGTGTGTGTGTGTGTCTGTGTGTGTGTGTGTGTGTACACTCATGGACAAAAAAATTAGCGCACCAAGAAATAATTGCGGAATCGTAACGAAACTTGCAATGAAGGTACATGTCGGGGAGATATGCACATGATTAGAAATGCAGCGTGTTTGCGCATTACGTATAGCCGGTAGAGGGCGTTGAACATCGTACTCTGTGGAGTATAAAACAGGTAACCAAAGCTTGTTTAAGTGTGCTGAATCATTTACAAAGGAAGAGCTGAGATAGACATGCCATTACGCCGTGTTCGAAGACAATATAAGCAGTTGTCGCAGTTTGAGAGGGGGAGAATCGTCGGGATGATGGAAGTTGGGTGGTCAGCTAGGCGAGTAGCTCGTCAATTAGGCCGCTCTGATTGTGTTGTGAGGAGGTGTTGGGACCAGTGGACCCGAGAGACGTCATGTACACGAAGACCAGGCTCAGGACGCGCTCGACAGACCAGTCGTCGAGAAGACCGCCACATCGTAAGAAATGCACGCGTACAGCAACTGCTTCATCGGCCGCCATCCAGGCACAGGTAGCACCTTCACTAGGGGCCCCTGTATCTTCTCGAACCATACGAAGGCGCCTGGCTGAAGGACAGTTGGTATCGCGGCGCCCATTACGTGTGCTGTCCTTGACGCCCACCCATCGGCGCCTCCGTTTGGAGTTTTGCCGCGCACGAGGAAACTGGACTGCAGCGGAATGGAACCAGGTCGTCTTTAGCGACGAATCCAGATTCAATCTCGGCAGTGATGACAATCACGTTCGTGTGTGGAGAGCCCGTGGTGAACGCTTCAATCCTGACTTTGCTGTACAGCGACACATCGCTCCCACAGCTGGTGTGATGGTATGGGGTGCCACTGCCTACAATACACGGTCACCCCTAGTATTGTTCCGTGGCACCATGACAGCCCAGCGGTATGTTCATGAAATCCTGCAACCACATGTATTGCCACTCATGCAACGGCTCCCAGGAGCCATTTTTCAACAAGACAATGCTCAGCCTCATACGGCAAGGGTGTCACTAGACTGTCTCCGCACTGTCACTACCCTTCCTTGGCCTGCCCGATCCCCAGATTTGTCTCCAATCGAGCATATCTGGGATCATTTGGGACGACGAGTTGGGCATCCCATGAGTTTGAACGAACTAGAGGCAAGGTTACAGCAAATATGGAACGAAATGTCTCAAGACATCATACAGAACTTGTATGACTCAACGCCCGATCTTATCGCATCGTGCATTCGCGATAGAGGGGGTCCAACGGAGTATTAACTCCTCCGTTCTTTTGCCTTTTTCTCTGAAATAAATTATCCTTTTTCTTTTATTTTCTTATCATTTACTTATATCAAAGTAGTCATTACGTATGTAAAATTTCGTTTCATTTTGACGACTCCTTCTTGGTGCGGTAATATTTTTGTCCATGAGTGTATATAAATATAATATATATATATATATATATATATTTATATATATATATATATATATATATATATATTAATTATATATATTAATTATATATATTTACAATATTTGATGGTAAATTATGTATACATAAGGAAGGGATACGATACAAATAAGGTTTTTACTCCACCATGGACCGATGGACCGTGGAGGTATTCCGATAAGGAAAGGTGGGTCGCCAGCTGAAAAAGGTTGGGAATCATTGATATAGAGGATTATCTGTCGCCGAATTAAAAGATAATAAATTATGGTGGAATGGACCTGAATGGTTGGTTCACGATAAGGAGAAATGGCCCAGATTTGAAGGATCAAAAAAGGATTAGACACTGAAAAACTTGAAATTCGAAAAGGAGCTTTAATGAATGCACCAGTAGTAGATAGTGCAACGACAAATGATTCCATTAACAAATACTCTTCATTCAGTAAATTAGTTAGAGTCACTGCTTGGTGCTTAAGATTTTCTAAAAATTGTATACTTTAATATGAGTTAAGAAACAAAGACTTTTTAAGTACTTCCGAAATTCAAAATGCAACCAAGGTATTGGTTAAATATGTTCAACGTTCCGAATGTCATTCTGAAATCTTTACAATCAAATTACCAAATCCCAGTCAATAGTAAAATTCTCTCATTAAACGTATTCCTAGACAAAGAAGGACTTTTGCGAGTTGATGGACGATTAAGCAATTCGAAACTTTCAGGATTCCGGAAACACCAATTACTTTTACCCAAAGCGCACCACTTTACTGAATTATTGATAGATTACTACCACAAAAATCTATTCATTCGGGTACTCAAACAACCCTGTACCTTATTAGACAAATGTATTGGATCCCTTCTGGACAGGATAGAATCAAACGAGTTATTAGTAAATGCATGACTTGTTTCCGAACAAGAATCAAATGATGGGTAACCTACCAAGAGATAGAGTTATACCATCTCAACCATTTGAAAAGATAGGACTGGATTTCGCTAGTCCAATACTTACTAAACCTCATTTGAGACAATCTAAAGTAAATTTAAAATCATATATCGCCATATATAGTATTTGTTTCAGTACGAAAGCTGTTCATTTTGAAATCGTATCCGATTTAGCACTGAAGCCTTTCTTGCAAGTCTTAGGCGATTTATCGCAAGACGATCAAGAACAACTATCATCTGGAGTGACAATGCTACAAATTTAAAAGGCGCTAAAAAGTCTTAGATTCCTGGTTTAAAATATGCAAGTTGGACTCTGTACAACAATTCAGTGCCTAAGAAGGCATACAGTGGAACTTTATAATACCTGCATCGCCACATTTTGGTGGATTATGGGAAGCTAATATAAAATCCACGAAGAAACACTTGGTGAAGGCTACGAAAACAAAGATTCTAAATTTTGAAGAGTTGTACACGTTCGTAACTCAAATAAAAGTCTGCCTCAATTCCCGCACATTAACCCCTCTTACTGCAGATCCAACAGATCTTCAAGCCTTGACTCCAGGACATTTTCTGATAGGTTCCTCCCTGTTTCAGTTACCAGAAACTAATCATACTTCAAATAATTTGTCTTTATCTTCGAGATGGACTCTAATACAAGACCTAACATCTACATTTTGGAAACGATGGACAAACGAATATCTTAGCCACCTGCAATCTCGAGCCAAATGGGCTACACAAGAATCCAACCTAAAGGTAGGACAGTTAGTTTTATTGAAAGCCCCAATCAAAATTTCAATGCAGTGGAATCTAGCACGCATCGAACAAGCATTTACTGGTCAAGATGGACTAGTTAGAGTGGTGGACCTGAGAACGAGAAATGGAGTTTACCGCCGTGCCATCAACAGGGTCGTCCCACTCCCCTTTTCAGATGATGTTGGACCACCGTCCAACGGGGGCCGGGATGTTACGACTGGAACTATTTGAATCCTCTTACGGAATCACGTCATGTGTGACGCGAATCTATTCAGCGCGCATGCACTAATTATGTAACATTTTCTTTCTTTTTTCTGTAGAGCATATTAGACTTAGATTTCGGATAGATAACATGTGCTTTAACTTTTTATTAAATTTTATTCTCAAATTTTCTCAGCATAGAATTTCTTTTGAGTGTATTCTTGATTTAGATTATAGATAAGCTGAACCACAGTTTTAAACAGATTTAGAAAGAGATTTAGATTAAGTGACTTTTAGATACCTACCACTGAACGCCAAGAACACTTACTATTAAAGTATTATAATGCAATTATTAATATTTTACTATGATATTCCTAAAACTTCTTGATATACACAATTGAGTATTTCAGAAATAGGAGATGATACAGTGACAGAATCAAAAGAGCGGACTCTAGATAAACTTACCGACAACTCTCCCCATGCCTAAAAACTAGATTTCATAGGTCTAAACATATTTTAACAAAAGTTTGTCCTATTACATACATTTAGAAAAACTGATGGAACAAATGAATAAATTAAAATTATCTCGTGATTAAAATAAAATTATTCACGAGTAAAATTCAGCAATCAAATTGTACCAAATAACATGCTATGGTCGAGCCACTACACACACGTGGTTCGCCGCAAATGTTTACATCTGATAGTTGCAGTCGTTGCCATTCGGAGTGTAGCAATATCGTCGATTTTTGTGCCGCATACCTACGCGTTTTATACAGTATGCCCACTAAAGTCCCTTTCCACCCTCTTAACTTCGGAACGGCTGCTGCTATATTCAAAAAAGTGGTGTCTAGGTATAGTAAAGTAGCCATGCGCTACTGAATAAATCCACCTACCGCGCCACCTAGTGGAAAACTGCGGAGTTAGCAATCCTATCTCGAAAACGGAACGAGATAGGGGAAAAAAGTGATTTACAAAGTTGTAGAAAATCATCGATTTAGTACAAATAGATACCTTGGGGACATTAATGCTAAAAATAGAACGGTTAAAACGCGCATTTGTTTTTTCGTGATTTCCTACATTGTGACGTGACAAAACGATCTGAGAAAGAAAAAAACAACTAGTTTTAACAATATACCTTTATTTGAGATGTTCAAACTTCTCACAGTCATTGCGGTGTCGTGTTTTGCCCGAAAGATAATCATTTTTCCTTCCGTTCAAATTTCGTGACGTCACAGTGTAGGAAATCACGAAAAAACAAATGCGCTTTTTAACCATTCTATTCTTCGCATTAATATCCACAAGGTGTCTTTTCTTACTAATTCGATAATGCTCTACAACTTTGTAAATCACTTCTTTTCCTCTATCTCATTCTGTTTTCGAGATAGGAATGCTAACTCCGCTGTTTTCCACCAGGTGGCGTGGTAGGTGGTTTTATTCAGTAGCGCATGGCTACTTTACTATACCTAGACACCACTTTTATGAATATAGCAGCAGCCGTTCCGAAGTTAAGAGGGTGGGAAGGGACTTTATTGGGCATACTGTATATAGATATGAAATGTTAATTTTAGGATGAAAATAAAATATCGCAGTTTCCTGTAGAATAGTTTAACATCTCGTAATAGATCCATCTGTAGATATATAAGAAACTAAAACACTCTATTCATGTAGCTAAATAGACAGACATACGCAAATACTATCTGAACTTATATTTGTTTATATACGAAAATGTATATACATATATTCATCTATTTTTATGCATGTATGCACACACATATATATCTATGGATGTATGTTTGTACTCTGCTGAAATAGAAATCTTTCACTTCCGAAATTTATTTCTCTTAAAAATATACGGTAGCTCTGCAAACTGCACTGAAGTAACAGAAATTTTCGAATGCCTTTTCAAAATAACAAATCAACTAAAAATGCCAAAAATTTATGTCAAATTTATAAACTTCTCTGAAGAATGAAAAATAGATAATTGCTATTCATGACTTGACAAATGCAGTTTATAACTATCAATGACTTCAGTCGGCGGAAATATATAGTTAAACTATTTTCGAATTTGTCATTTATTTCAGAGAAACTAGTTTGATTTCTTCAATTGTAATAATTAATTGTTAAGGAACGGGTCACGGAATATCTGGTTACCAAAGCCGCCTTATTTTCTTACAACTGAACTAAAATGATTTTCTAACTTATTCTAATGTTTACAATTATGGGACACTTTATTTCCCTAACAAAGAAGCATTTCCATTCAGTTTAAGGTTTGTGTTAAACAGACGCAACTTTATATTAACGTAGTTACTTAGTTATCCAGTCTGAGCTCTGTTTAACATTAGCACAAAATCACCAGATCATAAACAAAAGTTAACTCTATTTCATGTATCTTGCTCGAAACCTCTATAAAGCTGTTGAAATGTCTCTATGACTTTGTGAATTGTATGTGTTTAGATACTTCTACTATAGATTTTCTTGAAATATCTTACAGAATTTAAAATTACCATACGATAAAAAACACCATTTCGGGGTAGGAGCTTTTCCTATTAAATCATATTGCAAAATATTTTATTTTCTCTACTTATGGATTTTGTGTTGACACGCAGGCGATTTTCTAAACGTAACTATACAGAATACGTTCTAGATATAAATACATCTGTCACTTTTTCTTTTAAATGTAAGTATGTTATAATAAATTAGTTTTACTTAAACTCCTGAGCTGGAAGATATCCAAGTAGAAAAAATACTTTTGAATCTTAGCGATCGTCTTTTTTTTAAATATTATAAGAGATAATAGCTATTTTATATACAGTTTTATCCCTTCCAGATCATATTTTCAAGTGACAAACAAATCGAAATCGAAAACCCAAGACATAAAAGACTTCAGGTTAAAATATACATTAAGATAAACATGATTTATTGCTTTATTATGGATCGTGACTTTGAATATACAGGCTTACAAAATATATTTTCCTAAGCGACTGATTATTTAAATAGATTGGTCGATAAAAGTTTACTTTGAGAAGTCGCTATTATATAAATCACCAAAATTAAATCTACGCTAAGTTGTTTTCAATGTTTTTGTTTGTGCATTTCTATTTTTTAATTGTCGTTATTAAGTTTTCACGGTTTGTATTTGAAAATTCCCAATTTTGTTTAAATAATTCCGATTTTTAAGTTTTCCCGGATCGTCTTTGTAAATTTCTAATTTTGTCAACATAACTACTGTTTTTTTTTACAGTTTTCATTGTATGTATTTGTGCATTTTTAATTCGATTTCTCTAATTACTGTTTTTCAATTTTGCCTTTTTATGTTTGTATAGTTTAATTCTGTTTTTGTAATTGCTGTTTCTAAGTTATCACGGTTTGTGTTTGGACATTTCTAAATATGTTTTCATGATTGCTATTTTCATTAATTCTTCAATGGTGACTTTAATAATTTTTATCCTGGTGGAAAAAAAGCAAACTGTGATCAGAAAAATGAGTACAAATCGAGAATCTCCTCGTGCGATATTACACATACCTTACTTTCCGAAATTTGTTTCGTGCTTCCCCGGGTCATTGGGTACCCTTACTGGTGGAATCCAATTTCAAATATTAATTCTAAAGGACACTAGCCTCTGGTGATGCCTCCGGTGAAGCAGTGCGCATTGCTTAAGGTGACTGCCTACGTTCGGAGCCAATTTTTTAAAAAAATTGTTTTTTTAAGGATTTTTTGGTCTCATATGGTAAAACAGCATTTAAAAATAAAAAATAAAAAAAAAACTTTCCTGTAAACACCATACTTTTTTATAAATTGGTCAATTTGAAGTAATTTTTAATGAAATTTAGCTAAAACGCTTATCACTCTGAACAAAATTCTAATGCTACTATTTTAATTTCCTTCGCACACATGATACATATAACAGTTATCTTCAAAATGACCTACAATCTAAGTGAAATTTTGAAATGCAAAAATAATACAGACAATTTTATGTTCCAATATGAAAATTTTCCCCAATTCGTCATTCCTTTCCTTATAAAAACAGCCCCAAACAAAAAACTATTTATTATACATCAATTATTGTACGTCATTTCATTAACAATAGCATCTAAAACATTTCCTGAAAATTTTCTCAAATTATATGCATTATTATCTGAAATATTATGATAACGGTAGAGATTTTTGCTAAAAAACATAATTCTGAGAAAAACGCCTTTAAAGTTGTTTGTCACTTCAATTTTGTATTAGACGATGTTTTTTAAAATAGCTATAACTCTGTTTCTAATTGATGTAGAATGAAAATCTAAGCGGTTTTGAAAAGAGAAAAGATTGAATTACAAGATTCTTGCAAAAAATAAAATTGACCAAAATGGTCAAAAAATGGTCCCATTTAAAGTTGTTTGTCACTTAAATTTTGTATTAGACGATGTTTTTTAAAATAGCTATAACTCTGCTTCTAATTGACGTAGAATGAAAATCAAAACTGTTTTGAAAAGAAAAAAGATTGATTTACAAGATTCTTGCAAAAAATTAAATTGATCAAAATAGTCAAAAATGGCATTTTCAACGTAGGCAGTCACCTTAAGTCGATCTTGCGAGTTATTAGCTTAGTTACTCGCATTTTGCAAGAGATATGAATTTACTCTGTAATGTGAATTTGCAAGCCGAAATGTAACAATTTATCTTTAATAAAAAATTACAGAAAAAACAAATTAAGTATAGCTGCATAAATGTATTTAATAAAAATCTTTTGACCGGAATGGAGAAAGTAATAGTGAAATCAAAATCTTTGCATTTTTTTTTTAATATGTAACGTTAGTAAACGCTTAAAAATTTTTGTATTATAAATCTGGAAATCATTACTCAACTTTTATGCGTGTGATAATACGGCTACATTTAGCACAATTATTTTGAATCAAAATTTTTTGTATTATAAATTTGGAGTAAATACATTTTTTCAAGTTGAAACCAAGTTGTATTTCCTCTCAAAATTTTCTGTATTATAAATTTAGAGTAAATACATTTTTTTTCAAGTTGAAACCAAGTTGTATTTCCTCTCAAAATTTTTTGTATTATAATTTTGGAGTAAATACATTTTTTCAAGTTGAAACCAAGTTACATTTCCTCTCAAAATTTTTTGTATTAAAAATTTGGAGTAAATACTTTATTTCAAGTTGAAATCAAGTTGAATTTCCTCTCAAAATTTTTTGCATTATAAATTTGGAGTAAATACAATTTTTCAAGTTGAAATCAAGTTGTATTTCCTCTGTAAGTTAAGCTAATCACTATGGACGACAGTTTCTGAAAATAATTATTTCTTCATTTGTAGCTAAGGTCTTGACAGAGCTTTTAAATGTTGTTTAGGATATGGAAAAATACAGGAGTTATTATCTACGAAGGATATAAGTTTGTTACGCTCATGTTTGCTAACCAAAATAATCGGAAAGTAAACATTTCAGTCACTAAGATTGCTGACTCGAGAAGAAAACTACAACTCAAGGATAAATGTCGCAGTATCTGCAGAATAACAGTTTTATTACTTAGGTTGAACCCCGTGTATATTGCGGCAAAAATAAATTTTATTATTTTCATGCCTGAGTTAAATATTTTTGTTTTATTCATAGAGAGTATCAGAGTATCAGTTGTTCGTTGTATATTGTATGAATACTGTTAATCTTTGACTTAAGGTTGCTGCGTACTATAACCCTATTGGATTACCTCATCTCAATGTTAACCTATTGAGAAAATGTGTCTACTATAATCCAACAAAAATGGTATTTTCAGATAGTCTGAACTTTACTGCAACTTGCAACAAAATTCATTTTTTTAAAATTGCGTCGATCAAAGAAATTTAGGAGTGTTTAAGACATACTCAATCAGATCCCCCCCGAATAATTTAAAATTTAAAATATTATTTTTCTTTTCTAACTAAATTTGTCCCGAAGTGTAAATTTTCTTTCTCTATTACGGAGTACAATTTAAAAAAAACAAAAAAACTCTTTCAATCCAAGTTGGCCATTCTTGGACACATTTTCTCCCTAGGTTAACATTGAGGTGAGCGAATCCAATAGGGTTAGAACACAGCAGCCTTAACGACATGTTTAGTCCTCGCATGCAAACGTAGTCGTGCTTTAACCGTGCCTTGCTTTGGTTTGGTTTGGAGTGCTATGGTTAACTTATTGCTACCCGGGGGCTGTAATATTGTCTCATTTATAACATGTAAATAGTACTTATATAAGTATGTGATGTCCCTTTCCTACCCCTCAATACGTCACCTACCTCCGAACTCTTGATCTTAGCGGTCTCATAAACTCTTGAATAAGAGGCCATAAAGTTCTAGTAATGTGCGGGGTTTGACATTATAGAACGTATAAATCCCACAGTGGTTCGAGGGCCCTTCAGATTTCGACACTATAGTGACGTCTCGAATGTCATAAACTTCGAACACTTACCAGGACTTCAAACGCCAGAGAAACCCCTTTGAATTCAACGACAGTATAAAAGACTGGCGGTAAAAGTCCACGGGGAGATCTGTTTTGGAGTGCTAGAGAGACGGAGCTCTCCTGGTCGGAGGCCTTGTTGGCCAGAGCTGTCTTGGAACCCGAAAAGCCAACCTGATGACATAACTATATATTCTAACTTTCTTTACATACTTGCTTTAAATGTAGTAGTTGTAGTATGTTAACGTGTAGTAGTAAATAGTTGAGGCGAAAAGCTTGTCTTATTATTGACTACGGTACAGGGCTAATTACACTGGTACCTACAGTTTAAAGCCGATTCCGAACGACTACAAACATCCATTCCAACATTGGGACTCGAACACACAGGATCTGAACCGAATTAGAGCGCACTAGTCATCCGACCATCACCTTGACTGTGCCTACTTGCAGTGTGTTTTCTCCAGAGTTTGTTTTACATGGTTGACTTTACGGCGCACTGGAACCGTGAAATGCATCGCAAAACAAAGAGAAAACGTGATACTTCAATAAAGATGAACACGACTTTCACGGAAATACAAAACAATGTACCGCGTGATTCCCTCGTGACCATATCCAAAGAAAAACGCTATAATTTTGAAAGGGGGAAGCATTTAAATTTGAAATGTCAATGTGAAGTGCCTTACTTCTTCACTATCGCATCGATATCACAAAAGGTGCTGAAAATAATCTCCATTGGAATCCAAACAAAGACATACGTATTGGTGAAGTATTGCCATATGTACGCTTCAGCGTCCATCAAAGCGCCCATCAACTGAGCGCAGTGGCCCAGTTGGCAAGGGCAGCGGTCGCGGACACTAATAGCGGCTGGTGCCCGTAATATCTATCAGTGCTGCAATGTCCTCCAAGTTCTCAAAATGACCTCTGGAAGGGCGGACTCAAGTGTTTTGGTCTCATCACTTAACTCGGTTCAAAATTACGGGCCTGTTCCCTTGGCCAAGTCGGAATCTGACCCTTGAGGTGGCAATTCAAAACAAGAGCCGCACCTTCATCGCCCATAGCCTTCGGGACTTGATCTTATGTTGCTGTCGGTCAAGTGGGATACGCAACAACAACAACAACAATGTTGGTATTTATTGCTTCAGTTTCTTGTGTGATGTTATATAAAATTTTGTATTAGACTTAATATAAAAGTCTAGTAATTATAGGTATAGAATTTATGCATTTTGCTTCAAAAGAGGACTGCAGCACTTGAAATCAGCCAACCAGACAATCACTGGCAGGTTTATGTTATACTAGGGATCCCTGACCGGATAAATCATAACCATGTCCTTTGAAGCAAGCTCATGTTTAGCTCACCGTCATTGGACACCCCAAGGGTAGGGTGATGCCACCACAATTTTGACCGAGCGCCTCTAGGGTCGCCGTCCGCCCCATTGAGTAGTGCTTATCGGTATTCGAACCGAACAACGTCAGTGTTGAATCCTGGCACGCTAACGACTGGGTGACCTCCTGTTGTAATCTCTCTATAAAAAACAGTTTCGTAACTGACTAACTGACTTATTGACTGACTGACATACAACTCACAGACCAAACCGCTGGACCTAAAGGGTTAAAACTTTGCATGGCGATTCTTCTTACAGTGCAGGGGTGCACTAAGAAAGATTTTTGAAAAATTCTTCTTAGATTTTTTAAAATTAAATATTTAAGCTGTTTAAGTAACTTTTTTAAGTTTGCATTTAAAATAATAATCTGAGGGTAATAAAATTTATATCAAGAGAAACATCGTAAAAATCCCTTTAAGATGAAATCTTTTTCGAATCTTTACTTCCATTTTCTGATTTTTGGTGAATTTTTAAATATTAAATTTTAAAATTTAATTTATTAAATGCTGATCACGTGATTTCTTTTCCTGGTACTTTAAATTAATTTATTGTCACGTGCATAAAAACATAATAGCCAAAAAAAATATTTCTTGCTAATGAGGTGTACATCTTGGGTTTTCATGCGCCCATACGTGCATGTTGTGCAGGTTCACGACACCATCCTGTGTAAAGCAGGATTCATCAGAAAACAAAATCCACGATGGAAAATCTGGCTGTGCGACCCGCTGTTGCAAATACCAGCGGGAGAATGCAATGCGTTTGGGATAATCGTCAGCGCACAATGCCTGTACTTTTTGGAAGTGGTAAGGGTGTTGCATGTCATCGTGCTGTATGCGCATTATGGTGGAACGACCTACACCCAAGACACGTTCGGCTTCTCGGAGACTTGTTTGCGGGTTGATGGCAAACTCCTGTAGCACGGTTTCCTGTACGACAGGCGTGCGTATAGCACGTTCTCGACCGATGTGGCTACGTACTACGAAAGCACCTGATTGAAGTAATCCGAGGTTCAATCGTTCAAACAAAACATGACTTGGCTGACGTCTGTTTGGGAAGCGCTCAAGGTACGTCCGTGCCGCGGCTCGTCCATTTCCATCAGCGGCGCCGTATACGTAATGCATGTCGGCCATTTCTGCGTTACTAAACTCATTCATCCTTCTCCTTCAACGTCCATGACTGAAATGATTGTTTTCCCCACTCTCCCGTTTTCGTGCAATTATCGCCCTCAGAGCGGTCTCAGTTTGAATTTTCGGACACAAGTTCCTATGTAAATCTTGTTCATCATGATATGACAGACCAGCATGTTAAGTTTGTAAACGACCTTTTGGGACACCCTGCATATTGGCATTAATTGCATGCATTGACTGTTGTATTTAATTTGAATGCACTCCGTAGCAAAGTGCGGGGTTTCAGCTAGTTCCTATATATAATGAATCATTACCCGTATGACTGTCAAATAGGAATTATCGATCTGAACGAAATGTGATGAAGGGTATTATGAGACACATATCGTAGAGAAGAGAGAACATCTTACTAATATTTAAACAATGATACTTTTGCCAGTAAAATAACTCATACCTCTTTATTTTATTGCTACTGAAATGTGTATTTTATTTTAATTAAAATATAATTCCTGATAAAATACACTTCAGTTTTTGTCGAGATATTTTTAACCACATTTAACTAAATTAACGCTTTAGATATATATTACATGTAATAAAAAATGAATATCATTCACAACAAGTCAATATTTCGCATAACGTATGGAGATTATAAGGAAATAAAGTCCGAATCTTTAAAATTTTAGGAGTTTTAAACTGAAAGTATATCGAAAAGCAGGCACTTTTCAGATTTTACATTAACACATTCGTAATAAATCTGCTCATATTTATCTATGGTTTTTTTGAAAATGCAGGCAATAAATTTCTGAATTGTGCAGGTTTAACAGTTATAACTTCAATATTTATTTTTGGAAATTTTCTCTACAAAATGAATATGTAACGGCTGCTTCAGTCAACATATATTCACCCAGAACGAAGAAAATTTATCTCGAATAAATTCTTTATCTCAGTTTGGAAAATGATGACTCTGAAAACTTTTCTTTGAGGAATCTCTGGTTTTGAATGATGAATTGTAAAGTATATTCAAAACTTTTCTCTGTAATTTTGATGTGAAGAAATCCTTTGTTGAATGTGAAAGCGTAAAGCTCAGTGTGTTTTCAAGATTTATGCCGAGGAGGAAAATTTAATGTTCATATTTATAAAATAAATCACAGATATATGATGCAAAAAAACAATGGATCGTTGATAAATGTGAAAACTGTACGTATGAACCAATATGTCAAATATGAAATTATATGTCTTGTATTGCTGAGAGATTTCAGCAGAAATGAGATTTATGCCCTGGATTTCATAAGTTTCTCATTAGCAGAATAATCAAATACGAAATGTTGCCTTTGAGATTTGATATATAAAAAACAGCCAAATTAAAATAGTGTTAACTATGTTACTCGTGAGATAGACTAGTCTTTAAAGAAATAGAGATGATACGATTTGTAGATACTAGCAGTTATAAGGGGGAACATTATCTTCTTGAAAGTTCTGTTAAGCTCTATTTTATATTTCATGTACCTAATGAATATGTGTTATATATACGCTATATTGTACTTTATACAACTCCTCAAAAAACTTTTAATCTTGATAACTCTACATTATCAAGTATGAAATCTCTCTCTATATATATACACACATGAAATTTATATCTATCTATCTATCTATGTATATATGTATGTGTGTTAAAATATGTAACATACAAGCATTGACGTGTATGTTAACATACAAACAGTGTTAACATATGTAACATTTATTTAAAGAGGGACATTATTTACAGGGGGAACTAACGTCTAAAAGGGGGGGAAATAAGCAACGCGGCACACTCACGTGCACACTCTTCGGAAACAAAACATCGTCTCTCGTCTATTCTTCGCGGCGCCCACTAGGTGTCGCTCATGGGAGCTTACAAGGGCGCACTCCATATGAGAGTGGCATGCATGGGGCTGTATGGATGGCATCCCACATCTGCCATCCGATAAAAAGCATTTGCCCCCAGATGCTGGTAGGGGCACAAACAGATACAGGTGACAATTTATTATGACGTTATGAAAAAGTATAAAAGTAATAAAAAATACACATAGGTGATAATACTAGCAAAATGAACTGGAAAAGAAAATGAAAAATGTAACACTAATTGCAATAACATCTAAACGGCAAAATAATCCACGCTAATGAACATTCCTGAAAAAAGAAAAAAAATGAAAAAATAGTTAAAAAATCAAAGTATGTTTAGTCCAAACGGGTTATGTAAAGTTATGAGTCCACGGTTTCATAAACTCGACGCATGTACTGGTATGCATGGGTCGAAATGTCCAAACTTTTGAACATGATAGGTGTCGTTGGGCTTAAGTCTGATGATCTTGTAGGGTCCAAGGAACTTTGGATGGAGTTTTAAACTAGATCCGAATTGAGTACATTTTATGGTGACAAGATCGTGCAGCTTGAACTTCGGAGGTAACTTTCGTCGTAGATTGTATGTTTACGGATTTCGCCTTGCACTCTTAAAATCTGTTGTTTGGCGTCTTTGCGGAGGTCGTCGCGTGAATTTATAAACTCAGTTTGTATTTCGGCATTCAACAGGTCTGTGATTTGGAGATTGTTGCGGACACGCATTTTTGTACCGAAAAGCAGTTCAAAAGGAGTCGTCTTAATGCTGCGTTGGAAAGTTGAGTTAATAATTTGCTGGACGTCAGCCACATGTGCTTACCACTTCGTAGGTTCTTGAATGGACAATTTGGATAAAACTGAAATGATTATAGACTATAAAACAAATTGGATAAAACTGAAATGATTATAGACAAAAAAGCAGATCCTCGGTCCGAAACAATACGGACGGGGATTCCAAACACTTGTTTTTGAATTTCTAATTTAGAGAGTACTTCTGCAGCGTCAGTTGATTTCGTTGGGTAAAGCCACACAAATTTGGTGAAACTATCGATAACGGCGAATATATATTTATATAGTTTAGAAGTAGTAGCGAGAGGACGTAAGTGATCGACATGATATGTATGGAGTGGGTGTCCTCTTTTTGTAAAGGGTGGAGCAGTCTTTCTTGTTTACCACACTTGCGGTTCGTCAAGATGCATGGAACACAGTTGGCAATACACCTGGAAATTTTTTCTTTTAAATTAGGTATGTAAAACTGTTGTTTGAGTTGCTCCTCAATTTTCTTAGTAGCAAACTGTCCATTCTCGTGTGTGTCATTGATGATGCCGTCTTTCATTGATTCTGGAACGACTAGAACTTCGTAACCGTCAACTAACTTGTAGAGAACATTTTCTTTGATAAAATAATCGTGTTGTTGTTGTTGTTTGTTGTTTCTCATACCCATGACCAGCAGAGCTAGATCAAGTCCATAAGCTCGTTCACTCTGAGAAAGTCCAGCACCAAAAGAGGATCTTGAGCCAGGTCCTGCCTGGTGAGCCCCAGACAGGATAAAATGTGGTCAGGGGAGGCAAATAATCGTTATACTGTTTAGTCTTAAGAATTCTTTAATTGCCTGGATGTTAGGGTCGTGTGACTGAGCATTTTGTATTTAGAAATTCAAAGAATCGGTGATAATAAGCATCGTCGGATAGCGGCTTAGGGCATCAACATGAGCCATCTTCGCTCCAGTTCGATGTTGAATTGTATAATTATAGTCTTCTAATAATAGTGCCCATCGAGCAATTTTAGCACTGAGATCACGCTTGCTCATAGTAAGTTTGAAGGCGTTACAGTCTGTTACTATAGTAAATTTTTGACCAAGTATAGATACACTCTAAATTTTTTTAATGCATGAATTACGGCTGACATCTCGAGTTCATAACTTGAGCAATTTTTTTCAGCGTCGGATATAAATTTGCTCGATAAATATACAGGGTGAAAACAGTTATCATCAGTGGACTTCTGAAGAAGAATACATCCAAAACCATGGATAGAAGCGTCAGTATGTAATTCAGTTTCGCTTTTCTGATTATAAATATTAAGAACGGGTTTATTAGCCAAACATTGCTTCAATTGATGAAAAGCATTTTTCTCGTTTACCCCAAAATGGAAAATAGTAGATTTTTTAAGAAGATTAGATAGAGGTTGAGCGACAACTGAAAAGTTTTGGATAAATTTACGGAAATAACCATCCAAACCAAGGAAACATTGAACGTCCTTTTGATTTTTTGGTTCCGGATAATTTAGTACGGCAGATGTTTTAAGAGGGAAATGAAATAACTGTCCATTTTGAATAATATGGCCAAGGAACTCATTTTGTGTATGAAGGAATTTGCATTTTCTAAAGTTTATCTCAAGACCGTAGTCAGAAGCGACATAAAAGACTGATTTTATTTTTTCCTCTTCATCTTTAGCAGGAATGATTAAGTCATCCATATACAACAATATCTGACCTGATAAAATGAGATCCTTAAAGACTGTGTTAACAAATCGCTGAAATACGGAAGGTGATGTACAAAGACCAAAGGGTCCGATTTCACTTTTCTCCACTGACAAACAAAAATAGGGACTCTTTTTTTCCCACCTCCCACATCCTGGATGCGGCTTCCTGGACCCTGAAACACATAAATATTCGGCGAAGTGTCCACTATTACTTAGGCAAACGTGACATTAGTAGATTCAGCACGTTATCAAACCGTGAAACGTAAGCTAGAAGGTGAATCTTCGTCTGAGACTATTAGTATTGAAAGAGGTATAAACAGTCTCCTGAAAACTACATTACGTCAAACTACCAAAAAAATCTTTTTCTTGCTCTCTTCTTGTAGTTGAAATGTTAAAATTGTTAAGCAGGTATGTTGTAACAAATACTGGATTATTTCTTCTCTTACTTATAATCATGTGTATCTATTTATAGGTCTAAAAATTAAGTTGTATTTTTAATATTATAAAAAATAATTTTAATAAAAGATAATTAACGTAAATTAAAGAGTATTTTATGGTAAATTATCTCATATACGCATATATAGGTGTGTGTGTGTCTGTCCAAAAACCTAAATTTCGGCTATAAGAATCAACCGCTTATAAGAATCAAAAATAGTAATAACAAACGTGATTCTTATAAGCGGAAATCATTGTATATAAATTTTTTATATATACTGACAAAAGGTCAATCTTTGAAAAGACTCGCTCAATTTCCTTATACTTAATTATTTCTCTTACTGTACAGCACAACAAGGAAATAGCATATCTTGAACTTCCTCACCAAACTTAATAAATAAATATTTACTTACGTTTCTTTAGCGGCCGCTGCTGTACAACATAAAATTTTAAATGTGAAGCTCAAAATCTTGATAAACATATTAGTTGTTTTATATTTTTTTAAAATTCAGTTTTTCTATCATGGCTTTTTTTCGTATTATGAAAATTTCCTTCAGTTTTAACAGCAAAAAACCTTTTACTCAAGGCGTTTAACAGCATATTTGAAAAAAAAATTATTATTACGTCTTAAATAGACGTGATAAACCCACATATATTTTACAGTTTTTCGTGCAACATCACCAGAAAGCACCTTCGGTGGCGTTTCCTGCTGTCAGTGCAGAAATCATCTGAATAATGTGGTTATAAAGAGACAAATGTATAAAAGCATTTTTGACGATAAAAAGGGGAAGTAAGGAAAGACCCGAATTTCTAAAAACACACTGTACCCGATATTTACAAATATTTATATCCTTGGAATGAATAAGCAAAGATGTAATATCTGGAGTGCTGTAGAATTTAATTTATTAATTGTTGATCTCGACCAGATAACGTCAAATATTGCGCCATGCCAAACCTGTACGATTTTCTATTTTAAAAAATTGAGTTTTACAACGGATATTTTTTCCTATATTTCATAGGGATTTTCTTTTAAAAAAATTGGCTGCATATAAAATATGAAACCCCCATGCATATAAAAGGATAATTTAAATATTTGTTTCTTATAACATCTTAAATTCCAATTTTTTAAGTGCTACCATTTTTAGACATACCACTGAAACTTGTCGGGTTATTTGTTTATGTACAGGGTTACTTTTATTAATCTGACACTACTCAGAGCCATCTGTAGCGCGATCTACCAGCCGGAATTCCTCCAAAATTGATAGAGGGACTAAGGACGACATGGGAAAGAGTTACCACGGAAAATAAATAGTTCCAAAACTCACCGATAGAGGACGATAGGGCGTCGTCGGCGCACCCGAGAATTGGCATAAAACGCAAATAGAACATCAAAATGCCAATTCATGATTACGTTGTCGACAGCGGCGCAAGTATTTTGGGCTATAAAGATCGGTGGGGAATCAGTTGCGCCATCACTTTACAGAGGCAAGTGTCATCAGTCACCTTTTTTCCACTTGCATTTCCACCTCGCTCCCCGGACCAAATCCATGTGACTTCTTTCTGTGGGGTTATTTAAAGTCCAAGGCGTATCTTGGTGGAGACTCTAACTTGGCGGCCTTAAAGGACAACATATCGCGGACTGTGATGAACATTCCCGGTGACATGTTATGCTCGGCCGTTGAGAACTTCGTGTTCAGGATGCAATGTGTCGTCCACAAGGACAGAGGTCACATTGAAGGCGGGAGAAGTGAATTTGCCGCATAATGCGGTAAAGCAGTGAATTTTTTTTATTATTCATTTGTATGCTTATTACAACTTTTTCGGCATTCACCCCTTATCTTTACAGCCCGAATTACTGGCACTGCTCTCGACTACGTAGTCGTGAATTTACATTTGGATGTTTTACTTGCGTTTTGTGCAAATTTTCTTGTGCGCCGACAACTATATATTCCCCTATGGGCGACTTTTGGAATTTTTTCTCACGGAAACTCTTTCCCATGTCGTTATTAGTCGGTTGATAGATCGCGCTACAGATGGCTCTGAGTAGTGTCAGTTTAACAAAAATCCCCCTGCTTATGTACATATACTGAAGAGCCAGAAAAGCATGTGCACCTGCCAAATATCGTGTAAGGCCTCCACGAGCACACAGAAGTGCCGCAACACGACGTGTCATGGTGTCGACTAATGTCTGAAGTTATCTTGGAGGCAATTCACATCATGAATCCTGCAAGACAGCCCACAAATCCATAGTAGGGCGAGGGGGTTCAGATTTATTCTGAACAGCCCTTTGCAAGGCATCCTAGATATGCTCAATAACGTTCATGTATGGGGATTTAGGTGGTCAAATGAAGTATCTAAAGTCAAAAGTGTGATTCTGGAGCCATTTGGTAGCAAGTCTCGACAATTGGGGTGTCGCATTGTCCTGCTGGAATTGTCCAGGTCCGTCGGAAGGCACAATAGGCATGAATGGGTGTAGACGATCGGACAGGATGCTTATGTACCCGTCACTTGTCAGAGTTGTCTCTTTTCGTATCAGGGGTCCCATATCACGTCAACTGCATACGCCCCATACCATCTCAGAGGTTACACAAACCAAACGTAAAGCATTGTGCTATCCAACATGAAGCAACAAAACTGGTCCTTATAAAATCCATTATTTTTTTCGTGTATTTGTTTTTACTGGAAGGACGAATTCTAGGACTTGCAAAGAGCAAATTTGCGTACCCTATGTGTTCCAAATCCGCTACACTAACTCGTTCTCTTTGAATACATATACGAGTTAGGGTGAATTTTACGAATGTAATCAGAGTTAGAGTGACTTTGATTACATTCGTAAAATTCATAAGTGTTAGGTATAATAATTTTCTTTAAAAAATAATAATAAATACTACTCAAGTTTTTAGATCCATTTGTTCTTATCTAAGTATAAATTGGTTTCGAAATTCTCCTGAAGCAAAGAAGTGAAAAATATCTCAGATACAAAAAAAAAAGTTTTTTAAGTACATAAATTTTGACTTCATGTAGCAGATTGGTTCTAGAAAATTACAGCTGATCTGGCAATGGGCAATCACTCTAAAATATATTTTTCAAAATGGTAAACAAGCGTTTTCATACGTCATCGTCAACTATCTAAATTTGGTACCGTAATTAACGATACACAATTGTTCATTTGTGGACTTCATCTTGTTAGTTGTCAGTAAATTTTTAGGGTAATTCGTCTTTTTCAAAAATGTTTTTCTCCTTGGTGAGGAATTCCCTAACAATTACAAAATCTAAGTTTAAATTGTAGATTCGTAATATTTACATTGAAGGAACTTTGAACAATATTCAGGGTAAATAAATAATGTAAGTATAAGATTACGTTCAAAGCTAAACAGCCAGAATAAGATCTTTTTAAACCGTGTTCTTGTCCGGAGACATTCTCTCAGCGATTAATTGTTGGCATTCTTGTAGGTCACCATTTATGTAAGCTAGCATACCTACGGCCGTCAGAAAAATTTAGACCGACCATCCGCAGAGGTGACCTCTGGGGGCATTCGTAGCCTCCCACATCCCTACAAACCTCGAAGACAGACTTTCCGGCCCATAAATTTAACGACATACACGGCATAGACACAAGAGCTTTTAGTGGCGCTAGTAAGCGCCACTGAAAGAACTGCCACTGTTGCTAATCGAACCGAGATTTCTTATTACCAAATCCTGACGCGTTAACCACTAGGTACCCGAGCCCGAATAAGAAAAAACGGAATATCGAAATTTTCTTTCTTATACGAGACTCGGTTAAATAAAATTAGTAGCAGATATAAGATATATAAATAAATTTATGGTTCTAATTATATGCGGACAAATTTTCTCCTACAAGATGGTTTACAAATCCTCCATTGCCAAAGAAAAGCGTTTAAAATTAGTTTTTTTTCCTTCCTTCAAATTATCTGAAATGTGTTATCATTATTGTTTCAAACATCCTTTAGTGGAAAAATTAACAAAAACTTATCTATAAATACCGTTCTTTTTTATAAATTGGTCAATTTGAAGTAATTTTTAATGAAATTTAGCTAAAACGCCTATCACTCTGCACAAAATTATAATCCCACTATTTTAATTTCTTTCTCACACATGATATATATGACAGTTATCTTCAAAAATGACCTACAATCTAAGAGAAATTTTAAAATGCAAAAATAATACAGACAATTTTATGTTCCAATACGAAAAGTTTCATCGATTCATCATTCCTTTCCTTATAAAAACAACCCCAAATAAAAAAACTATTTATTATACATTAATTATTGTACGTAATTTCATTAACAATAGCATCTTAAACATTTCCTGAAAATTTTATCAAATTATATGCATTATTATGTGAGATATGATAACGGTAGAGATTTTTGCTAAAAAAATGAGAAAACCACATTTAAAGTTGTTTGTTACTTCAATTTTGTAGCAGACGATGTTTTTATAATAGCTATAACTCTGCTACTAATTGATGTAGAATGAAAATCAAAACGGGTTTGAAAAGAGAAAAGATTGAATTACACGATTCTTGCAAAAAATAAAATTGACCAAAATAGTCAAAAAATGACATTTTCAACGTAGGCAGTCACCTTGAACTAACCATTTCCGGACATGCATGTGATTAATGTGTACGCGTGAAATAATTCATTGATGCCCTGACCGCAGTAATCATTCTATCATTATCTCCACAGGATATTTATAGCAACATAATCAATTGGAATATTGATCCGTTTTACACTCTTTGCAGTCATTGAACAACACTTTTAGCAGTCGTTATGTAATTTGGCGGCATTTTGTGGTTATTCTTGTAGGATGAGGATGGATGATAGTGAATTTCTTAAAATGTTCTTGAATTGTCGCATCACTTGATTCCCCGAAGCCCCCTGTACAATAACTGGCATATCACGTCATATTACAATCAAACGTTAACTCATTCGAGAGTTGAAGAATATTAACATCAGTCAACAGAGGGTAAATATTGTTACGAATTTTATAAGTCTACGGTAATCTAGACAAATATGAGAGTTATCACCAAATTGGCGATGGATTTGGTGACTAATTTGGTCACCAAATTTGGCGATATGGCACCAAATGGTCGCCAACTAGCCGTCTAGGCCTTTCTGGAAACTTCTAGAGATATTTAGCTGACTGACCGATAGGGGGGCTTTGGAAGTCAATAAATATACCTGACATTGGCATTGGAACTCTGTTCAATTTCTACTGAGAATTGAATGTGTTGAGAGTTCATTAGGCGTGTATTGTATTGAAGACTCTGTTTTCCTGACTTGCATTTTTAGAGTTTTCTGCTGTATAGAAGACAGTTCTTACGTTTTTTCTGTTTGAATTTGTGTTTGCGCGTGAAGAATTTACAGAATAATAAATTTTATTTTGTGTGCAATTTCTGAAGAGATTTTATTCAATCCTAACGAACCCAGTTTCTTTTTCATGATTACTGACACAACCAATTGCTGGTTTTGTGTCAGTAACCATGAACTTTATTTTATACCATTTTATGGTTTGTGAAGTAAAACATTAAGTATTGAGTTACTGGATTACTAGTCCAAGGATTATAAATCCACCGATGTTCTGGCTATGTTTAATGCGATGAAAGAAAATATATGTCAACGGGATTGTCTTAAAAGGAATAAAGGGTGTGAGATAAACATGCAAATCTATTACATCCAAAGTTTCGATGGAATTGTTTTCAGGTTTAATTCAAGATCATTTGTTCCAAAATTTATTTATTTATTTTCTTTACTTTCAAGTTGCTTTAAAGCTGAAACAATCATCCCACAGTTTTTCATTTAAAATATTACTTCCTTTTAATTGAATCTAAAACCGAAGCACCTGAACTTTCTAAACTGAGAGATTTAACTTTCTTTCTTTTTTTTTATTTGGGGAAAGCATTCAGCAGATTTGAAATAACACACCCAACGAAATTTGAAATCTAAAACCTTGTTCAGGATATGACAGAAAATTTGACGCAATTTCACGATCTAATAAATTCAACAGTGCTCGATCAAATGGCATAATAATTTTAATAGCATGTGTGGAAACACGTCAAATTTTTACCATGTTTTTATTCACTCGCTTTCTTGTTTGTTTGTTTGTGTGTTTGTCCAGTACAAATGTTGCAGTCAATTTTCAACTAACTTCCCAACTAGCTAGACATTTGAAAATTTTAGAATAGCTCAGAACACGATGACAGTGCATTCTTTTAATACTTTTAGCCAAAAGATTTTCCGCAAGGTGGTGCTTCGATCGAATTCCACGCTTGCACTTTTGCGTAACGGCGTTTGACGATTTTGAAAACAGAATACATGTATATTTAGTTTGTTTACAAAAATATTGTGCGAAAAATTTTAAAGAATTATAAAAGGTAGCAGTTTATAAAGTCTGTGGATAGTGGAAATGACTAAAAAGTGATTAAAATTAAATAAAATAAAGTTAAAAAGAATAATTTAGTGAAGATTTGTGCAATTAAGAGAGAATTGTCAAGTTTATATGATTCAACAGAAAATTTAAAAACGTGGTATATAAAAAGTTCTTTTTATCTTGTAATTATTATTTCGATATTTTTAAGATTAAGACAATGTGCTGTTGAAATGACTGTCGCGTTCACCAGACCTTACGTCTTACGATTTTTTCCTCTGGGAATATGTTAAAGACCTGATTTATGTACTCCCGCATCCTTTAAATTTAGAGGAACTAAAGCAGAAAATCGGTGCTGCTTTGGTAACTGTTACCAATAACATGCCCCTGTATATTATGACTGCGCGTTTAGTAGGAAATGGAATACCGAATTGTTGTGTCACAGGCAGAATGAATATTCAACAATTGTAAAATTTTTCACGCAATCCACATGCAGTTGTATTTCTCATTATTACCATGTGTTTATTAATTCGCTTTCTTGTTTGTTTGTGTGTGTGTGTGTGTGTGTGTGTTTGTTTGTCCAGTACAAATCTTGCAATCGATTTTTAATTAACTTCAGGAGTAGCTAGACATTTCAAACTTTTAGAATAGGTCAGAACACGATGACAATGCATTATTTTAACCCTTTGAGGGGCGGTGTTTGCACAGTGCAAACGCTTAAATCTCGTCCTTCTTTCACTTGCATTCAACGTATTCCAGTTAAATGAAGAGAAAAATGGCTTGTGCTGCCATCTGTTATCAGTTTAAAGGAGTAAAATCATATTACAACCTTAATGGGAAACTTTTTCAAGATTTATTAGGTTAAAAAAATCGAGAAAAAAATCTGTAAACGGTCAAGGTTCTTGCCCCTGAAAGGGTTAGTGCTTTTAGCCATCTTTAAGCAGCATTGAATTCATTTTCAGTTAATTTTGTTTTGTAGACTGGTGTTGCCATCTATCGACTGGGACGCGAATGAAAATTTAAGCGCAACTTCAAATTAACTTCATTTTCTTTCAAGTTGATGGGAAAATTCATCAAAAAATTTTTTCAAAAGTATTTATTAATACATAGAATTGTCATGTTTATATGATACAACAGAAAATTCAAAAACATGGTATGTAAAAAGTTCTTTTTATCTTGTAATTATTTATATTTTTGTTTTATAAATATTTAATGTCTGAACAACAAACTTCCTCAGCTTCATTAGATTAGCCAACTGTAGCTACTTAGATATTTATAACTCAAATGGTTTTAAGCGGGGTGCGGGACACATTTAAATTTTTTTTCATTTATTCAGTTAAAATTTTTAATTTTTTTGTGATGGTTAACCATATAACGTGTAAACAAAATCACATGATAAAACTTCTCACAAAGTATTGAAAAATTTTTTTAATTTAAATATTTTTTTAAAAGTGGAGTAATTTAAAATCGTTATAACTCGAAATATTATTTGTCGAATTTCAAAACTTTTCATTTCATTAAACAGAAATATATACGTTTTAGTTTTGATTCAGCACTTTCTGAAATATTAATTTTTAAAAAAATTTAAAATATTTAGATTATAAATTTAAAACAAAATGATGTAACTTATTTTTAAAAGATCATATTTTTAAAAGTAAATATTTTTTTTTTCAAATTTGCTGAATCGAAATTAAAGTAAAATAGTTGAGAAAGACATGTTCCAAGTTTGAACCATTTATGTTTGACGGTTCATGACTTATAACAATTTAAAGACGAGAAATGGGAAAAAAACCATCATGCAAAAAAACAACGATTGGCTGTTACTAGTATATAGCAAAAAAATAATAATTTCTCCTGTTCTAATTAAGATAGAACCATGATTTAAACATCATTTATGCGGAAAAGAACATAAAAATTTTTATGCAAAAATTCTTTTTGAAAATTTCAAGAATTTTATGTCTTAGCCCCACTTAAATTTTCTGAAATACCCTATATATTATACCTGAGCGCATCTTTTTTATCCAGTGATAACTACTGCTTTCTTTTTTTAATTTAAGTTACAAAAATTTCATTTTTACAATTTATTATGTGCAGATCTTAAAATTCGAAAATGGTCTTTCTTCAATTAACATGGTATTTTTAGCATGCGCTGATAAAGTGACCAAACTTAAAGCTAAAGAAACATATTTTTGAATTTTCAAAATTGAACTAGTACTCCTCTTTTGAGTAATGTTAATTATAAATAGAATTGCTGGTATTTTCATAATTTTATGGCACTACCTTGTATTTAAAATACAGTTTCTGATTCGTCCAAGCGTAAATTCATGGTTCGATGGAAGAATTCCGTAAACTTTAAAATTTCTAGAATCTTTCCTGTGTTTATGCTTCGAGAGTCTTCAGAATAAATGCTTTGAAAATAAATTTGAAACGTTTTGCAATTCAGATGAGGCTTTGTATATTCGAAGAACTGGGACTGCACGAAAATCCAGTATAGTTAATAAATTTGAAAAGAAACTTTTTTCCATCACACTAAGAAAGTATTAAGTTGTTTAAATGGTAGTGTAACCAGATTGCTAGGAGTGCTTATCTTTCTGAAACAAAAAGGATGACCAGACACCTCAAAAACACTGCCATCCTTAATCCTGGTTAATATTTATCCATTATCCCATCGTCCATTAAACGGACGTTCCATACTCAGTGGTTTATAAACAAAGAGAACACTGAACACTGATAGAAATTACAAGACAAAAGCATTGTTGAAAATACATCAAAACATGGACAACTAACGCCCTCTACACTTGAAAAACACAACAAATTTCTGTCACACCTTCCACAAAAAAATTTAATGATTAATAATTATAAAGGGATGTCGAACTAAAAATTCTGAAACACAGGAGCAATTTTCTTGGCTTAAAACGAACTATAGAGCTTTCAGAATTAAATATGAAAAAAATGTCTGTTGTTTACGGTGACTGCATTACAAGGTACAACAGTTTTATGTTGAAGTGTATATACGTGTCCTACAATAAAGTTTTATCTTAGGGATTGCGGTTTTTCATAATTTTCCATGTTAAAAGGGTCATATTTAAAATTAATAGAAAGAAAACTCAATTAAATTTTCTTCAGGGCACCTTTATTCTGTTCTCATTAAACTGTCTTCAGAATTTCTCGGCTGAGAGTAAAAAAAGTCTGAATATATTTTCCTTAGACAAAAAATAGACAAAAAATTATTTTTCATCGTTTTCTCCCCAAAAGAATTTTTGTCGCATGTTCTTATTAGGGAGCATTATTTGTTATTCCTGTTAGTCTTAACTATTTTCATTCTCCAGAGTCGGGTATTGAACCCTGGTACTCTCATTAGGAGCTGAGTTCTGCGCGTACTAAGCTAATCAGAGTAGGCGTGGACGTCGCATTCTTTACCTTTACTTTAAAAGGAAGTTTAAAAATCCTATTATAAAACATACTGTATAACTTTAAAAATAAACTTACGCAATCAATATATAGGTAGCCCTCCTACAGCACGGCATCTTACAACACGGTTTCAATCTAACAAGATAAAATAAATTGCGGGAAACCTTGTATAACTCTGCAACCTGTAACACGGTTTCGCTCAATCACGATAAAAAATTGTGAAAACCTTTGTACAACACTGTACTTCTATAGCACTAGATAACATGATTTCTGTTTAACACACTTAAAAATTAAATTGCCTTAAAATAATGACGGGAAGAAATAATGGAACTATAGTGGTTTTACATAAAAATTTATAAACAAATAAGTTAATCATTTATAACTCTATAAAACAAAAGAAGACCCTAAGCTTAGCTGGAAATCTTGAATCATTTTTCCTGAATGCAGACCCTTCAGCTGAAAGAAACCGAATATTCAAATGGGAGCTGCAAAATTTTCTATCTCCATACCGTGAATCTGCAACGACCTTGTAAGAACCAGCAAATAAACCAAAATTACAGATTTTTTAAAGAGGATAGAAGGTGTAAAAAATCTAAATGAAGAAAAAAGGTTCTGCAAGTGAAAGGGGTTTCATTCAATCGAAAAAAACGTTCTCGTTTGATTGTACTGAGCAGCGAATAGGGAGAAATTTATTAATTAAGGTCGCATTAAATGAAAATAATATTTTTCTGTTTCTTTTCGTTTTGTGTTATACATAAATTTATATTTTTAATAAAAAGGAAGTTGCTTATATGTAATTTTAAAAAAAAGTTTGTTTTTAATAAGTTTTCGGAACTTTTTTCAACTGTCTCTGGGTCTCATATAACACGGTTTCACACAACACGGCAGTTTCTATCAACCTATCTACCATGTTATAGGAGGGTTACCTGTATTTCTATTATAATGACGAAGCCAGATACAGTACAGATATTCCTCGTCTTACGACCGAGATAGGGACCGAGACATTGGTCGTAAGTCGAGTTTCAAACCTCATTTTTGTGTATGTCCATAAATATATATTTTGCTTTCATACGTAATTTAAAATACATTGTATATAGAAGACATGATCTATTCTTCGTCATCACTACTCATTATGTTAGTACAATCCGTTGGTTCAGAATTTGCGACAGAAGATACGTTGAAAGTTTTTTAACAAAGTTATCCAAGGTAGGATGAACATTTAGCTTCTTCTTTTCCTTGTACACTGCTGGCCACCCAAATTGCAACACTAAGAAAGACAAGAGATATCACAACAAAATTTATTTTGTAGAAAGCATGTTCACCAAGTATCAAATTATTAAATTTATAGACTTCTGTGAAGTGTGGTTCCTGCCAAAATCAGTAGCCAGAGTAGCCGCCATTGTTGGAGATCACCGCTGCCACACGCGGCGGCATTGATTCAAAGAGACTTTGGATGAGTTCTTGGGGTACAGCAGACTAAGCAGCTTCCACATGTTGCCAAAGTTCATCTGCTGTGGCAGCTGGGGATGGAATCTGGGTCAATCGTAGAGCAACCATGGACCACATGTTTTCTATCGGTGAAAGATCCGGAGAGCGAAGCGGCCAGGGAAGCAATTCAATCTGGCGATTGACGAAGAACCGTTGGACAATGCATGCCACGTGTTGTCCCGCATTATCCTGTTAAAATATGGCTGTGGGCAAGCCCTGAAGGTAAGGAAGAACAACTGGCCCGAACACCTCGGAGATGTAGCGCTGGCTGTTTAAAGTACCGGCAATGCGTACTAGAGGTGTGCGAGAGTGATATCCAATACCGCCCCATACCATAATACCCGGTGCAGGACCAGTGTGACGGTGCATAACGCAGCTGTTCAGCATCCTCTCTTCACGGTGTCTCCAGACTCGAATGCGACCATCGTGGTGTTGCAGACAGAAGCGTGACTCGTCAGTAAAGACAATTTCATTCCATTCTGCCGTCCACATCCTTCTGTCATCGCACCATTGGCGGCGGAGACGTCCGTGGTTCTGCGTCAAGGGTAGACAAAGCAATGGGCGTCTTGCGGACATACACTCTGCTGTAAACGGCGTCGAATGGTACGCGCTGGATGATGCGTTACAGACTGCATGTGCTGTGCTATGGTTCGTGATGTGACTGAGCGATCCGTCACTGCCATGCGCACAATTTGTCTGTCATCACGTGAAGTGGTGCGCTGAGGTGGATGCGATCGAACACGCCGGTCCGTCGTACCCTCCTGCATCCAAGGATCACATATCCGCATTACAGTTGTTTGGTTTCGTCCAACACGACTACCGATTTCCCTGAAATATAATCCACAATCTCGGTAGGCCACTATCCTTCCTCTGTCGAACTCGGATACTTGATCAAAAGATGATCGCTGTTTTCGACGAGGCATAATTGATCGTTTTTTGAAAAAACCACAAGAAAAACAAAATTGCCGAACTTGAAATCGTCGAAATCTCCAAGCCTTAAATAGCGCTTTGAAGTGGCGCCACAGGCGCGCGTGATGTGCGTCTGTGCTGAAATTCTAATCATTTCCATATCTCACCTCCGCTAATGCATGTTGTAAATTTCATGTTTTTTGCATGTTTCCTTCAGGGTGTTGCATTTACAGTGGCCAGCAGTGTATATTATTGTCTGGTAGCGAACCAGATTTTCCCGAATACGACGATTTACACATGTGAATCTTTCTTCATTTGGATCCATTGCTTCTTATTGTTGTAGTTCTTTATTAATATAATGAAAAGCTGAAGCCATTTCTGAAGCCAATTAAGGTTTGTTTGATTTATCGTACGGATTTCGAAACTATTGAATCATACATTTATATTATTGCGTCATAAATTTTTTGCAGTATTGCAGAATATTGCATCGTATTTTTTAATAATTGTGTTAATAAGTATAGGTATGTACTGTACATTCGAGGAACAGCATTTTTGGGAATTTTTTTTTTTTTTTTTATTTAAAAGTTTCGGTCCTAAGGGCGAGCGGTCGTAGGTCGAGGAATACCTGTAATCTATTCTGTGCTGCCTACGCGGTCACTACTGTATATCCGACTTTAAGTCCCTTTTTACCTAGGCATGAAATCTTCGAGATTTACTATCTTAAAGTTATATATTCCTAAACTTTCCTGAAAGGTATCGCTATGGAATTTCGTAAGGAGTTCCTTTGCTCCATTATCACTAATTGTCAGAGATTTTTTTTTTTTTTTTTTGCAATCTATATATATAAAGCAGTTCCGTAACTGACTGACTGACTGACATACAACGCACAGACCAAACCGCTGGACCTAAAGGGCTTAAATTTTGCATGGAGATTCTTCTTATAGTGTAGGGGTGCACTAAGAAAGATTTTGAAAAATTCTTCTTAGATTTTTTAAAAATTAAATTTTTAAACTGTTTTAGTATTTTTTTTAAGTTTGCATTTAAAATAATGTTTTGAGGGTTATAAAATTTATATCAGAAGAAAGATCATAAAAATTCCTTCAAAGGATATCTTTTTTCGAATCTTTACCTCCATTTTCTGATTTTGGTGAATTTTTAAAGATTCATTTTAGAATTTAATTTATTAAATGCTGATCACATGATTTCTTTTTCTGGTATATTAAATAAATTTATCGTCACGTCATAACAACGTATTAGACAAAAAAATATTTTTCTTTTCTTGCTAATGCGGAAGACGATTGGACACTATCTAAAAAAATATTAAAATACAATAAAAGATATTATGTTGCTCAAACTGTACTATATTCTTTAGTATGTCCTGTTACATTTAATTTGAACATTTTCTTCTACATTATTTTGTCTATAAAAATATCTCTTGCGACTATTTTATAAATATATATATATATATATATATATATATATATATATATATATATATATATATATATATATATATATATATATATTTTGGCATTAATTGCATACATTGACCGTTGTATTTAATTTGAATGATTCCCGTAGTGAAGTGCGGGTTTTCAGATAGTTTTATATATAACATGTGTCTTTGCCCTCTTTGGATCTAAAGTTACTGCATCTTAATGACATTGGCTGATATTATAATGGATATATAATCTCTTTCTGTTTGTTATTTGACATTGGCCTTTTTAGAATTGAATATATACTAAAATGGAAACTTTTGGTACAAATAACTTAAAATCTGAAAGATATGACATTGGCCCTTTTAGAACCAAGCCACCGAAATTAATTGTTGCAATTTTTCTATCCCGATATTCGTCCACGATATTCGCAGCGAAATTTGTTGGCTTCTTTATCATGGGTGCACTGTATAGGTGAAACAGCATAATATCAGCCTTGTCTTCGGACAAGCGAGAACAGAACTTAACCACCTGGTGGAAGCCTTCAGAGAACGCCCGAGCGCCGAACCACATAGCTACACCGAACGGCGGGGTATAAATTCAGAACATATTTCCCCTGAAGCAAAAATTCCCCCTGAAAGCAATGAATTTTAGCTTTCCTGAGAAGTGTTTAAATTTTTATTAAAGGTTTTCTTATGATATACTAGCGGAATACCCGTGCTTCGCTACGGAGTCCATTCAAATGAAATACAACGGAAATGTATGCAATTAATGCCAAAAAAAAATGTATATATATTTTAAAAAATCGTAACGGATATGTTTATAGGCAAAATAATGTAAACGAAAATATTCAAATTAAATACAACGGTCAATGCATGCAATTAATTTGTATGTTTAAGACTCATAAAACATAATAATTTGAATTACATTCTTAAAAAACTTCAATGTGTCTAGTGGTGAAATTTTATCTTTTACCGTATTTCAATATTTTTTGTCAATTTACTTCGTTGTTCGTATTTATTTCGTTGTTAATTTATTTAAAGTATCGCAAAAAGAAAAAAAAACCGTAATGAACATTTAATAAATGAAATTCTAAAAATCAATCTTTAAAATTCACCAAAAATCAGAAAACGGAGGTAAAGATTCGAAAAAAGATTTCCCTTTGAAGGAATTTTTATGATATTTCTCTTTATATAAATTTCATAACCCTCAAATTAGGATTTTTAATGCAAACTTTAAAGAATGTTATAAAAACAGCTTAAAAATGAACTGAAAAAATCTAAGAAGAATTTTTCAAAAATCTTTCTTAGTGCACCCCTACACTATAAGAAGAATCGCCATACAAAATTTCAACCCTTTAGGTCCAGCGGGTTTGGTCTGTGCAATATCTGTCTGTCAGTCAGTCAGTTAGTTACGGAACTCATTTATATATATAGATGAAGGCAAGATATTACTTTTTCTAAACACGAAATACGAAAAATATTTGAAAATAGCTATTGGTGCAGTAGGTACAGCAAAAAGTAAACATGATATAAATGTTATCTTTCTTAAACAAAATTTAAGGTTTTGAAGTATTTTCTTACGGATAATGATTTTTCTATAAATACACAATTGAAGGAAAACATTATTACCAATGCGCGGTGACTGAGAGAATTTTCTCCATTTCGAGGATGTTGATATGGCATGTAGTATGAAAACATCAACATCGACTCATTTGTAGGATCTTATCTATCCAAAGTATCTTGTTCAGTTCCCTCTCTTTTGTCCCAGTTAAGCACTTATATATTTGTTAATTAGTTCCTCCTAAAGGTTTATTAGCTCATGAAAGAGCTTCTGACGAAACGCTCTTAGAGGATGGTGAAAGAATTCATTTTTCCTCCTTAATATAAGCTTTTACGGTATCTGCTTGCATTATTGGAAAATCACAACAAAGCAGAACGGTATCACACAACAAAGAATGCGATTTTAAACATGTAAATTCGATTAAATGCGTAACTAGGCACTTCAATGGCACTTCAATAATTTATATATCAACCAATATTTGCATGGAAAATATACATTACGTCAATATAAAAAATATCGTTTTTGAGTATAAGATGAAGGAAATATCACGATGCAAAGAAGATGTACATTGAGAGTCTCACATATGTTTTAATTGTAACATTTAAAGTTTGGACGCAGGAGACATCATAGAATTTGTTGCTGAAATGAAGAATCCGAGGTCATGAAAGCGGTATTATTGCAACATTACTTACGCCACATAATATAATTACGCAAAGTTACCTCCGAAATGATGAAACATTTGGTATCATATCTCGAATATCAAATGTTAAATTAATTTTTAGTGATATTAATAAAAGTGTGTATGTGTGTTTAAAAAAACAAAAAAAACTTGAAAGTTTAGATTGGGATTTCCTGAATTCAATGAAATTTCTTAGATTCTACTTAACATAATAAATTATTTAATATTACCCAATTTAATAATTTAAAAGGATTAAGAATTAAGAAATAGGGTTACAATTATCGATTGTAGTTGGAAACGCAGCTCTTATTTCGATTCCTTCGGATTTCCTGATGCATTTCATTTAATAATTTTGGAAGATACGAGGCCTGGAAATTCTGCCGCCAAATTTTCTGAAAGAGTATACAATGTTAGTAATTTTGAGGTTGCTTGTTCTTGTAAAACATTTTATGGACGTGTGAACAAAGTATTAGAAAATTCAATGAAACAATCCATTGTGACCTCATTGAATGCTTTCACATATTTTCCTCTATGGTACCTGGCGAACTAATTTTTTCAATTTCTTCAGATCATTCTGTTTCCCTCAAGTAGTCTTATGATGTATGTTACTGTATTGTTGGTTAGTTGAACACAATACATAGATATTCAACATAAAAATTTTCATTAACGTACGGAAGATGTTTTCTGGGATAAACAGAAGTAGCATGCAAAGATTCTTTTTTCAACATACACATTGTTATTACCTATTAAAAAGAAAATTTATACCAAAACAATCATTTACACACTCCTTTACTGGCGATCAAAAGAGAATTTAGATCCAAAATAACAGCTTTAACCCATTAACGACCGCACAATCTTTCGATTGAAGGAAATGAACGAAAGCAGTTTTTAGACGTATTGGAGTCTAATTAAGAAAAAAAAGTAACAGGAGAGAAAAATATTAATTTTTATAGAAAATACAAAATGTTGCGAAAACGCAACGTCAGTCAAAACAACATACTTTGGGATACATGGAAATCTTTGAAGCATTTGCTGTGCAACGGCAATTTACATGCATTACAAATTGTTACCTACAGTTTGCTACTACAATTTTTGCACCTTTTCCTTTTGTTTGTTGGATTTTTCTCGATAATATGATGTTTGGGATTTTTTTTTGTTTCACTTAGAACTAAATTCTGAAAAAAAGATGCCGGCCAAGGCAGTGAGCGAATGAAGAAGAATGTTGCAAATCTTCAGAATATTATTTTTTTGTTTTCAGTTATGCCAGTGCAACACTTCTTTGAAAATCAAGCAGAGAAATTTGTGATTCTACTACGTTCCTATATAGTTTCATGCACTAGCTTTGGCTACGTCAATAAAGTTTGTAAAATCGGCCACCACCACTTCTTACCTTTTATTTGCACTCTATACATTGCAACAAAATTGTCAAGCTGGTCTACACCGCCCATATGTCTGTTGTAATTTCCTATAAGTTTGGGTTGTTTTAATATTACGGATTTTTTTTTCTTCTCTGGAGTACCTCTGGACGTTGAAGGGGGATCAATTGTATCAAAGTTGGTAGCCCATAGTAACGACAGAATTGTCATTCAATCGAACGACTGCGATACCCTTTTCCTTATCAAATGTGAAGTCATATGTTCCACGTTCATCTTTTTTCATTTTGTTTAGAGATTTTATAGGACATTTTTTCTAATCTGTTGTCACGAATCGTTCCAGTTGCATGGAAACCCATTTTTTTTCAATTCCGTCAACAACATATGTGATGTAAAAAAATTGTCAAAATATACACTGCTCAAAAAAAATTAGGAGACCAAGCAAAGAAGTTAAGAAAACTATGCGAGACACCCATGCATTGGCATAAATGGATAGTACATGTGTATCAATGCGCAATACAGAAAAAAAAAGACGTAAAGAAATTTGTAATTAAGCTTTAATTCTTTGAAAATATGGAAAAAAACATGAAATATGATTTAGGGCAACTATTTGGTTACATGTAAACGATAAAAAAAGTATTGTTTAGAAATGATGCAAGATTTTTAATATGGCATGTGGTCTCCTCGAACAGCTAAGACTGCTGCACACCTGTGTTTTCCATGTATGTGATGATGTTATCGATAAGACTTTGGGGAATACTGTTCCACTCCTCAAAATGTGCAATCTCCAAGTCTTGGAGAGTAAAAGGAGGCCTTGTTCTCGCAGCAATGCGTCGTACGAGGAATGTCCCAATACATGCTCGATTGGCTTCAGGTCGGAGATCACGGGAGCTATTCCATACGCTATATTGTTTCAGCTTCAAGCATGTGCACCACAAGACGAGCTGTATGCCGGTCTGGCATTATCATGCTGGAAAACAAAGGAATCTCCAATGGCTGCATCGTAAGGTATGACATGATGGTCTCAGTATCTCGTCTGATACCTTCGGGCCGTCAAAAGTACCATTCCGACTGATATGCAGGTCCATACGTCCACCTATGCTCATTCCACCCACTACTCATAAAAACAGAGCGTCTGTACCTTGTGACCTTTCACGAACGAAGGTGGGGTTATTTCGAGTGCCCCTTTCCCTCCATACCAAAACCGTCAGTGTCACACTCAGACTGTATCGAGACTCGTCTGTAAACAGCACTTGGCTCCAATCATGTTGCTTCCAATCTCGATGTTCAACAGCCCATCTTCTTCGGTCCGCACGGTGGCGTTGAGGTCAACGGAATGCAGGCCATTGGCCTACGTGCATAGAGACCTCCCTGATGAGCCTATTACGTACTGTTTGGCTGGACACACTTCCGTCCTGCTGCCAAGAGCAACTGTCTTTGCAGCTGAGTAGCATTGTCTGTTCTGTTTCGACGAGCTGTTAACAGTATATACCGGTCATCAGTGCTGTAGTAGCACGTGGCCGACTTTCCCTGGTCGACGTCTAACATTCCCTGTTTCTTGGAATCGATTTCACAGCCTTGCACGACACTTCTGGCGACTCCAATAGCGTCCGTGAAACTACGTTGTGTTTGCCCGGATCAAGTCTGCCTATAATACGCCATACCATGGATTCCGGTTAAATCACGTTGTTGAGACATTTTCAAGTCACTTTTCTCAAAAAGAATAACTGACAATCGAATTCACAGTTAAGGCAGTGAAACAGACGTTTCTGCAACAGCCTGATTTCCGTCCTTATGTTCTTTTTCTGGTTTTTGACGTCATGAACTTTGATTTGCATATGAAGTTTCTCTTCTGTTTCCTGCTAGGCTTTAAATTATGGATGATTTATTTATGTACTTATCGGTGTAAGTATTTGCGTAATTTTGGTTGAAAACCATATGCTCCCGTAATTGTTTTGAGCAGTGTACATAGTGGTTGAAGGGGCTTCCACTACACTTAAAAGACTGTTACATCATCTCCACCTAGTCCAAGATCAGCCGATTTTTCTGCAGATTTTCCTGAATATATATCAAATGATATGCATATCCATCAGAAGAACACAAACACCAAACTTTGAATCGAAGCGAATTGGTTTTCCTCTCAGAAACATTTGCACGTAATGTCTACCGAAATATGGTATCATTTGGTCATCGATTGAAAGATTGGTTGAAAAAAACACTGCATGAAATTGGCATTGAAAATATTTAAATACGGACGAACTTTAGCCAATTTATCGGTTTTATCCAATTCATATATCCGCTAAATGTAAATTCTGTTGATACTAGTATATACAGAACGTGTCACAGCTTTACGCACTAACGGACAACTAACATCTTCAGCAACTGACCAGTCAAAGTCTCTCTTGGGGAAGACATGCATAGCCAGGTGTAAAGAGGAGGAAAGCCTATAAAACGCTTTAGCAAGAAACAGAAAGAGATAAATTTGCACATTTTTTCAGTTGAGCATATTTTAGACATTCTTGAGTGATATGATCTAAAAGAGTCTGATTAAACAGTTGCAAAAATACATCTACGGGCTCTAAATTATGCAATTTTTTAATAATTTCGTCATTCTTTTGCCTTTTCTATGATGTCTAGGTTTACAAGCATAACTGAATATACTGGATGACAATGTTTCCAAGCAATTTCTTTTTTCTTTTTCTTAGACAATTTAGATAAATTTTTATTATCTTTTGATGAGTCCGATATATTTTTACATTTATTAGAGGAAAACAATTCGATCTGACCTGATATATCTTTCGGTGTCGGTAAATTATCCCCTAAAATGTCATCATCAATTCATTCCTCATCGGTCAGTATGTCAGGATCTGGAGGAATCACAACTAAGTCTACTTCATCTGGAGAGTCTTCATCAGAGTAAAATTCTGAATCATCTTCATCATCCAACTTTTCAATATATTCTAATGCTTCATTCAACGATAAAAACCGTTGTCGAGGAAATCCGTTATTTTGGCACAGTTGTTTTGGGATATCTATAATAAAAATATGGAAATAAAAAAATTTATTCTATTCATAAAGATATTGCTTTGAACTGACGTTGCGTTTTCGCAATGTTTCAAAAAAATGCCTATTTATACTAACAAAGACAAAATAGTAACCTTACCTTTAGACGCCATTTTGCCGACTAATGTTTCTAGAGGATAGATCCAGTGTCATAAAATCATTTGATTTGTGCTGCCCTCTGTGAGATACAATGAAAACTAAAAGAAAAAAATTACAAAAAAGTGCTGATTTTGTACATTTATTTCATAAAAATTTCCAGAGTTAGAAAAACAAGTTTTTTTTTCTCCAGAAGCGTTAAAGTTTTGTGTATAATAAAAACAAAAAAAAAAAATTTAAAAAACGCATTCCAAAAGAGAGAAAAAAAAAATGTTCTCACTGACGTTGCGAAAACGCAACGTCAGTCGTTAATGGGTTAAGCAAAAACAGCTTAAGCAAAAGTTTCCAGTTTTCAAGTACAAACAATTAAGTTCTACTTCATAATACAAATGGTTTATAAATACGTTCCTTGCTCTCACACATGGTCCTCTGGTTTCCAATTGGTCAAATATTACATTACCAGTGACGTAGCGAGCATAAATGGCGCCCGGGGCACGATACCTTTTTGGCGCCCCTCTTTCCGAAAAACATATAGTAATATAATATATAGAATTAGAGAAAAGTGCCATTTGGTGCCCCTGTGCGAGTGGCGCCCGGGGCATGATAGACCCCCTTGCCCACCCCTCGCTACGCCACTGTACATTAGGGTGGAACGAAAAAAACTTTTTTTTGAATTTCAATATGCTCTAGTTTTCAAAAGTTGCCTTTTACAAAATAAAGACGGAAATTAAATTTTAGCGCAATTGGTGCGTGTTTTCAGTTAGCGCAAGAAGAGCAAACTTTTGGTTTTTATTAAATTTTTGACAAATTTCGAAATTATTTTGAAATTTAATACACTTGTAGTACAAAAAAATAGCAAAATATGTAATTTAAGCATTTCTTTTAGTCAGGAGATCTGCTAAACAGATTATATAATACGTTTTACTTCATAAAAATAATCCACATAAAGGCACTTAAGGACGAGGCACTTAAAAGACACTCTGACATCACGGTGGAACGAAATTTTTTTTTTCCCAATTTCAATATGCTCTAATTTTCAAAAGTTGTCTTTTAAAATTAAAATTAAGAATGTAAAATATTTTTGCTCTTCTAAAATATTTTCAAGTCCCGCAAAGGGCTTCAAAGTGGATATTTTTGTGAAAAAGTGATTATATTTGTATTTTTTATTAATTTCTTTCATAGTATATTAAAATAATGTATATTTGCTGCAAAAAATATTCAAAATACGATATTTTGACAGAAAACTTGCATATTCTAAGTATTTCAAATTTTTAGATGCCATAACAGAACAACTGATTTGTGGAATTTCGCGATTTTCCATTCATATTAATTTACAGTAGCATATTCTTATAATACACATTGGAATGAAAGAAAAACAATTTTTAATTGACGGGCCTTAGTTAAAATAAAAAAATCACACTTATTTAGAAAAATATTAATGTAATGTCTATTAAGGCAAAACATCATTTGAAAAAAATATTCATGTTTTCAAACGTCCATATTAATCGCACATCGGTTTCCATTACTTATTTCACAGACACATTGAATTGTTTTTTTGTTTCAAATTTTGGCATTATTTTTTGAGAATGTATTTGTGATTTTATCAATGATCTCTTGGAGAAGTACCAGGAACGAACAAGGATGTCCAGGTAACTAATTTAACAATCCTTTCTACTACTTGTGTGTGACATGGAATGTTGTTGAAGTCAATAATTTAAATGAACTGCCCCTACGTCACCTATTTTGTTTCCTAGATGGAAAAACTAAAGGCCCAAATGAATTTGGAGGAGAAATCTTAAACAATAGAAAACTGCTCTGAGCTTCAGTGATTGAATTTTCACCTATTGAAAAAAACATTACATTACTAGAAATTATGGATGTTAATTAAGTGTGGCACCAAAATATTTGTTAGAAATGTATAAGGCAATCTCTGTTGGAAAGTGCTCTTCTGATTTCTCCATGAGAAAACCAGGAAGACTTTGTCATTCACGATGCTTACACTAGCAAACCGAATACTTCGCTTTTATGTGGGAACAAATGTCCTAAGAAAAATCTCCGAATACTGACTGAGTACATTTTGAAAGTTTATGCACCAATTTGGTTTAACATAAAGCTGAAACATCCGTGGATCGAAGCACTTGTGGAAACTGTAAGCTATTCACGTTACCTCAATTAGACTCTTAAAAATGTAATTGACCCTGTCATTCAAAGAAATGCATACTTTGCCTCTTCGGAAATCTCCTCCTTTGTATGTTATTAGACGATCGCAGGTCATGTAAGAGAGCTTGGATTACGCCGGATTCTAAAAGCAGGGCGGAAAATGAAGGAGGCATCAGAAAGAATTCTAGTTCCACGTATAAACTTTGATGCCAAGGATTATATTGATATGATTGAATGGAATGATGTTAAAGTAACAGAACCTTCTATGACGAGGGATGTTTCTGATGACAAACAAAAACTGTTTATAAAGGAAACAAAAGAATCTGATCGCGAGAAACAAATTATTGACTTCAACAACATTCCATGTCACACACAAGTAGTAGAAAGGATTGTTAAATTAGTTACCTGGTCATCCTTGTTCGTTCGTGGTACTTCTCCAAGAGATGCATTGATAAAATCAAAAATACATTCTCAACAAATAATGCCAAACTTTTGAAACAAAAAACAATTCAATGTGTCTGTGAAATAAGTAATGGAAACCATGTGCGATTAATATGGACTTTTGAAAATGACATGAATATTTTTTTCAAAATGATTTGTTTTCCCTTAATAGACATTACATTAATATTTTTCTAAATAAGTGTGGTTTATTTTAACTAAGGTCCGTCAATTAAAAATTGTTTTTCTTTCATTCCCAAAGTGTATTATAAGAATATGCTAATGTAAAATTAATATGATGAAAATCGCGAAATTCCACAAAATCAGTTGTTCTGTTATGGCATCTAAAAATTAGAAATACTTAGAATATGCAAGTTTTCTGTCAAAATATCATATTTTGAATAGTTTATTTACAGCAATATACATTATTTAATATACTATAAAAGAAATTAACAAAAAATACAAATATAATCACTTTTTCATAAAATATCCACTTTGAAGCCTTTGCGGCACTTGAAAATATTTTAGTAGAGCAAAAATATTTTACATTCTTAATTTTAATTTTAAAAGACAACTTTTGAAAACTAGAGCATATTGAAATTCCGAAAAAAAAATTTCGTTCCACCGTGATGTCCGAGTGTCTTTAAGTGCCTCGTCCTTAAGTGCCTTTATGTGGACTATTTTTATGAAGGTAAAACGCATTATATAATCTGTTTAGCAGATCTCCTGACTAAAATGAATGTTTAAATAACATATTTTGCTACTTTTGTACTACAAGTGTATTCAATTTCAAAATAATTGCGAAATTTGTCAAAAATTTATTAAAAACCAAAAGTTTGCCCTTCTTGCGCTAACTGAAAACATGCACCAATTACGCTAAAATTTAATTTCCGTCTTTATTTTGTTAAAAGGCAACTTTTGAAAACTAGAGCATATTGAAATTTAAAAAAAAGTTTTTTTTCGTTCCACCCTACTGTACATTACCAAGACATCTCAAGATGTTATGGAATAATCCATATAACATATCGTTCTACTAGCTAAATACCCGTGCTTCGCTACGGAGTATATTCTATCTAATTAAATACAACGGTCAAAGTATGCAATTAATACCAATTATATATATATATATATATATATATATATATATATATAAATATCGTAGCAGATATTTTTATAGACAAAATAATGTAGAAGAAATATTCAATATTATGTACAACGGTCAATGTATGCAATTAATTTGTATGTCTAATATCTATAATATATACTAATTTGAATTAAAAACTTAACCTTCCATCTCAATTAGTCTAGTGGCTAAAAATTTTATCTTTTACTATATTTTAATATTTTTGTGTCAATTTATTTCATTGTTATGCACGTGACGCAAATTAATTTCAAGTATCACAAAAAGAAAAACCCCAAGTGATTAGCATTAATAAATCAAATTCTAAAAATAATCTTTAAAAATTCACCAAAAAATCCGAAAATGGAGGTAAAGATTCGAAGAAGATTCATTTTAAAGGAATTTTTATGATCTTTCTCGCGATTTAAATTTTATAATCCTCAATTTATTATTTTAAATGCAAACTTCAAAGAATGTTACAAAACGGCTTAATAATTTAATTTAAAATAATCTGAGAAGAATTTTTCAAAATCTTTCTTCGTGCACCTTACACTATAAGAAGAATCGCCATGCAGAATTTCATCCCTTTATGTCTAGCGGTTTGGGTCTGTGTATTATCTGTCAGTCAGTCAGTCAGTCACGGAACTGTTTCATTTATATAGATTAAGCTAAATTAAAGAAAAAATGTTTTCAGTTATTTCTCTACTAGAGGGTGACTTCTATCATCACCTACAAAGGCATAATTTATGTTGAGATCATATTGAAATGTACTTATCAGAATAGGTGAAAGATTCTCTTTACCCAGTCAACTTACAAAAAAAACACAATGGCACAATGAATGTTTCATTCGTTATTGTGGAATTATTTTATGTTCACCTTACGTTTTTCATATGTATATTACGCAACCAAAGGATTTCTTTAAATCTTCCCTTTCTCACTGCGAACAAAGAATTGCGAGACGCGAATACTGTTCATGCATGAAAATAAAAGCGAGTAACAACTTGCACAAAAGAGCAAGCAAATAAGATTTCGGGACTCGCTTCTTACAACAACAAAACTATCAACTTCCCATTTCAAAGATCCCAAGTTTATATGAATGGCGGTATTATTTTCCCCTTTAAATTTAATACTACTGTCGGTAGTCAGGTTCATTCCTCAATGTGCCCGATTTCAGTGTAAAAAAGTGATAAACAAATAACACTGAAAAAATATATGAGAGCCGATTTCATGAACTCAGATTTTTGAAAAACAGTATTTTTTTAAAGAAAAAATGAATTGCTAGAAAATTTCATTAGAAACTGGATGCTTTTTCAGTTGTATAAATATTTGTATATCTGTATAAGCATACGTGTATTGTATAAGCTCCATCATTATTATTTTTTAACGTAGGATTACGTTCCTCCATAACGGTCCTCCGGAAAGGAAAATTTCAGACGCTAAAACCGTCCGTCCGTCCTCGCGAGTTATAATTTTGGCAGTGTGCAAAACCCAGTCTGTATCGCTTCGACAAGCAGTAATAAGTTAAACAAAAAGCACCAAGATGCGTCAAATTTTGGCATACATATATGTATATATATACATGTACGTATATATAGATACATATATACTTAACACACACAAAGAGGTAAGCAACGATAAGTAATCCTACGTTAATAACGCGCGGTAGTTTCGTTAGAAGAGGCTATCTGAAATTTTTTTACCATTGCGGAGGCACTTGTGAAAACATTCGCCTACTCCATTATTATATAAAAATACTAATTGTTTATGCACTTTTCTATAATAATAGAAACGGTCCTCCGGAAAGCAAAATTTCAGACGCTATAACCGTGAGTCCGTCCGTCTTCGCGAGTTATACTTTTGGCAGTGCTCCAAATCCAGTCTATCGCTTGGACAAGTTAAACTGAAAAGTACCAAGATGCGTCAAAATTATGGACATGCATATATGTACATGTACTAAATACATACATGTATATCGATACATGTATACATACAAAAGAGGTAAGCAACGATAAGTAACCCTGCGTTAATAACCCGCGGTAGTTTCCTTAGAGGAGATACCTCAATTTTTTAGTTCATTCAGAGCACGCCATAATTTTGTTATATACTGCGAATATACATTCGCGGAACAGAGCGAAGTATAGGGGAAAGCAGTGATTTATTCGTCTCCCTAGCATAGAGGTGGTATTATGGCGTCCTTGTCCCTTTGATGATTCGTACCTCATACCGCTCTCTAAAGAGCGGTTTTAAGACGATGATCAAAGCGACGAATACTTCTACAACGTTTAGGGGGTGACTAATCGACACCAAAATGTGTCAAGAGGCGACGGGGGGAGCTTATTCGGAGCTTATTCGCGTATGTGTAGTTGTAGCTTTAGATATTGTAATATCTCTATCAGGGAGGAGTCAAAGGTAAACAGTGTTCAGAGCCATCTGGGAATTTTTTACATACTTAGCAGAGCCACAAACTGAAAAATAAATATATCTGATATGAAAGAAATTTAAGGCTTTGGTTTTTTTCTGTTTTTTAATAAATATATATCCCAATAGTTAGTATAGTTACTATTTCTAAAGGCTGATTGCCAGGAAAAAGTAAAAAGAGCTGCACAGAAAGCGATAAAATCCACATGTCGCTTGCGAGTCAGAGTTTCGACTTCCCTTCTATACATACTTAAACGAAAGAGAGAATTTTAGAATAAAGAAGGTAACATAAGCTATCCAAACGGATTTGATTAGCATTCTTATGTATGGATTCATAATGAAAAGAGATTTTATAAATAATATAAACATTATATATATATATATATATATATAATATATATATATATATATGTAATAGCACTGGCGCGGGCCGACGAAGGAAAGGGCTGAGTGGCATAGTTTTGAGGTTAACATCGATGACTTGTCGCCCGGACGTGCATCAAAAATTTTAATCCATTCCCGCATCATCTCCACCCTCGGACACGCAAACACCACAACGTTGATTTAACTACATCTTTTATTTTAAAGATACACAGCAATACAACATCTCGGGGGCAACTTACAAATAAAAAAAGCCCACATGTAACGTGATACGAAACCTTATATAAACTTATCTCGTCATGTGATCTTAGTAGGATTTAATTTGTTAAAAGTTAGGAAAAACGCGTGACTAATGCGCTAAAGCATTTATTTTCTGTCCACGCTACGCAGTTAGTTTTCGAGTAAAAGGCAGCATTTAATATTTTCTCTCGAGGTTATTAGAACTTAGAATCAAAAGCGAAATTCGTTCGAACGCCGCAGGGAATTTAGAATAAATTAGAATTTAAAAGTGTTATAGGATTTTTAATGGTATATATATATATATAATATATTAAAAAGCTAGTAATGTTCTTAATTCAATACTCTTAACATTAAAACTATAATGTCTTAATTCATACTCTAACATTGAAAAACTATAATTCCTCAAATTAGTATCAAAATTACATACCCCTTTTTTAATCTCTTAAAGTAATTAATTCCCTAGGGCATTCGTTGTGTAAATTCAAATATATTCCAGATTATAGCATTATCATCCCAATAAAACTTAGATAAAAAAATCAGGCGATTTTATTCAAGATGGCTGACTTTTAACGAAATTAAAAGGTGCGCGGCGTGGGTGTCTAAAAAAATCAGCTTTGCACATAAACAACAACTTTTAACCAATCAACCATTAAACACATCTCTGTGTCACATGATGAGATGAACTAATAAAACTATTTATTGCCTAAATTTAGGCGGCACTAATGTATTTTCGACTGCTGCAATCAACCCGGCGGAGTCGCCAAAGAAAACAATAAAAATGTTCTCGTAAATTACACGTATTCTTCTTTTTAGTCATGAGGTGATTTTATTCTCAAGCATAACTGCATCTCCTCACCGTAGCATGGGAGATTACATGTCTTTGAGCCTCGATCTTTCTCATGTCGTTTCCTTATGTACCTTCATATATATTTCTGTATACATCTTTCTCATGTATCTTAATGTATCTCTTTGTATATAATTCATATATATTTTAAAAATTCTGAATCACAAGTGGTGGTATATCTAAGGAAAATTCTTTAGTTATATTTTTGACGTTTTATATAAAAAATATTCACGTACTCATTCAGCATTGTATTTCGTCTGTATAATCCGGTAAAGATATCACCTAATTATTAAGTCCATGTATATGATTATTAAGTCCATTAATTATTAAGTCCATGTATATGATTCCAAATATACTCGGATACGTGTACTGTTTGTAAATTGAAGTTAAAAAATGCTTTTATATAATATGCACTGTTATGTCTAAGATTATCATTTCATTTAAACTTATTTTCAAAGGAGAGAAAGTTTTTAAAAAAATTCAAATGTTGTATTTTTATATACTGAAGTAATAAAGGAAATAGTCCTTTTGTGTTGTTGTTTGTTTGCCAATGCGGGGCATTGTCAATGAAGATATTGGCACTTTTACCGCGAGAATTGTTGGCTGCTTTCAATGGATGCACTGTATAGGTCAGGGATTCTCAACATTTCAGGCTTTTTTCTCCCCTTTGAACACTGATGTGCGGTCACGCCCTCCACCACACCACACCACCACCACCATATGTGGTTGATTCAAGAAGTTCAATCAGAATTGAAACTGAAGCTGGTTATTAAATGAAAATATAGAATAGATAATTTCATACACAAAATTCAATATTACTAAACATATCTTAATTTGGAACATATTATTATTAGAACATATGAAATCAAAGAATTAAATAGTACACATCAAAATATTTGAGGTAATCAAGGATCTAGGTGATGCTGGCATGTAATACCAGTCACTTCCACAACATTAATGAGAGAGCTGGCACTGTCTGTCCTTGACAAGTTTTTGACAGTTAGTTTTACTTTTTATTTATTTTTTTTTTAAACTTCACGCCTCCCCTTGAAATTCTTCTACGACCCCCCCGCCACCACTGTTGAGAACCACTGGTATAGGTGAACAAACACCACCCCCTAGTGGTCACTTGAATTTTGACCGACCACGTCCAGCACGACTTCCGAAAGGGGGGGGGACTTCCTCCCCACCTTCCTCTGACATCATAGAAAATTTTCCGGTCAACAGGTTTACCGCGCTACCACTACGCTTAACACGGACACAGTATCCTGTTTACTTAAACGCAACATAATAACTGGATGAAGTCCGTGACCACGGCAGTAAAATATGACTTCGGAACAAGTTTAAAATATGAGGATGAAATTTGAATGTTTCGATACCTCACACATCTTTCAGTACTAATCAAAAGTGTATCTGTAGCTTTTCGATGATTACATATATTTCTCAGTCTTTTCCCCTTGTTGCGAAGATGGTGCAGTGGTGAGAAATATAACAATAAATTCAATCACAATTCAGCATTGTAATTCCGTAAGAAGGGGTTACTTGGGACAGGCCCTGCACCATTTCTTTGGCTCTTAAGTATATATATATATATATATATATATGTGTGTGTGTGTGTGTGTGTGTGTGTGTGTGTGTTAAGATTAATTAAGTAAAGAATATAATTAAACAATTTACAGGGAGGCTTCAGACTAATCTAATATCTGGCATTAACTATACTATTTGTCGTATTGCACGATGCACTGCGGGAGGGGAATATCCGTTTTAAGAATTGAACTTAATTCACGAGGTTGGAAGAACCATAGAGATAATCTAAATATAGTATCAAACTTAACTCCACCCCAGCCTCGTTCGGTGCAACGTCATGAGCGCATGCGCAATGGTATTAGAAGGCTTGAAACAAAAGAGTTTTAACGTAGAGAGGGATTGGCTTTGATCTTGGATGGTCACGCATCGCGAGGGTGGAGATGATGGCTTAGCAGATAATTAGCACGGATTGAATTTAGATTAATTATATTCGGAAATAAAACTCTTAGGTGTATTTTAATTGTAGTTCTTTCACAGGCCTGTATTCACTGACTGCTATATCAATAATTATATTAGGGAAGAGAGATTAACGTAACGTATAGAAGCAACACGTCATAAGCCGGTAAATAATAAGCTTCTTGTCATATATATATATATATATATATATATATATAGATATATATATATATATATATATATATATATATATATTGGGAACACATGGGAAAGAATGCATGAATGGTCGCAGCATGCAGCTCCCGTTGAATAGTTTTGGAGAATACGGATTCCAGGAGATGAGTGTTCGCCCCGGAGTTTATCGTGCGGCAGGGTTATCTTCGTTTTCAGACGACTGTCTCTTCAGCACTCGTCTATGAAGAACATAAAATTGCCTATTTTTTTAAACTATGAGCTCCAATTATCATGCTTCTTCGCACGTTTGGCAGGTCGAGCATAATGGCGCTTGGCTGGGAACAGAACATTTCATGCACACTGTCACACCTTCAAATGCCTAGAATTGTTACCCTTAGTCAGCCTACCTCTTTGATTGTGAGGATATTGCTGACGCAGTTGGAGTTGGGAAAATCCAGTATTCCAGGCTGATTAATCAGCAAAATAAGTTTGGGACAGTTCCTCAAAACGGAAGAGTAAATATGGACACAAAACGTTAGACAACACCTCGGACAGACAAGTCTCTTGAACGAAATAATAAAATGCATCCTGCAAGACAGTTGAGAGCTTAGTTGAGAGAGAATTATTGAGTATTGGTGTGAGCGTTGATACATCGACAGTACGATGACGGCTTATTGAAGCAGGGAGATGGGCATGAAACACCAGTCCAAAAACGTTATTGACACATGCAATGAAGAGAAAACGTTTGAATTGACCAGGAAATATCAATCATGGACTACACAAGGCTAGAATAAGGCTGTATCAGTGATAAACTCATTTTTTTGAGCAAGGGTTTAGATCAAATTATAAGGCGAAAACGCTGGAGAACCACCAGGTGAACAACATCTTAATAAAATTGCAAAAGCACCCTCAAAAGCAGACGTTTTAGGGTTATTTTAATCTGGAGGACATAACAGCTTCATACCAGTTGAAGTAATGTGGAACTCCAAAAAATACATTTCAATATTAGAAAAACAAAATTGTGCCTTTTATGCAAACGTTCGCTGGCGGTGTTGGTGTGTTTGACAGATCTAGTTACATGCCATAATTCTAAACTAGTAAAGAATTTTAAAAAAAGGAATTAACATTTTTTAATTGGCTGGTAATTCTTCAGAATGTAAATCCCATCAACGATTTGTGGAGCATTGTGAGAGAGGTGTGAAAAAGATGGACTGCTGAATTAAGAGAAAAATGATTGAGAATGTCATAAAAGTTGGTTTCGTGAGGACGACGTCAAAAATTTATGTTCTAAACGAGTTGACAACCCACCCTTCGCTACGGAGTACATTCAAATAAATACAACGGTGTATGTATGCAATTATTGCCAAAAATATATATATATATATATATTTATAATAAATGCGACGATCATGTATACAATTGATGTAACTATATATATATATATATATATATATATATATATATATATATATAATATATATAGTGTATATATATACACAGTGTATATATATATACATATATACAGTGGAATACATGTATATATATATCTATATCTAATATATATTATATATATATATATATATACCGTGGAATCTCGATCGATCGTTTTCTGATCCACCGTTTTTCCGTATGTGACGTTCATTTTATCGGTCCCACCGATCATATTGCTTTGGTATGTTTCCGCATCTATCGTTTTACCGTATTTGATCGTTCATTCAATCAGTCCCCTTGAAAACGATAGATCGATATTCCACTGTATATATATAATACTCTATATATATATATATATATATATATATATATATACTATATATATATATATATAGTATATCTATCTATATATATATATATATATTCTATATATATATATCTATATATATATAAATCGTAAGGGATATTTATTTTTTTTTTGGATAATAACCAATCGTCTGCTGCATTAGAAAGAAAAAGAATATTTTTTTTGTCTATTTAGTTGCATGCCACGTGACGATAAATTATTTTAAGTACCCTAAAAAGATATCACGTGGATCAGATTTACTAAAATTAATTCTAAAAAATAATCTTTAAAAATTGACCAAAAATCAGAAATCATTTCATTTTTAAAGGAATTTTTATGATCTTTCTCGCGATATAAATTTTTTAAGAATAATCGTCATGCAAAATTTCAGCAATTTAGGTCCAGCGGTTTGTCCTGTGCGTTGTAGTCAGTGAGGTCAGTGAGTCAGTCAGTTACGAAACTGTTTTATATATATACGTATATTAGTGGAATCCATTCCATAACATATGTAGGATATCATTAAAGCTCATATAGCTACTAGATTTCTGTTCCGTGCATGTAAGTGAACGTATACTAATTAAACAAACTATGTGAAAATTTTTTGTTTTTGTCCCAATTAATTTGCCCCGTTACTGTATGTGTCTCTGTGTGCGTTTTTGTGCATCGAATGCACAAGTAAATGGAGATGAGTTGGATTACGTTTTGCAGTACCTTTTAAATCCATTTTTCTACCTAAACTTTCAGAAAATGTGGAGTACGGGATACCTTTTCAAAACAATATAGTCATGTAATATTAGACGCAAAATTGCGCGATAATCCAAAATGGATCCTCAGGCACAGGAAGACATCGATTTTGAGTCAAAGTGTAACTTCTTACATTAGTCACAACAGTAAAATAATTCTTATAGGAAGAGTTTCTCAAAAGAAATATCTGTTTTGCACTCGTAAGCGTACACTCGTACCGTATAATACAAACATTCAATAGTACAAATGAAAAAATTTTTGAGGAAAATCAATATTGAAATTTCGTTGAAAGCACCAGGAAGAACAATTTTCTCTTAGACTATTAATAGAAACTCGATCGTCAATGTTTCTATATATTTCAAGGACAGGAAAAAATTTGTTTTTTTTACGTATTCCGATTTTGTAAATTATACCGTGCAAATTTATATAAAACGCTGTATACTTACAAAAATATTGAGTAATTTTAAATTTTGAGCGTAAAGTTGTAAAATTTTAAAGCCTGTTTATATTTTGGATATATGTTGTACTGATTGAATATACGATCTTTTTAAAAACTTAAGTACATACATAAAGATTTGTTTGCGGTATTAATGTTTTATTAAATTCTTACTCTGTACACCAAAATACCGTTGTTCTGAGTTATATTTTGCTTTAGAAAAAAATATTTTTCAAATACTGAACGTTAATAATCCCGAGCAATTTAAGATCAATATGATTACACCTCTCTCTCTTCTAAGACCCTTGCAGGGATAGAGGGCTGCGTCTCCGGTTCTAGCACTGATATTGGTTCCACAAAGTCGGAGATCGACATTTGCACTTCTGACACCGCAATTATATTGAGCGCTCCCAATAAAAAAAAGGACAATTTAAAAATTACAATTTAAAAAGGAAAAATAACTCTTGAAACCAAGCGACAATCATTAGAAAAATTTCTCCATGGGTAAAAATTCAGCTGAGTGATCCAATAGAGTCCCAAGGGTTATACTACCTGGAAACCCAAAAGAGAGGCGGAAAGAGTTTATACTCTATACACCGTATTTTCGGACTATACTATATATATACATTTATATATATATATATATATATATATATATATATATATACTATATATGTGTGTGTGGTCGTGGGGTGTGTGTATGTGTGTGTGTGTATGTATATATACGGATATTTTTCTACACTGGTTATCAAAAACTAAGGAAAAGTCAGAAAATGTGATTACTTCAAAAGTTACTCGTAGAAATTCGTAGAATTCGTGAATGAACTTATGCACATTGTACAACACATAGGTAGGTATAAAATAGCATAAAAAGAAATCACCAGGCAGTTATGGTGTTATAGAAACTAGCAAATGTAACACGAATAAATCGGATGTGTCAGTTTGGTATAGGAAAAGTACCCTTTAATACTGGAATATGATCCCCCGCAGAAGCAAAGCAGCACATACAGCGATGTGTGATGCTGTCAATTATGCTGTATATGAGTTCGGTAGGAAGTGAGAGCCATTGCTCCTTCAAAGCAGTTGAAATCATGGCTAGGATCCCAGGAGAAGGATTGAGAACAGCTATACGTCGTCCTAAATAATTCCAAACATGCTCGATAGGATTCAGGTCCGGTGATCTAGCTGGCCACTCCATGCGCTAAACTGTTTCCTGCTCAATATAAGCATCCACGATGCGAGCCCTGTCCGGTCTCGTGTTATCGTCCTATAGCACGAAAGCATCACATATTGCCCGGCATAAGGGTGCACATAAGCATCAAGGATGTCATCTCTTTAGGCGTGAGAATTCACATTTCCACGGGGATAGACATGGAGGTCTGTGCGTCCACCCAAACAGATACCACCCCAAACATAGACACTGCCTGATCCGTATGCATATCTTTCATAGATGTGTGATGGATGAAAACGAGTTCCAGTTTCTCTCCAAATCAAAATACGCCGACTATCGCTTTGGAAGCTAAACTTGGACTCATCCGTAAAGAGAACAGCCCGCCATTGATCACGCGTTCAGTGGACATGTTGACGTGCCCACTGCAAACGTTCCCGCCTATGGCATGATGTGAGCGGGACGCAAATGGCTGATCCCACGCAAACAGACCACCTTCGTGAAGCCTTCTAAGCACTGTTGACGTTGATACTAACCTTCCAGAGCTTTAAGAGAGGGACGATCTGAGTTCAGATGGAGTTGCGGATCTATTCCTTCGTGCGCATAATTACAAATATCGGTCATCGGCACTCGTCGTAGCGTATGGACGTCCTTGGCTGAACCACGCCTTTGCTAAATATGAATATATATATATATATATATATATATATATATATATATATATATATATATATATACTAGCTGAATACCCGTGCTTCTCTACAGGGTACATTTTAGGATAATTCCAATAAAAAAGTAAGGAAATTGCTTTTTAGACGATTTTCTTATAAACAATATATTTTGTTTCTTCATTGGGCGGAACTAATATTACCAGGCTCGTCTGCGAACTTACGCTGTGAGCAAGCTACGTAAAACTGACCGTGGGAGAAACAACTTTCTCGTAAATGTACACCAGCATATTTTAAAGTTTGGCCTTGGGACTTATTTATTTTCATGGTGAAGCATATTTTGAGAGGAAATTGCAGTTTTATATATAGATTTGATTCAATATCCATAAAACATACTAATTTGAACTAATTTTCAAAAATTTCCATCTCAATTAGTCTAGTACTTAAATTTTATATTTACTGTATTTTAGTATCTTCTTTGTCAATTAATTTCTTTGTTATGCACGAGACGCAACAATTATTTTAAAGTATCACAAAAAGAAAAGAAATCTCATGATCAGCATTTAATAAATTAAATTCAAAACTTTCCAAGCGATTTCTGTTTTGGAAGCTACTGTTCTGCTAATTTCCAGTAATAGCTAAAATCATTTGAAAACCACACACCAGTGTTTCACTCACACGCAACACTATAAAACTGAATTGCATTACTCTACGTTTATATGGGCAATGAAAATTGTGGTTAGTAGAGGGCAATACGGGACAATCTACGCATTGTCTATAGACACTTGCTATCTTTGGCTATTATGTGATCCGTAATATCTGCCTCATATGCCGTATGTTTCTAAACGACATTCCCGAATGAAGAAATCGTGTAGAGGAGGCTTCTGCAACATGTGGACAGAGACAGTTGTTTTGTGACAACTGAATGAAGTGGTGTCATCTTTGGCTATTATTTGATCTGCAATATCTGCCTCATATGCCATATGTTTCTAAACGCCATTCCCATATGAACCACAGCCTAATTCCTTTAAAATGGAACAAAATGAGTAACTCCGGTTAACCATGTAATCCACTACTGCTACAGGGGCATCCAAATGTGAGAATACAGAGTTTAAATCAGCCAAAACTGCAATTATGGTGTACATATGACACCTAACTTCTCCAAAAATCTTTGCCTTTGTGATGAGACCCATAAGTGATTTTTGTTTTTGATAAAACACTCTTGCTAACAAAATCATGACGATCCTGTGGTTTTTGACCAACTATTCTTTGCTGTTGTTGTCTGATTTCTTCCGGTATCGCTTCTCTTTCCGGGGTAAAGATTCAGAAAATCATTCGGAAAAAGCTGAAAAGTAAAAATACCAAATCAATTTAAACACTAAATATAGTATAAATAACGTAAAAAAATAACAGTATAAATAACACAGTATGAATAAAAAGTACAGGCTGCGGCCAGATATGCTCAGGCCAAAAATACCAAAAATTTATTTAAATCGTAGTAAGCAATGAAAAACATTTTACACAATAATAGCAAAACAAAACATGATGGTAAAATAGAAAGGAAAGTTAAAACAGAAGTAAGAAGTTAAATTCTAAAAATATAAATGAGGTATAAATCAGCTATCGATTCTAATTTATGAATCATTTATCAGGACATGAAAAAATTATTGCTTGTAAAAAAATTAACCTTACCTCCATTAATTTCAACACTTTTTGACCTGTGGCTTGTCCAATCATGTGAAATATAATTCTTCACAATAAATCTTGTTAACCTAAACTGTTATTTGTGCTTTTTTTTTTAATTTAAAAAAGTTATGTTCTCAAAATATGACAATTAAGAAAAAGATATCATCGAGAAAAATAAATCATGCTACTTAAGAAAGTCATACTACAAATTTCTATAAACTTAATGTGCAACTATATTTCACGTACAAAATAATGCACATGTAATACATTGCTAACATGTTTTGACATAAAAATTTCCACAATCAAAGCTAAAATTAGTTTAAAATATTAGCTTTAGGGTTTTGTGCTGAATCATAGGTGTTTTTAGCTAAATTTCATTAAATTAGTTCAAATTGATCAATTTATAAAAAAGGTATGCTATTTAAAGGCAAGTTTTTGTTTCTTTTTTTGATTTTTAAGTGCTATTTTAGCATAAAAGACCAAAAAAAACCTTTAAAAAATTATTTTTTCTCAAAGCTAAATACAAACATAATCAAAGCTAAACACAAACATAATTAACAGTTGCATTAAAACACCCCTGGTAAACATTGTTAAGTTTCGAAGTATTAGAAAGATAAGAAAAAATATTCCAGAGTTTCAGATATAAGCATAAAAAGAAAGCATATGCAAAAAAGTAACTAAATTAAACAAAAATTGACAGAATGCAGAAAAAGTGAACACCGGCAAAAGTAATAAAACGTTTCCTTGTGCGCATGCGCAGTTCTTATGAATGATTGATTCCAACGTGTAGAGTACCGCTTTGGAAGAACCGCGTATAAATTTTTTGTTGAAGTTTCGTTCTTTAAAATTCAATTAAAAATCGAAATTTAAGATAGAGATTTGAATGAGGTTTATATGAATGAGAAAGCTTTAATCTTCCAGATGATGTAAATATTTTCTTTGTAAGATAAAAACACGAAGAGCATCGGCCGTAGATGATCAAAAGAACGTAAATTTCTCGAAAAATTCGGTTAAATATTATGATGAAAATATCAGTCTGTTTTAAATTATTTATAAACAAATGAGGTCTTCTTTGAAGAAGAAATGTCTGTAGTCTTAGATTGTAAAAAGATCAAAACTCTACGATCATTTTTTAGCCGAGATATCGTAATCTGAAGTTAAAAAAACATAAAATATCCCACAAAACATAATTGAATGACTCAATAGCTTACAATCCAAGGGGAGAAAATTTCGTCATTCAATTCCAAGCTTGAAGAACCAAGCAGGAAATTTGTGTTGCAGTATAGTTCTTTAAAATTCAATTAAAAATCGAAATTTTAAGATAGAGACTTGAAATGAGGTTTATATGAATGAGAAAGCTTTCATCTTCCAGATGATGTAAATATTTTCTTTGTAAGATAAAACTCAACGAGCATGGGCCGTAGATCCTCAAAAGTGCATAAATTTCTCGAAAAAGTGGGTTTTATATTTTGATGAAAATATTAGTCTGTTTTAAATTATTTTTAAACAAATGAGGTCTTGTTTGAAGGAGAAATGTCCGTAGTCTTAGATTGTATAAAGATCAAAATTCTATGGTTATTTTTTGCTGAGATATCGTAATCTGAATTTTAAAAAAAACCATAAAATATCCCACATAACATAAAATAAAAAATTTCCTGGAATGAAATTTAAAATTCGGTCATCCAGGTGCACCTTCCCATAGTCTGCACTACCCGTGTGCCAAATTTCACGGATGTAAGTTTCACAGATTCGCCTGGGGCCGCATACACACACACACAAAAAAAAACAACTTGTTTTTATTAATAAGATATATATATATATATATATATATATATATATATATATATATATATATATATATATATATATATATATATATATATATATATATATATATATATATATATATCTTTATATATAAAAGGCAAAGTCTGTGTGTGTGTGACCGAGTTTTTGTCTGCTCGCGGCACGGCGCAAAGACGGCAGGTCGGACAGTCTTGAGATTCGACACGAAGATGCCCCCCGAGGTCTCATTATGCACCTCGAAGCCCTTTTTTCGATATTTTAATTAGATTTTCCGTAATTAAATATTTAGTCGCGATTTGGAGCTCCCGGATGAGTAAAAGCTCCGTAAAACCTAACGTATCCGCCCAAGAATTTTTTTTTCGGACGAGCCTATACAGGAAAGATGACACTATACGGAAATCACAATTAAAATTGTCTGTCTTAATTTATCGAATAATTGTGATTTTTTTTCGATCGCCTGTACGCACCCGTTTTTCGAAAAAAACGCGATTTTGGCCGCGACCCTTTTTTCCAAATTGTCGAATCGATACGTAAATGTCGTTACATTTTTACGAAATTTTTATCTCAGAGATCCTAGACATCACAGTTTCGAAATCCAGTACCAAAATTAATTTACAAATTGTAGTTATTTTTTAATAATTTATTTTATGATTCGGAAACTCTTGCGAGAAATCTCATTTTGGAGATTTCGTTCTTCATTTCCGGACGAAGGTAAAGCGGAGGAAAACAGGTTTTCGACGTCAAGCCGTTTTCGTCGGTCGTTTTCGACGTCAAGCACGTGATGTGTTGGGGCGTTTGTTTTCTATGAGGGATTGGGTGGTTAATGGAAATCGATTACTATTGCAGTGATAATCGATTAAAAAATCGCATTTAGTAATGCAGTAATTTTTTTGGCCAACACTTAGTTAATATCATATAATTTGTGGTGTGTTTGTGGAAAACGTTTTTCGTCTCGCTGACTGTTGTGGAAAGTTTTAAGTAATCCTATGTCAAAAATTTTACCAAAATGTGCCAGAAAGGATTAAATTTATATGGGTAAATAATGTATCTTGGTGAGGAAAAGGATGACAGCGACGCCCATTAACAAAGGGTTAAGGCTACTAAAAAATTGGTAATTACATTACCCGAGCAACGCCGGGACGGGTACAGCTAGTATATATATATATATATATATATATATATATGTGTGTGTGTATGTGTGTGTGTGTGTGTGTGTGTATGTATAATAAATACGACGATCAATGTATATAATTGATGTATAAAAAAACAAAAAAATATATTTATAAAAAAATCGTAAGATATATTTTTATAGACAAAATAATGTAGAAGAAAAATTTTCAAATTAAATCTAATAGGACATACTAAAGAATATAGTAAATTTAATATAGTACAGTTTGAGAAACATATCTTTTACTGTATTTTAAAATTTTTTGGATAATGTCCAATCTTCTGCCGCATTAGCAAGGGAAAACTATTTTGTTGTCTATTTCATTGTTATGGACGTGGCGATAAATTTATTTAAAGTACCAGAAAAAGAAATCACATGATCAGCCTTTAATAAATTAAATTCTACAATTAAATCTTTAAAAATTCACCGAAAATCAGAAAATGGAGGTAAAGATTCGAAAACGATTTCATTTTAAAGTAATTTTCATGTTCTTTCTCGTGATATAAATTTCATAACCCTCACATTATTATTTTAAATGCAAACTTTAAAAAAGTTACTAGAACAGCTTAAAAATTTAATTTTAAATAATCTAAGAAGAATTTTTCAAAACCTTTCTCAGTGCACCCCTAAACTATAAGAAGAATCGCCATGCAAAATTTCAGTCCTCTATGTCCAGTAGTTTGGTCTGTACGTTGTATGTCAGTCAGTCAGTTAGTCAGTTACGGAACTGTTTTATATATATATATATATATATATATATATATATATATATATATAATATATATATATATATATATATATATATATATATATACATATATATATATAGATAGATAGATAGATAGATAGATAGATAGATAATTATAATGCCATAAAGGGTGATTAAACTAGTTGAATTATTTAAATTTATTATCAGAACTATAAAATTACACATTTTCAAACAATAGTTAACAAAAAAGTGCCAGTAGATTACGGCACCAGACTGGAGATTCTGGACTCAAAAAACGTACGATGTGTTTTCAAAACAGCTTGCGACGGAGACCAGGCAATTCTGATTCCCCGGTAGCCACAAGCTTTGGGGCGTGAAGCATACCACGGGGTTTTAGCAGTAGAGCAGAAGCAATGGGATAGCTGAAGACAACGGATGCGTATTTTCGCTGGTGAGAGATTGACGGTTTTGAGGGAAATATCGAGATTATATTGCTGGAACTAAAATAACATTAATCTGGATTTTGATAAATCTTAGCCCCTATTACGTATTGTACTGTGGCATATTCCTGTGCTGGACTGACTCTCTCGGCGATAACTACGGACTGCAACGCGATATGGATTTTTTGAACAATTTTATCACGCAGAAGCTCTACACACACACACACACACACGCATATATATATATATATATATATATATATATATATATATATATATATATATATATATATATATATCCCCTTAATGGCCGTTCTCACAAAAGTGGTATGCAAATTTTTCGGTTATAAAGAGGGAAAAGGAAAAATGGTCCCCGTAAGCTAGAGGTTAAAGGGACTCATATTGAAAACCCAGATTTACACAGTTCAGTAGAAGCGAATGGCAGCAATGTAAATATAGCCTTGCAATACTGTTTGACACTTTATATAACAATATCATGTCATATATTTTTTAACATAAAATGTAGATAAATATTAAAAATATGTAATTATAGGAAATCTGAAGCATATATTTAATTAATTAATTCAATGATATAAATTTAATTCAAACTAACCGCGATTACTTCAAACTAACCTTCAAACAAACTTATTTATTTCAAACTAACCGCAATTTTTTTCTCTATCCATAGTTTGTGAAATACTGATATATAGCGCTAAACTACCTGAACATTAACCTTATTACATCTGCAAACATATGCCAGATGTTTACAAGCATTAATTCACTTTATTGCAGGAGACATAAATTGACATTACGTATTAAATATATTGACTGGTAGCAAATAATTGTAGAAATAATGGTATATAAAAGCCGATATATATTACGTTTGACGATTTTATATCAGTTTTTTCTTCGTTTTTATATTTCGAACTTCTTCCATATATTTTAGGAAAAACAAGGAGTCTAAAAATCAGAAATAAGGAACATCCTTTCTAGATGTGTCTTCCGGAATGTCGAATCTAATTTGATTTTAAAATGTCAAAGTTGGAAACAGATTGTGTTACGTTTCCCTCTACTATGATAAAAATTGTCTTATACATTTGAAACTGCGGTCACAATACTCTATAAAAAATGATGTTTTCATAACTTCTATGAATTCTTTAGAAATAGTTATACTAATTTCTGGGAATTATTGAGAAAAAAAATATTTAATAAGTTCTATGAATTCTTCAAAAGTAATTATAAAAACTTATTTGAATTCTTCACAAATGATTTCAATTATTTCTTTGAATTTGTTAAAAGTAATTTTAGCAACACATTTCTTTTAAGTAAAAGACAATTAAAATCGTTATTTATGAAACAAACAGCTATATAATTGGTTTTCTTTTTCTAGATCAAGAAACTGAAATGTTTAGAAGAGTAGACCTTGTAAAAAATGCGGTATTATACATTACGCGCATTTGAATGAGATTGTACATGTTATATACAGATGCATGCAAGTGTTGCTTGTTGTTTCCCAATACGGGGCATGTGTCAATGAAGACATTTCCACATAATCCGCTTTGGTTGATTTTAGTGGGCCCAGCGTATGGTTTAACCAACACCAACCCTTAGGTGTCACCCTCATTTTGACCGATCATCCCCAAGGGTGACATCTAGGGGATCGTTACTTCTCCTACCCTTTCTGACATCATTGAAGGACTTTCCGGTCAACAGATTTAACGCTCCCGTACCGGCGTAGACACGAAGATACTGAATAGCGTCCGTCGGGAGTCGAGATTAGCACCAATTTCAAGCCCTATGCTCTACCATAGGCTATCCCTGTCCCCATATGTATATATATATATATATATATATATATATATATATATATATATATATATGTGTGTGTGTGTGTGTGTGTGTGTGTGTGTGTGTATTTGTGTTTGTTTGTGTTTGTTTGTTTGTGTGTGTACTTGCGTGCGTGTGTGTGTACATGACGCGTTCATTGAACGAAAAAACTTTTTAAATAGTGTGTCAAACGGTGCAGAGAGCGTGCTACGAGTATTGCGTACGCAAACAGGCAGGAATTACATAGTAACAAATTTCCATATGTTCCATTAGGTTGTGATCATTCGTTCTTGAACTACACCCTGTGACCCGAGTATGGGTACAAACTATTCGTCGGAGTTGTAACAAAGTGAGAAGAACGATCTGGGAAAACAACGTGTGTGAAATATTTCTGTGAATTTGGTAAAAAGGGAAAAGAGACTTGGTAAAAGATACATTTCGACTGTTTGAACAAGCATACATGGAGGACTGTATGATTCGAAAGTAGTGCTGTGAGTGGTTGACGGGATTTTTAAACATTCCGCGACTGGTCGGTCTTCCTCCTGAACAGACGAGGGGACGGTGGGACCAAAAGTCGGTAGTATGTACCACTTGTTAAGGCTCCTAAGTACAAAATTACTATGACGAACAGGCGGACCCTCTGCTGCGTCTTCAGGGTTATTGAGACAGATTAAAACACGTCGAATGCCTCATCGGCCAGGTCAGTTTGTATTTAGTGAATCATCAACAGGCGATGGCCATGCTAAGAGTGGTCTAGATGCAGTTAGTGAAAATGGCCGTTAAACTGTCCGAGTTTTGCTGCAGAAGAGGGCATCAGTGTAGAATCTTGCCATCGTGTTCAGGCTAAACGTCTTTGGAATCCGTGCCAAGTTTGTTGAGTGACGATTGGAAAGAGAACGCTGTCGAAATCAGATTTATAAAATTCAGTAAGCTAACTGCGCGGCGGCACAGTGAGAGCGTTCCGAAAGTGAATTAAGCGCTGGAAACCGCGTATCAACAGTAGATGGGATTACTTTGAAGGGGGCAAAGCTTAAAAGTATTGAAAAAATTATCAGTATAGTCTTTATATATATATATACATACATATATATATATATATATATATATATATATATATATATATATATATATATATATATATATATATATATATATATATATATATATATATATATATATATATATATATATATATATATATATATATATATATATATTATTCAAAGACAGACAGACTTTTGCTATAAAGGCTATAATTATTCCAAATATTTTATTAGACAGGAAAAGGAATGAATTCTACCTATAGTGTAAAATCTAAGTAATTTTATTCTTAATCTAAGTAATCAAGTATTTTAATCTAAGTAATTTAGTTGTGATATCCTGCGGAACTTACAGCAACTTAGGTAAAAAAAATGAAATAAACATATGAAATACAATATAAATTTTTCATATATTACCTTAAATTGCATCTTATACATAGTATTAGAACAAATCAACTTTTCTATTTTAGCAGAACAAAAATTGTAAAAAGAATATTATTTACTTATGTTTTGTTAATGCGAGCACTCTGTAAATATATAAACTCATAGTTGAAAAAACCATTCCCTATTTTTTCGCGTTCAAATAAATAATTCTGTGGAGATAAGCAATTCAGCGTTTCTTTTTTCTCTCGCGTCATAAAACACACCCCTGTAGCAAATTGCATATATACCTCTCTTTATAATATTATATATAATAACTCTCACTGTGTAAATGTGTGCCTAGTTATTTTTTTTTTGCATTAGCGGTACTTAAAACCCATATATCGTGGCACAGGGGTAAATTATTTTAATATCTCTTGTTCAATCACAAAAAGTTTAGTACCAAGTTGGTACCACAAAAAAATTCGATTTTTTGACCATTTTAAAGTTGTTCTGTCTATTTAAACAGCATCGGGAGTGTTGCTCCTGATTCTGTTTAAGTGGACAGAACAGCTAGCTGTTTGCCCGGCGTTGCCCGGGTATTTATTTATCCCAATTTTTTTATTACACAGGAAAAGGAATAGATTCTACCTATAGTGTAAAATCTAAGTATTTTAATTTACACGTGTTTAAAAGTAAGTACAGTATACAAATGATAAAGTAAAATTACAAATTTACTCTATTATTAATTTAAATCAAAACTTGATTATAAACAACATTTTTAGTTTCCTATATTCCTGGCAGTGACTCCGAAAACTATGGATTCGACATTACTCTCGGTCATTTTGGACATTTTATTTTTGACCTCTTCTCCCCCCCCATGACAATGGGGGTAAAACTTGCATTTAAACGGCATCGGGAGTGTCCCTATTCGTCGTAATGACCCCGAAATCTATGGGCTCGACACTACTCTCGGGCATTTTTATATTCACCCTTTCTTCCCTTCCCTTCCTCCCCAATGCTGATGGGGGCTAAACTTGCCCTTAAACGGCATCGTAAATGTCACTATACGTCTCAGCGATCCCGAAAACTATGGTTTCGACACTACTCTCGTTATATTGGACATTTTATATTCATCCTTTCTTCCCTCCTCCCCCCTCCCCCCAATTTCAGCTGGGGGCTGAACTTGTATTTAAACGGCATCGGAAATGTCTGATCATCAGCGACCCAGAAAACTATGATTTCGACACTACTCTCGGTATTTTGGGCATTTTATATGCACCCCTTCTTCCTCCCCCTCCCCCAGTGCGGATGGGGGCTGACCTTGCACTTAAACGTCATCGTAAGTGTCACTATTAATCTCAGCGACCCCGAAAACTATGGATTCGACACTAATATCAGTCGTTTTCGATTATTTTTACATGTGCCCTCTGCCCCGGTGCCCCCCTAGGTGTGCTAGGGGTATTTTATCCCCTCAGTGTTTCTTTCTGGATTGTAATATGTGTACCAAGTTTGGTTGAAATTGCTTCAGGCGTTCCAGAGTGATGCTGGAACATACACATAGATCCATATATATATGGCAAAAAGCAAATGGTTAGCATTCGTAGCCATGTCATTAACCACAAAGCACAAATACGTCACAAGTAAAAATTAACAAATTCTATAACCGTTTGCATGCTCCAGTAGGGTGGTCCAACAAATTAATTTTCAAAATAACTTGCACCCAGGGACTTCCACTTATTCCTTTACCTGTAAACACATATTGCAGGGCAAAACTTTCGACGATGATGAGATGAAAATTGAAGTTGAAATGTGGTTCCGACAACAGGCGGCAAAGTTCTATGACTGTGGAATACAAAAGCTTGTACCCAGAATTAACAAATGTTTTTACAATGGTGGCAACTATGTCGAAAAATAAGGCATGTGCCAATAAGTAATTTGTTATGTACATTTAATCAATTAAATTTTTTTCGATTGAGTATGCGGCATTGTATCTTTACTTTTCGACAATGCCTCGTATATATATATATATATATATATATATATATATATATATATATATATATATATATATATATATATATATATACATGGGTGTGTGCGTATAAATGCAATATATTTGCATGTATTTAGAAAGAAATTTTTTTATAAAGATTTCTTTCTTTTTTTCCTCTTTAAATCAATATCTTCAGATGCTTTCTTTTATAAAGTCAAACATCTCCTTTTATAAAGTCGTTCTTTTATAAAGACAACATTAAGCTGAAAATAAGCTTTCTTTTAAGTCGAAATAAATCTAAAGCAAAATATGACTTGTCAACCCAATTTATCAAAAACTATTTCTCAAAACTGGCTGACATTTAGTAGTTGAGTCTTCTTTCTACATGGCGTGAGTTTTTTAAAACGCTGTCTACTATTCTTGGTTATTATTTGACAAGTAAGTTAAAAGAATTTCCCTAGAAAATTTAACAAAAGAAAAAATTTAAAAGAAAGAAAAACTACAACACATTTTTTATAGTAGTTCTCAGTTTTTTTTGTCAGTAATGTAACTTATAACTTTTAAATTTATTACTTTCTGTTTTATAGTTATAGCCCATTTGAAAAGAGGAAAACAGATATTAGCGATGCAAAGGATGTCATAGAATATACGAATGTCTCTCATCAACTAAATCGCTCAGTTGGTTGAATACTGGGTTTGAGATTTGCAGACCAGGATTTGAATTCGGGTCGTAGCAAATGGACGTTTCAGTGATGCCCAACCATTGTAATGAACAAGAGAGGGCATCAAGTATGTATACAGCAAAATATTTAAATTCAATATTTAAATTGCAATATTTTTCTAACAAATTATAAACAGATAACAAAATTTATTTCGTAAAAACAAACATCTCTCTCTGTTGGCTCCAAAAAAAAAGAAAAATATATATATATATATATATATATATATATATATATATATATATATATATATATATACAGGACTTTATTTGAGGCGGAATCGCCGGAACGGTGTTCCGGTACCTCTCTTTAGGAAAGAAAAATTACGATAGTTAAAAATATTTATTAAATCACATATTACCCTGTTGTTAATGAGTGGGCGTGGCCTATTATATATGTTTATATATATATATATATATATATATATATATATATATATATATATATATATATATATATATATATATATATATTTATATATATATATATATATATATATATATATATATATATGTATATATATATATATACTAGCCGTGCTTCGCCCGGCTATGCTAGGGCATCCGTCCACCAGACAGACGGCTTGAATTGATTGATTGAGAGAAAGAATTTTCATAAGAGGCACTATTAATTTGCAATCCAACAAAAAAAAAAAACCACAAAAGAAAATTTGTTATTCGTATTATGAGCCACCATTACAAGGTATGATATGAGATTACGTGCATTACAAAAAGATAAATTTTCATGTGAAAATAAATCGGCTGGCTACTTTAGCCTATATTCCTGCAATACAAAAATTCAAATTTCCTGAAATTTGTGCTATTGGTGACATAATAATGCATTGTACATTGAAATTATATGAGGGCATGTATTAGACAGAATTGCACATGTCTAAATTGCGAGATATTATGTATTCGGTTTAGTCAAAAGATAAGCACAATTGAAATATTAAACAGGCTTCCGGAGCATATGGTATTATGGAAAAACAAATAAACCTATCAATAAACAGCAAAATTTCCTAAATATAAATATTTATATAAAGAAAATGTGAATATGCACTTTTTAAATTTTTTAGCGTGTAATCAACAAAATAAAGAAATGGTGAATTTCATACAAAAATATCTTAGTAGAATATTTATCTAAAACCAAAAACTAAAAAAATCAGCAAAGAAAGAAATACATGAAATATGAACAGTTTTGGAAAAAAATCTGTAAAATGAAAATAAAAAGAATTATTTGTTGTTTGGACAGTTCAAACATGATTGTATATATCTAAAATCAAAACCACGTATAAACAAAACTGAAGATAGATATAGAACTATGAAATGAGAACAAAAAGAATCTTATGCCACATGTTCACGTTTAATGATTCAACAACCTCTCAAGAAAGGATATACCGGCCTGCGGTCCTAGTCTCAGGCGAAAAGAATTCACTACCGAGAAACGTCAGAAATGACGTCACGATAAGGGCGTTCTCGCAAGCTAGAAGAAAATCGGTAGTCTCAGGCCATTTCTCGGGAGCTAAACTCACTTCGTTTTTCTCACTTAGTGGGTAAAACTTTCCACCAAACTTGAATCGGTGAGATTGTACTACGCTTTCGAGTTTAAGATGGCCGCCGATTTCGTATTGATTGTGTTCAAATGAAAGTACGTTCAGCACTTTAAGTCCAGCGGTTTGGTCTGTGCGTTATCTGTCAGTTAGTCACGGAATTGTTTTATATCTATGTATATAAAAGAACTCGTCTGTTTGTTTTTCCGCTGAAGAATCCTAGACTGTTTCATCGACCGGGACCAAATTCGGCTCAGTTAATATTTAAGACCTGTTGTCTCCTAGTTGAGACGACGTATAACGGTATTTAAGTAAAGAAAACTAATAATACAACTTATCAACAGCAAACCATTTATTTTTCAACTCAACTGCATTCTAAATAGAAACTATGCATATAACTGTTGACACACAATTATTTTTAACAATAATTACAAAAGTAACATTTAAAAATTATAAAAATTATTGAGAGTCAATTTTAAATCAGTTATTTACATTTTATGGCGCTACAGATCCGATAAAGGCAACGCAGCAAAAATGAAATTGGGGCTCAGTTAGTTTTTTTAAATTAATTTTTTAATGATTTTTGTCAATTTATTGGCCAACAATGTGCGAAAGCAAAATAAAATTGTCATAGCAGTTGCCATTCTTCATTATACATAAACGTCAATTCCATTGTCACGCACGTGAGAGTAATATATCAAGAGATAAATGAAAAATATACCCATGCGGTGACGTCAAATTTTATCACTTTTGAAGTTTGACGTTACCGCATGGGTATATTTTTCATTTCTCAGTGATTCATTTTTTAGTGAGAATCACGCTGTGTTTACGTTTTGTTCGGTGGAGTATGCATTTTGAATTGAAATATCTCTAAAACTATTAAAGTAACAGATTAAGTGTACACAGAAAAAATTATCAGATTTTAAAGCTCTTTCCAAATATGTAACATTTAATTACTTTCATGAAAAAAAAAAATACATCGATTAACGACATTTTCAAATATGACCGAATTTGAGCCTGTACACCTGAAAGTGTGACCGCGACAGACAGAACCCGACCTTGCTTTATTAATATGAATGACGAGCGTCGTATTACGCTCGTTCACTAATTTAGCATTTCTTGTCTTCTAAGTTTACAGTTAGTGGAACCGAAGTAAGGCAAACTCAAGTAATGACGACATCTTAGTATCCAAATAATTAACGTTTATTTTCTTCGACTTCGTGAAAACCATCACTCCAACGTTCGCACATCTTAGTGCTAGCCATTTTCAAAAACGTGAAGCTCTCTTAACGCATGTCCACTCTCGTTGACTGAACATCCCGGTCTAAAAACTAACCTACTATTTTTCTTAAGATACGCGTGACGCAATTCGTGGCGACTACACCAAAGATGGGGTCGGTGCGTGCCTAAGCGCGGTACTATTAATAGATTTTCCCCGTTGGTTCTTCTCCAATACCTCGTGAATTAAGTCGAACTTTCCAAACGGGGACTCCCCTTCCCGTAGCGCTTCCCGAAGTAAAGAAACAGTGACATTTATATCTAGAATTTAGATTTAAATGTAAGCCCCCCCTTAAATTATTTAACTATTATTCTTTCTCTAAAAATATTCTGCGTTTTATGACAAGATATAACATGTTGATAATATTGAGATACAGTGATTTCCGCTTATAAGAATCACGTTTGTTATTACTGTTTTTGATTCTTAGAAGCAGTTGATTCTTAAAGCCGAAATTTAGGTTTTTTGACAGGTACACACACACCTATATACACATATATGAGATAATTTATCATAAAATACTCTTTAATTTACGTTAATTATCTTTTACGTTAATTATCTTACGTTAATTATCTAAAAATTATTTTTTATAATTTTAAAAATTCAACTTAATTTCTAGACCTATAAGTAGATGCACATGATTATAGTAAGAGAAGAAAAAAATTCATTGTTTGTTCAACATACCTGCTTAACAGCTTTAACATTTCAACTACAGGAAGGGTGCAAAAAAAAGCTTTCTATGGTAGTTTGACGTACTGAAGTTTTCAGAAGGCTGTTTATACCTCTTTCAATATAGTCTCAAACGACGATTCACCTTCTAGCTTACGTTTCATGGTTTGATAACGTGCTGAATCTTCTAATGCCACGTTTGCCTAAGGGATTGTGGATACTTCGCCGAAGATTTATGAGTTTCGGGGTCCAGGAAGCCGCAAACAGGATGTGAGAGATGGTAAGAAAGAGTCCCTGTCTTTGTTTTCAGTGGAGAAAAGTGATATTCGACCCGGACGGGTAAAGATGCTCATGTTTCAAGCTAATAGGACAGTGTTTAGCTAAAACGTTTAAGGGGAAACTATTATATTATGTCTAACAAAGAAAGGGATGCATTTTAGGACTGTACTCCATCCCATCTTATCAGTCTTTCTTTTAAAAAAAAATAAAGAAAAAACTCCGCACTTTAAGGGTTAAAGTGACTTTTTGTAATAATTTTTGTGACCTTAAAAATACGGTAGTGTCACTGTTTATCCAGAAGTATTCTTCACAGATACTGTTACATGAAATGCCACAATATTTTCAAGCGTTTTTAAATGGATTTAGTGTTATAAATAGCTTAGAAACAGAAATAATCACTTTCAAAAGATAAGGTAATATAGAAAACCGTCCTTTCATTCTATGTCGTACCGGATCAGTCGAGAATCGATGAAATCGTCCAATACAAAGTGCTTCTGGCAGTCACAGTGATATTTTCGAGTAGAACGGAAGTCATTTTATAATTGCATACCCTTAGGCTGCCAAGACATTTTAGCTGAATGCAAAGAAAAGTTCTTTCATTTTATCTCAAAGAAAAGGGGGTAATTCCACAATCTGCTGGAATGTAAGTGCGAGAAATATCGAATATCCAAGAATTTTTCTAATTAGAATTTCTATATATAAATCTTAATGTAAGTACTCATTTAATCAGAACTTAAATAGACGATGAGACTACACTTTTATTAACCAGTTCTAATGCGATACTCATGCCTAAGTACCTCCTAAATAACTAAAGTAATTAATTTTTCAATTAAAACTTAATTCACTGAATGAAGTACTGCTCTCAGTATTATAATTTGGCAGGTTGTATGTTCACCTTTTGTTACATAGGGTCAATGCTATATATATATGCATACAGGGTGTTGCCGCATTCGACCGACAAATTCAGAGGGGTGATAGCAGACATCAAGACGAGGATTAATCACAAAGGAATATATGACCGGAAACGCACACCTGACGATGGAGGAAGCTGTTTGCTTAATCGGACCATACCTCTTAGCAACACAACTGGATGGCCGGAAATATCGCATTTTTCTGGAGGAGGTGGAAAACTCAAAAGTCAACATTGCGGCATCTTTGTTTATCCTCCAGTTGACCAGGTTTCCGTTTCCGGTCATGCATTCCTATGTGATTCTGCTTTGTTTTTGAGTTTTGTACCTCTTCCAGAAAAATGCAATATTTCCGGCCATCCAGTGGGGTTGGCAAGAGGTAAGGTCCGATTAAGTAAACAGCGCACTCCAGCGTCGGGTTTGCGTTTCCAGTCATACATTCCTGTGTGAATTTTGCTCGTTTTGATGCCTACTATCACCCCTATGAATTTGTCGGTCAAATTATATATATATATATATATATATATATATATATATATATATATATATATATATATATATATATGTATATATATATCTTATTTTTGAAACATAAGACCCACCTCCAATATATGGGAAGATTTTTAGAAAGGATTATTTTTATTTTGTTCGGTATATAAAGATATTTTAAATTTCTTACTTAATAAAGATGAAAAATACATATTACATATATAATAAATAATATATATGTATATATATATATGTAACAAGAAATCCCGTCATTTTCTAAATTTACATTTACAGCGTATTCTAAATTCTCATGTTAATAAAGCACGGCCCCTTTTCCAAAATTGCAACCTAAAAGTAAAGTAAGTTATTATTTATATTAGCCCTGCAGATCATTAAGCAGGCATGTGAACTATCTGAACTCAATAACATTCCCAGATATGAGTATTCAAAGTTTATGAGATTCCGAATGTCAGTGTAATAACAAAATTCTTGAAGAGCCCTCGAACCACTCTGGATTTATGCATTCTGAAATGTCGAAACCGCACTTTATGAAAACTTTATGGCTACTTATAGGTCAATAGGTCGCAGATCTAACAAGCGCGGGATCAAGCAATAAAGTATCTCCGAGAGAACTGAAGTGGACACGTGAACTACACGAACCTAAAGACGCCCAATTAAAAATTAAGTAGTTTCGGCCCTCTGGCGTCAATATCGAAAACACCCATTTAATATTGTCTGAACAGAAGACTCTTCTCTTCGTTTCTAACTCTCGTTGCTGTCAGATCTGCTGTCCACGGACGCCCGAAGTCTAGTGGGCACGACTGCTTTTCTCAGTTAACTCTGGCATGTAAACACTGCTGTTAACATGTCCCGTCCTGGCATGGACGCCGGACAAGTCATGTGGCCAGTGAAGCTAATTCCTTCTGATAAATAAAACACGTCTTGGAATTTGTGTATTTCATTAATGGCTCCATGTCTGTTTCTCTCCTAAATCTGTTCAGTGCTTTCCTGGATCAACACTTCGCCCGACTGCATCACTCCCTTGTGCCGACTGCATCTCCGATAAGTTCTGCGCTTCAATTCCCTTGTGCAAAATTTTTCAAATGTGATTATTAACATATATATATATATATATATATATATATATATATATATATATATATATATATATATATATATATGTATGTATAATATAATATAATATTCATGTTAATGTTACCTCCGTACCATAAGACAAACCGCAAATTTAAGGTATTTTTTATGTAAAAGGTGCGTCTTATTGTCCGATAACGGTATATATATATATATATATATATATATATGTATATATATATATATATATATATATATATTATTTATTATATATGTAATATATATTTTTTATCTTTATTAAGTAAGAAATTGAAATTGAAATTCGAATTTGCAATTAGGCAGTGCCTGACAGTTGGATAAGCAATCGAAATGAAAATAATTTTTAATTGACAACAGGTTAACCTTTCAGGAGCAAGAACCTCCACCGTTTTCACGGTGCAGATTTTTTCCCGATCATTTTTTATCCTAAAAAATCTTGGGAAAATTTCCAATTAAAGCTTGCAAAATGTTTTTACTTCTTTAAACTGATAACAGATGGCAGCATCAGCCATTTTTCTGTCTATTTAACTGGAATACATTGAATACAAGTGAAAAGAAGACAATATTTAGACGTTATCACTGTGCGAACGGCGCCCCTGATAGGGTTTTAAGTCAGCAGCCAAATTTCATCGAAGCAAACAGTTTGATTTATACTTTCCATGAATCCATATGTACTTTCGTGTAAGAAATTAAGAGAATTTGCAGACTTGGTCGATTATCTCTAGAACTATTGTACCGATATTAATGAAATTTGATATGTACATACATTGATACAATACGAAACAAATAACCATTCAATAATTGTAATACACACGCAAGATCTTGCGTAACACTGGTTGGATTCGGAAGGTATGAAACAGCGGTTGCAGAATAAACAAAAAATGGGTAAATAGATGGGTTAATAGCGGGTATTGTCCCCTCTTACAGATATACATGTCCCCCAGCGGGATTTCATACTTCAAATAAGGCAGTTTATCATTTCCTGTGGCAATTGGTCCGACTCGTTCAGCAACGCTGTGTTCATTCCCTGGATGGTTCTCGGAGGGGGGTTGCGGGTTGCAATTGCCCTCCTCAGAGCGTCTCAGACATGCTCTATAGGGTTAAGGTCTGGAGATCTGGCTGACCAATCCATCCGGCCAATATCCTCACTCTCTGGAAATTCGTCGACCAGAAGAGCTCTATGTGGCCTCGCGTTATCGTCCATTAAAATGAACTCAGGGCCAACTGCACCCCTGAAAAGGTGAACATAGGGCTCCAAGACCTCATGCCTATACCTCAAATCAGTCACAGTGCCTCTTTCAAAGACATGGAGAGGTGTGCGGCTATCCAACATGATGCCTACCCAGACCGTTAAACCTCCTCCGCCATAATGGTCGACGGCCATAATGGTCGACGCCATAATTTCGCGGACATTGGAGGGTAGGTAGCGGGTCCCTGGTTCTCTCCATAGGAAAGTACGGCGAGAATCGGTGTTTAGGCTGAACCGGGACTCATCAGTGAAGAGAACGGTCACCCATTGATCCATACTCGAATCTCTATGCTCTCTGCACCATGATAAACGGATTCTCCTGTTCGTAGAAGTGAGCGGGGCACAAACAGCAGCTCTTCTTGCAAACAACCCTCTCTCATGAAGTCTTTTGGAAACAGTCACCCTTGATACACGGGTTCCTGTGGCTGCATACAAGTCACGAGAGAGCTGAGAAGCTGTAGCACTCCTGTTACGCTTCACTATAATCGATAAATGGCGATCTTCTCTGGCCGTCGTGGCTCTTGGACGACCTTGCCCAGGCTCGATGGATCCGGTATCCTGGAACTGTTTCCATAAGTGACACATGACGCTGGGCGTTAAATTGAACTCTCAACAAATTTGGACTTGAGATTGGCCTGCTTCTAGCCTCCCCACAATTCGCCACCTCATTCCATCATCTAAACGTTGGGGTTATTCATTTTAACAGTTACAATTTGAAATTAACCGATTGCTGCAAGATATAACTTACGCGCGCTTATAAAGCCTGTTTCTCTACTGGCTTCGCCTACACACACGTGTACGCTTACGTATTTGACGTACAAGATTTGCATTTTTGTATAGAAGCAGTGGTTTTACATTCAGTTCAGTTCTTTTCATGAAATTCGATAAAATATGCAAATTCTCTTAATTTATTTCACCAGTGTATTTTAACCTTTTTTGAATTTTTAAAATGGAAACTTGATGCTAATAAATACTTTTTATAAGGGATCTTAATTTTATCATTTTTGGTTTTGAAAATTTCTTAATATTTTTCGATATACTCCTTAGTAAAATATGTCTCTATGACTATTTGCAGCACTTTTATTTTACTATAGATATTTAAATTAACTATACAGGGATCCCACCCATATTCGTAACACGCCCCGTTAACTTCTAAACTGTGACAGCTTAGACCATACAGTTGGAGTCTTGGTATAGTAAAAAGGATATGCGCTACTCGATGAGTCAACTTACAACGCCATCTATCGGGAAACTTTGGAATGAGCGTTTTTATCTGAAAAACAGTACGCGATACGGGAAAAAATTCAATTACAAAGTTGTTCAACATCATCGATTTAGAAACAAAAGTCCCTTTGCGCACATTAATACTTAAAATAGAATATAAACAATGAATATTTGTTTGGTCACGATTTCGAAAATTGTCATGTCATGAAGAGTGGAAGAAAGAAACTGAGACACTTCCCTATCCCATGGATCATTTATTTATGTTGCTGAAAATGCTCTCCATTAGCCACTATACAGATTTACACTCTGGACTGGATTTCTCGCTGCACATTGGTGCAACGACGCCATAGTGTTGAAAACCACGACCAAACAAATGTTGACCTTTTTCATTCTGTTTTGAGTATTAATGCGTGGAATGTGTCTTTTCTTACTGCATCGATGATGCTGACCAACTTTGCTATTCACATTTTCCCGTATTTCGTACCGTTTTTGAGATACAAAAGCTAATTACGAAATTTGCCGATAGTTGCGTTGTGAGTTGTCTCATCGAGTAGCGCATAGCCTTTTTACTATACATAGACACCAAAGGTATGGCCTAAGCTGTCACCGTTTAGAAGTTAAGGGGGTGTAAGGGATGTAGGTGGGAAACCTATATGTATACTTTGAATACGTATGATGAGCTCAACAAATGGTGTTAAATTTCTTTTAAATATGCATGATGCGTGTGTAGTGCTTCGAGATTTAAGGATAATTCCTAGCTCTATGATAATAATCCATCCACAGTAAGATGGCAGATCTGAATTTCTTACTTTTTATCATGTTTTTATTAACTTGCTTAATTGTGTGTTTGTGTATTTGTGTGTGTGTGTGTTTGTCAAGTACAAATCTTGCAATCGATTTTTAACTAACTTCCCGACTACCTAGACATTTGAAACTTTTTGAATAGCTCAGAACACGATGCCAATGCATTTTTTAAATACTTTTAGCCATCTTTAAGCAGAATTAAATTAATTTTCAGCTATTTTCTGTTAATTTTGTTTTGTAGACTGGTGCAGCCATCTATTGGCCAGAACGGGAACGAAAAGTTATATGAAAGCAAACTTCCAATTAACTGCATTTTCTTTTAAGTTGATGGGATGATGAATTCATGAAAAAAATTTTTAAAAAGTATTTATTAATACATAGAATTGTCAAGTTTATATGATTCAACAGAAAATTTAAAAACAAGGTATATAAAAAGTTCTTTTCATCTTGTAATTATGAATTATTTCTGCAGTTCTTAAAAAAAATACCATTCCTAAAAAGGCAGTAAAACTTAATGACATACAACAGTTTTTTAAAATAAGGTAATATATTTGCTATTACTCAATTTTACAGGACTAGTTAATTCACAAAGAGGATAACTTAAAAAGTCCTCTCTCAGAATTCTTGAGGTCGAGAAGCAACCGACTTCATACAGTAATACACGAATCATAAAAAATCACGCATAAGGTACGTTATAAAGAAACCGGGATATTAAATCAAAAGCTACTTCAGGCTTATCGTAGGGCAATATATGCCCCGCACTTCTGACCAATATCTCATAAAAGTCCCCTACGTTACGTACATAACCGGCTATTTCATCGCTGTTCCGCAGATACCAAATCTTCCTTTTGGTTGTCTTATACTCCTCGGAGTGTTTCCAGTCAATGGTCTTTATGAAATTCAAAGTTAACGGGTAAGGTATGATGACGTCCAGCTGTCCGTTGTAGATCAGAACCCTGTAGTTGTCCATCACAGCTGTGACGTTCGGCTTCGCGCTCCTCATGATGTCCTGCAGCATGTGCATTTTGGTCACCTTTCCGTCCTGATAAGGCAAATACCCCAAGTGCAGGGCCCTCCGAAACTGTGGATGTTCTATGTACTTGTAATAATACCCGAAATCGTCCGGGGTTTTGGTCGTCAGGAAGTTGTAATAGAAGTCGAATCCGGTGAAGTTTTTGAACAGGCTGATGAAAGGGAACACGTCGAAGTGTATGATGAGCTTGTCCATCCCGACGAGGGCGTCCATGTACTTCTCGTTCTTGATGTCCCGCACTATCGATTCTGAGAGATTTTTCATCGTCTTCGCCTGGTTCTCGTCCACCAGCCCGATGTTGTACAGGTAGTCGCCGTAGTCCATCATGCTCTCTGGGTCGCACATCCCGTTCCCGATGCTCATCCCTCGAAGCTTCATCTTGGCGGAGCTGCCCATGGTGTGGATTTTGTGAGCGAGGGAGGGGACGTACTTTCCTGCAAATAAACACTGATTTCAGACATCGATATGATACATCTCAGAGATTCGTGGATATTTGAGAAAAAATTTCTGTGTTAAAATTAACTGGACATAAACAACAAGAAGCAAATTTTTATACAGTAAAGTTGATCTTAATTGTTATACAAATAAAATTGAAAAATGACTCTAGTGCAAGAAATAACAAAGGACAGTCAACAGAATTTATATTTTTGCTAGAATGTTAAGGTATGTTAGTATAAGGTCTTGTAGTGTATGCCTTTTTTTCTCACCCATGTGAAGTTGAGGCAAAAATAAATTTTGATTAATCTGCCATCAAAAAAGATATAAGACTTATATACAGGGTGTCCATAATTAAACTTCCCCACTTTAAAGTTGTCTACAGTCGAAATATCGTTCAGAAAGTTATGAAATTTTGTGTAGGATATATTTAAGGGTTGGGAATTTGCTTGAGCGAGTGAAAAAATAGTTTAAAATTTCACCACCAGAGGACGTTTTTTTGATGAATTACACATTTAGCCATCATTTACTATAGTTAAAAAAATGTATTACAACAAGACATGTTCAACATGACAGCCATCATTTTCAGCTACCATTTGAAATAGTAAAAAAGCCTGTTCTACAGTTGACCGCAGTTTGTCCGGGGAACATATGTTAAAAGAACCAGTAGTTTCAAATTTGGCCAGCATTAATCGAAGACCTTTAACAGTCAATGGACCTTTTCGTATCCCCTTCAAACTCCGGAATTTTCGTAGAGCAACTAGGGCTGAATTATCGTTTTGTTAAAACAATTTTACTACAAAGCTCGAACTTGGTAATCGTAACTATGGCATTCTCATTTGCAATAGTAAGCACACTGAAAACAAAATCTCCATGAAAGTTTCTAGGTTTTATAACAGCTTCTGCTCTACGTCGACAAAAATTAATTGGCATATTTGTTTCTTCTTCGTTCCTTCAAATCTTTTGTCCGAAAATTGGTAGTTATCGAGCAAGTTTCCGATCGACTTTGCAATCCCTTTAAAGATTATAAAAATTAATGAGTATGAGTTATTGTGTTAGTGTGACCTATTGATAAATAGAGGGTGAAATCTTTTGTAAAAAACCAGTCGTAAATGTGTAATTCATCAAAAAACGCCATCTGGTGGTGAAATTTCGAAATAATTTTTTTATTTGGTCAAACAAATTCCCATCCCTTCAATATGTCCTACACAAAATTTCATAACTTTCTGAACAATAGCTTCGACTTTAGACAACTTTAAAGTAGGAAAGTTTAATTATGGACACCCTATATATTAAAACTGAATAGTAACACATAAGGAAGATGAAATAGACATTACCAGATTAATCTCGTTTAATGAAAACATCTCTTTATCAACCGTGCCGACATTTTCATTGAATGAAGAATAGTTTCAGACAGATGTGATCGTTTAAATAAAAATCTTCCCTCTCGGCAGCAATCCTTTGTTTCAGGATAATAAATAAATAACTGATAAATATATAAACAAAGTCTTTTAAATGTTATTATTATGGTATTATTTATCATCTTTTGATGAAGATAAGGTAGCATTAAAGTTGACCTCACTCGTAATTAGCTGAAAGGAACCTTATTATCAACATCTTATATTTTTTAGGATGAGTGCGCCTCTTTGCATTTCAGTCTTTTCATTTGTGTTCTTTAGGATTGTATGTGTACTTGCATTTATCGCGCGTTGAGACCTAACTGCAGGATGTGTGTGTATTTTCCATTTAATTTGACTGTTTGTTTGAATTGGGATCTCGGGGCCATGGGATGTCTTTTGGTTAGAACTGCATCCTGTTCAGAAAGTTTTCCCGTGAGGTAACTGATTTGGTTAGGCCTCCTGATGACGAGACCAATCGGTTACCTCGTTATGTGGTTTAGTTCCGTTACTGCTACAGAATCTTGCATTGTGGTGCGTGGAGTCATAAGTACGTGATTTCTGTTTATTTTTTGTCTACATTCTTCCTGTTAATAATTATCTTGCTTTGCTGAATTATTTTACTTTTATTTATATTTGACCGTTTTCGGTATGAGGATTTGTTGCAACTTCGCAATCTTTTATTGAAAAGTTAAAATTTTCAACGCTAGGGTAGGTTTTCTGTTAATTTGTTCGGCAGTCTATGCTCTCTTTATACGTTTTATTTCATGTTGAATTATTTGCATTATTTGTGTTATTATTATGGTATTATTTATCATATTTTGATGAAGATAAGGTAGCATTAAAGTTGACCTCACTCGTAATTAGATGAAGGGAACCTTAATTACCAACATCTTATATTTTTTGTTAGACCAAAAATCATGAAACGATTTATATTGCTTACTGGTAACCTCCGACTATCATCTGCAATATCTGGAAAAATTCGCCTTTTTATGCATGCAGCTCTTCCTGTTTAGCTTCCAGGGACGAAATTTAAAGAAACCATATCATACAAAAGGGAAGGCTGATACCGAATATGAAAATTCGGGATAACTGATGTTGGTATTAGGGAACCTTATTACCAACATCTTATGTTATTTGTTAGACCAAAAATCATGAAACGATTTATTTTGCTTACTGGTAACCTCCGACTATCTTCTGTAAGATCTGGAAAAATTCGGGATGACTGATGCTGGTATTAGGGATGTTGGTATTAGGGAACCTTATTACCAACATCTTATAATTTTTGTTAGACCAAAAATCATGAAACGATTTATATTGCTTACTGGTAACCTCCGACTATCTTCTGCAAAATCTGGAAAAATTCGGGATAATTGATGTTGGTATTAGGGAACCTTATTACCAACATCTTATATTTTTTGTTAGACCAAAAAGCATAAAACGATTTATTTTGCTTACTGGTAACCTCCGACTATCTTCTGCAAAATCTGGAAAAATTCGCCTCTTTATGCATGCAGCTCTTCCTGTTTAGCTTCCAGAGACGAAATTTATAGAAACCATATTATACAAAAGGGAAGGCTGATACCGAATATGAAAATTCGGGATAACTGAATGTATTTTTTCAATCTCTGTAGGAACTAAAGATATGATGCAAAAACCTTTACTTTTTTATGATAGTTCTTCCTTAGTCTATAAGTGCTATTTTCTGTAGATTTCAAGACTTTTATTGAGCAGAGGTACTTTATGTTTCCTTTTAAATATAAAATTTCAGATTCTCGTCCATTTGAAACTAGAAAAGACGCTTACAGTTAGGTCAGTGAAAATCTCGATAAAATAGTTTCAAATTTATTTATTTATTCTTGAATTTAAAATTGTTGATATAAAATTTCAGTAAATATTTATGAGTTTATAGAGTGCAAAACATTAGCAGTTCCAATATAAATAGCATTTTTAAAGAAATTAAGGGAAAACTAGACTTTCAAACCCATTTTTTTTAAAATTCGATTATGCGATTAAGAATACTTTCAAATAAGCCGCGTTCAAATTAGTTTATATTGAATAATTATACTCGTATATGTTCAAAATATTTATACTTCCTAAATTTATAGTTTAAAACATTAGTAACTTAAGGCAAAATGTTTCACGAGCGTAAAGTTTACCGTATTTATACATAACGTTTTCTTTTAAACTACAAATGTCACAATCTAACTGCGTGTAAAAGTGTACAAGAATTTTTCAAAAATTAAATAACAATTACATTTTGTAATATTTATTTAATATTGTATCGATATACCCGCAAAGCACGTTGACCTTAATACAGGGGAGGAAGCGATTGCATACTGAGTAAACTGTAACTCAATTTATTGTTCGAATTCCGGTTAATTCCTGTAAGCTTAAATCTTTGAATAATTGCAGTTAATTCATGTAAGCCATGTCACGGATAAATTGTGTTTTAAAATTTATTTTATAACTATTTAGCTTAATTTAATTATACATCTCATTTATTGAAATTAAACACTTCTGCACCTCGATTTATTTTTCGTATTAGTACAATTAATTCCTGTAAGGTCCGTTCCTTTGAATAATTACGGTTAATTCCTGTAAGACATGTTATGGTTAAATTATGTTTTAAAATTTGTTTTCTAACTCATTAGCTTAATTTAATTATACCTTTCAGTTATTGAAATTAAATCTATCTGTACCTCGAATTATTCTTTGAATAGATTTTGTGTTTTAAACGCTCTTAAATTCCTTTGTCGGACGCAATTTATAAAATGAATCTTGTTGCAAGGTGCACAAAAGTTTGGGCTTTCTGAAAATACCATTTTTATTGGATTATCTTCATTTATGGAGCTGTCAATACTAAACATATTTTCTCCATAGGTCAACATTGAGGTAAGCGAAAACAATAGGGTTAGTTCACAGCAGATTTAAATGTTTCTAGCGGGGTATTTTTGTTTGTCCTGAAAAGAGTGGTGTCCGAATGGTGAGGTTTCATCGTATTCTATATCGCGAAAAAAAATTTTCTCTTTCAAGGTCACATGTTACATGAAAATTGTTGTCACACGTAGTCTGAATTAAATTAGATTCCTGCTCTTAGCTTTTATTGCCGAAACTCAATGCAATCCTTGGCCTTGAAACGGAACCAGTATAAATAAGTTCGAGAAATATCTAACCTGATTAAAGCTTTATTTTTTCTTGAACGCTTAATTTGCGTGCCTTTTGATAGTGTGAACAGAATTGGCTCATAAAAAAAACGTGGCTTACTTCTGAGTTAAATTCTGCTGACAGCTACATGTGTTAATGTTTATTCATTGCAGCTTAAACAGGATAAAAGTTGTTTTCATCCTAAAAATTTAATTCTATGATTTAAAAGTTTTATAGGACAGAAACTTTACATCTGAAAACTGTAATCTTATCGCTTTTTCACCGTTTCATTGGTTTATTAATATTCATATTTTTCTGAAATTTAGATCTTTCAATTAGTGTTTATTTTTGCTTCTATCGTATTCATGTATAGTTGTATTATAGTTTAATTTATTTTTCTTTATGAATTTTTGGCTACAAAATGGCAATTTTGAACCCTTTTATTATTATGCTTTGGCTAGCATTTCATAATTATCTATATATATAAAACAGTTCCGAAACTGACTGACTGATTCACTGACTGACTGACTGACAGATAACGGACAGACCAAACTGCTGGACCTAAATGGCTGAAATTTTGCATGGCGATTCTTCTAATAGTGTAGGGGTGCACTAAGAAAGATTTTTGAAAAATTCTTAGATTTTTTAACATAAAATTTTTAATCTGTTTTTGTAACTTTTTTTAAGTTTGCATTTAAAATAATCATTCGAGGGTTATAACATTTATATCACGAGAAAGATCCTAAAAAATCCTTTAAAATGAAATCTTTGTCGACTGTTTACCTCCATTTTCGGATTTTTGGTGAATTTTAAAAGATAAATTTTTAGAATGTAATTTATTAAATGCTGATCACGTGGTTTCTTTTCTTTTTATGATACTTTAAACTAATTTTGCGTCGCGTGCATAACAACGAATAAATTGACAATTTTTTTTCCTTTCTAGTACGGCAAACGATTGGACATTATCCAAAAAGCAATAAAATGCAGTAAAAGAAATGTTCCTCAAACTGTACTATATTCTTTAGTATAATCTGTTAGATTTAATTTGAATATTTTCTTCTACATTATTTTGTCTATAAACATATCCGGTACGATTTATATATATATATATATATATATATATATATATATATATATATATATATATATATATATATATATATATATATATATATATATGTATATATATATATCGGGTGGTTATAATTAAACTTCAACTATAAACGGCATCCTACAGAGCAAACGGGTGAAAGGAATGCAACGAAATTTTGTATATGGGCTATACACGAGATGTGCTCACGGAATTTCGAAAAAAATAGTTCCAAAATGTCCACCAGAGGGCGCCTTTTAGAGAAAAACATGAAATTTTACACAATAAACGACCAAAACGGAATACAGAAATAATATTAACATTTATTGACTAGTTTCTGATCACCTTGTCATCGAACCACATTAAGTAAAGGTAAGGGAGAAACAAAAACAGTTCAGTTTACAGAAATAAGAACAGATTAGGACGAAATTGCACAAGAGGAGCAGTTGTTAATCGTGTCCAGGACGATGTAGGGAAAGCTGCTCCACGTGACCACCGTCAGTCACCTGCAAACATTTGCCATCACAACTGATCAGTTAACATCTGCTGTTGAAAACACTGTCCATCGGCTAGAAACTTTGCAGGTGACTGACGGTGGTCACATTGAGCACCTTTCCTTACATCGTCGTGGACACGATTAACAACTGCTCCTCTTGGGACATTTCGTCGTAATCTGTACTTGTTTCTGCAAACTCAACTGTTTTTTTTTTCCTCTCAAACAGCAATGGCGCACTGTTATTAATTTCCTTGCCTTTATTTAATGTGGTTCGATGACAAGGTGATCAAAAACTAGTCAATAAATGTTAAAATTTTTTATGTATTCCGTTTTGGCTGTTTAGTTTGTTAAATTTCGTGTTTTTCCCGAAAAGGCACCCTCTAGTGGACATTTTTGAACTAAATTTTTTTTTCGAAATTCCGTGAGCGCTTCTCGTGTATAGCCCATATACGAAATTTCGTTTCATTCCATTCACCCGTTTGCGCTGTAGGATGCTGTTTATTGGGGAAGTTTAATTATAACCACCCGTTATATATATATATATATATATATATATATATATATATATATATATATATATATATATATATATATATATATATATATATATATATATATATATATATATATATATATATATATATATATATATATATAAGAGCTTGTCTGTTTGTTTGTCCGCTATAGAATCATAGACTGTTTCACCCACCTGGACCAAATTCGGCAGAGTTAATGTTTAGGACCCGAGAAACTTAATTCAGGAAAAACGAAATTTGGGGCGCAATTAGTTTTTTTAAATTAATTTTTTAATGATTTTTGTGCCTTTAAGAGGTGCGCGACAACCTGTGGAGCCCCTTCACCACAACTAGCTGCGTTAAGAGAGATGGTTTGGGGGGGGGGACGGGGGTCAAATTCCAATGCGCGGGAGGAAGAGGGTTGGGAATGACCTTTGGCCCTGGCTCCCCAAATAAACACAACTGGCCAGATGAACATGAAGAGCGAGGGTGCAGCCCAGTATTTTTTTGATGGAATACATGAAAAATTTTATATTTATATATCTACCCGGGCAACGCCGGTCAATAATGCTAGTGTATATATATATATTTGAATTAATTGCATACATTGACCGTTGTATTTAATTTGAATGTAGTCCGTAGCGAAGCAAGGGTATTCTTCTAGTTAGCATACAATTTTTTGAGAACCAGATCTGTTTATTTCTCTTTTTTGATAGTTTCAGAATAATTTGTTAGTTTACTTGATTACGGAATTTAGTTGTAAAAATTGTAAACTACAGATATTCCTCGACTTACGACCGAGATAGGGGCCGAGACATTGGTCGTAAGTTGAGTGGGTCGTAAGTCGAGTTCCAAACAATTTTTTTTGGATATCTACATACATATATTTTTTACTTTCATACATACATATGTAATTTAAAATAAATTGTATTTTATTAAGAAGAGATAAATGACTCTTGGACATCACTACTTATTATGTTAGCACAATTCGTTGGTTCAGTTTGTGACAGAAGATACTTTGCAAGTTTTTTAACAATGTTATCCAAGGTAGTTTGGACAGTTTGAGTCTTCTTTTCCTTGTATATTGCCTGGTGGCAAGCCAGATTTTCCCGAATACGGCGATTTACTCTCTTGAATCTTTCTTCATTTGGATCCATTGCTTCTAATAATTGTTGTAGTCGTTTATTAATATAATTAAGAGTTGAAGCCATTTCTGAAGCCAATGAAGGTTTATTTAATTTATCGTGTGGATAACGAAACTATTGCATCATACATTTTTATTATTGGGTCTTAAATTTTTGCCGTATTGCACAATATTACATCATATTTTTAAAAATTACACAGGCCTGAGTCATAGAAAAGTGTTTGCAATGTAATGACTGAATCTTATATTATTTGGTGTGCTGATTTCAAATATGACATCCATTTTTCTCAATCACGTAAGGATTTTTCACAAAATGGGCTTGAATATATGGGCAAGAAAGCCTACTGTAGATATTCTGGAGAGAAGGTATTTTTAAACAATTTTTAAGTGTTTTATTTATGAATAAATTAATATATAAAACAATTGGAAATGATTTGATAAATATATATTAATTAGAAATTATATTAATTAGAACATTTAATGGTTGCCATTGTTTAATAAATCCGGGATTCATATATCCTTAATGCTTTCTTTTCCTTTTTCCCTGAAAGCTCGTTTTGGCACTTAGTCTGTTGTAGTTAGTACGTGGGCCTTCTCTGTATAGCATCCAACAGCAGTCTTCATCATATTGACTTTCCATCTACCTTGGTATAAGCTCCATCTCTTTGATATCCTGGTGAACTCTTTAACCCTGTTCTTTACTAATTGCACCAAGATCACTAACTGCACCAAAAAGGAAAAGTAGTCCAAATGCGAATTTAAAAAATGCACTCAACTCATTGAACAACCCAAGTCTTTGAATTTCATTAATATGTTTTCCACGATAGATTTATAGTTGGGGCCCTTAACGTTCCCGAGGAATTTTGTGACGACTTCCTTGAAAGATCTCCAGACCTCTTTTTCCCTCGAAAGCATTTTAGTTTCAAACATTTCGTCTTTAAAAAGTTTCCGAATATCTGGACCTACGAAAACATCTTCCTTTATTTTTGCTTCCGACAGTCCTGGAAAATTGTTGCCTAGGCATTTAAAGCACTCTCCTTCTTTTGATAGAGCTTTAACAAATTGTTTCATCAAGCCAACCTTGATATGAAGTGGAGGCAACAGAACTTTCCTGGGATCAACCAAACTTTCCTTTACTATATTTTTGTTTCCAGGTGTTAATGCTTTCCTTTGCGGCCACTCCTTTTTGATCCAATGACTCTTTTTATCCCGACTGTCCCATTCTCAAGGGTACTTGGTGTTTCCTGCTTGTTGTCCCAGAAGCATGGAAAGCACTTTTAGATATCCGCATATCATCCATCCATGCTCTTTATATTTCAAATGGGTGAGAATCAAAGCTGAATTCTCGTAAGATTCTTTCAGGTACACAGAATGTCCTAATGGCACTGAAGCATACTTGCTGCCATTAAGCAGAAGCTTTGAGGCTTCTTTTTGAGGAGTCAATAAAGAGCCTCTACTCGTTCACGTCATACTGCATATTAAAATCCTCCATCAATCCAGGGACATTGCTACAGTTAACCAAGCCACTATCTCGGGAAAAGTATGGAACGAAATCTGTTTCTCGTTTTCTCAAACATGAGAAAGAGGTACCAGGAGCCAATAAATTCTTTTGCTTTAGCCTAGAGCCTAAGAGTTCGGCAGATTCTTTAGATTGTATCTTTTTTCCGATTTTTTTCGCACCAGAGGCAGAAAAATCTCCAGTTTTCTCCAGTAATTTCGACTTATGACACTATATGTTCATCCCCTTCCTTAATTAACACAATCGATTGGTGGCTACCAAAAACCAAAATTTTCAATTTTTTCAATTTTCAATTTTTTGAAAAAGTGGTACGTCATGGAATTTTTTACTATTTTTCCTGAAATCAGCGTCCAAAAATCTATCAGTATCAACTATTGGTTTCTAGACACTTTTTTGGTTGCAGACCTGTGTTATGTACTACATATATGTATGTACTGCACATTCGAGGGACAGTATTTTTGAGAAAAAATAATTTTTTTTACATTTAAAAATTTCAGTCGTAAGTCTAGGAATGCCTGCATAACGTTTCTATCCTTATTCTTTGGTTTAGACTGCATATATTTTGGTATTTATTGTTTTGAGAACCATATTTGATATATTTTTTAATTTTTGGCTGGAAATAATTGGTAGTACTACTTTCTTTTGGATTTTGGTTGTAAAAGTGTAAACTTTAAAGCCTTTATTCTTATTATATGACATACACTTCATGTTTTTGTAATATTCATTTTTCTCATACCAGGAGTTTTTTGGGGGAGAGCGGTGGGGGTTTTAATAATAAATAGTCTACTTTTTGTGGATTTTGGCTTTATATCTGCAAATTATGATCAATTTGATGAGTTTTTGTAAATGATTTTATGACTTTATTGCATGGTGTCCTCTCCCTGAATTTTTAAAAAATATTTCCTATTGTATTGAGACTTTATTTAATTTCATCATCTGAAAAGCAAATTTACTACATTTTAAATCAGGTATATTTTATTGAAATTCCCTGCTTTGTTCGTGAAATCATGCATGCCCATATTTTATTTCCCTATCAAGTAAAATAATAGTACAAAAAGAGTTAAAATTTCATCAAATCGTTGATTTTATCGTACCGTTAATCGCGCTTCAGTGTCTATGAATTAAATTGATTTTATGCGTACGTAAATCGAAACAGGTTTTGTTCTTGCTAATTGCTTGCATTTACTTTCGCCCCTTGTTTTGTGCCGAGGACTGAATAAACAGTCAGTTCTTTATCTTCGCACTCAGTTGAACAAAGTACACAGTTAACTTTTCAGTTAGCATTAAAATCTTTAGCGAAAATTATTTTATAAAACCTTTTTTTTATAAATACTTAACTCCATCTGTTACCCTTTATATAATAAACTTCTTCGGGGGTAAATTATTGCAAAGAATACCTACAAAGAAGGAAAAGTTAAATATTTAATTTCTTAAACAATAATGAAATCAGGAATGTTTAATTTCTTTTCCTTGATCTTCTTTCAATATTTAATGACTTTAGATGTCAGCAAATATTTAAATTTTTCCCATTTATCAACAGTGTAAACTTACACTTTCGGTATGATTTTGAAACCTTTCATCATGTTAAAAAATGAGAAATAAAACTACAATAGTGTGTTTAATTATCAGAATTTTTGCTTCCTCGTCAGCAGCGAAGGTAAAATTTTGAGTGAAAGTGGCCTAAATTCTCAGATTCGGCAAGTAGGTTTAAAATTTCAATGAATTAGTCGCACGGAGTACATTCAAAGTAAATACAATGGTCAATGTATTCAATTAATGCCATATATATATATATATATATATATATATATATATATATATATATATATATATTTATTTATTTATTTATTTATTTATAAGAAAATCGTAAGGGATATTTTTATCGACAAAATAATGTAGAAGAAAATATTCAAATTAAATCTAATATAAAGAATACTAAAGCATATATTACAGTTAATATAGTACAGTTTGAGGAACATTTCTTTTACTGTATTTTAATATTGTTTTTGGATAATGTCCAATCGTCTGCCCCATTATCAAGAAAAAATACATTTTTTGTCAATTTAGTTGTTATGCACGCGACGATAAATTTATTTAAAGTACCAGAAAAAGAAATCACGTGATCAGCATTTAATAAATTAAATTCTAAAAATAAATTTTTAAAATTCACCAAAAATCAGAAAATGGAGGTAAAGATCCGAAAAAGATTTCATTTTAAAGAAATTTTTATGTTCTTTCTCGTGATATAAATTTTATAACCCTCAGATTATTATTTTAATGCAAACTTACAAAAAGTTAAAAAAACAGTTTAAAAATTTAATTTTAAAAAATCTAAGAATTTTTGAAAAATCTTTCTTAGTGCACCCCTACACTATAAGAAGAATCGCCATGCAAAATTTCAGCTCTTTTAAGTCCAGCGGTTTGGTCTGTGCGTTGTATGTTAGTCAGTCAGTCAGTGAGTGAGTCAGTTACGGAACTGTTTTATATATATATAGATAGATGAGAATGATTAATATTCTTTTCTTCTACATTGAAGAGACTTACAATTCACTATTACGTATTCAGTGGAAGAATAAGACCTGGTTTTCAAAAAATTGTTCAAAAATGTTGGCATTTTTTAAAATGCTCTATCCGCATTCATTTCTGTCAGATTTCTTCCACATTTCTTCAAGTGTTTGTTACAAACAGTGCATCATGTTTTCAAACCACACGTATTCGTGAAATTTTTAAACCATGAAACAAAGTAAAAATATGCAAAAATATAAAAAAAATTACGGGGAGATTAAAAAAATAATTCTTATGTCCTTAGATTTATAAAAAAAAATTTCAATGCACAATTTGTTTATATCGTTATTTGTTTTACTCATTCAAATTAAGGGACTGAACCTTATTTTTGTTTATATATTCGCATTTCTGTAATTCCTTTTTAATAATGAAATGCATCTTTTAAAAATCTTTATGCATATAAAAAATACTTAAATGGTGTGAAATTTTGCTCTAAATATTAAGCATTCCAAATTTAACGCATGTTAATTTTTTTATATATCTCATTGAACAATAGGTTTCTAGGTTTTTTTTGTCATTAGGATTTATAAAAGTTTTTACTTTAAAATTTTATAATTACTTTCAAGGGCATTGTGTATATTTTTTCACGGAAAAAACTTTCTGCTTCAGGAGATATATTTCTTGGAGATTTTCTTCCGAAATCTGAAGGCAGTTTAATGATACTAGAACAAAGAAAAGCTGTCTAAATTTTCTAGAAATATCTTGAGGGGAGTTTCAGATGTATCCTTTTAAATATGACATCACATAGACAAATACAGAAAAAAATTATATTATCGGCAATTGCAATCATGCCTCTAAAAATATGCTGTTTAAGCTATTTGATTCGGAAAGTTGTATACGTATTTAATCATTTTTAGGATTGTTTTTTGTCTCGTATACCCTCAACTATGTTTTCTCGGATAATATAGATAAAATACCCGAATATATATCATATGAAACAACATACTTTATGTAAAACTGGTACCACATTTTTATTTTCTCGGTTTATAACGTGCTATAGAGCTTTTAGAATCAAATGAAGCAAAGAGCAAGTTTCTGCAAAGTTTACGCCACCACATACTACATTTTTATGATATGTTGTCAATGCGAACCCGTGCTTTGCTTTAACCTTTAGCTTACGGGGCCCATTTTAACGATTCCCTCTTTAGAACGGGAAATTGCATACCCCCTTTGTAAGAACGGCCATTAAAGGGGTTATATATATATATATATATATATATATATATATATATATATATATATATATATATATATATATATATATAATACAGTGGAATTTCGATCGATAGCTCTCCGAATCATCATTTTCCCGTATGTGTCGTTTAATTCCCGCAATCCCGACGATCATATTGCTTTGTTATGTTCCCGCATCTATCGTTTTCCCGTATTTATCGTTCAGTTCAGTCGGTCCCTTGAAAAACGATAGATCGAGATTCCACTGTATATATGTATGTATGTATAAATTCACTCTTGGGCCCGTATTCTTGGGATACATGGTATCCCACCCCGTAAGGAAAAGGTTAATTCCGAGTTTCCTAAGTCCGAAATACAATGCTCTAACCACTTGGAAACCGTCGGAAGCCCTTTGGAAGTTGCTTGGAAGCCATTTCCTTTGTAAATTTTGGAAATTGTCCTTTAAAAATTATTCAAGGAGGGTAACTGGTTCAATAGATATATAGGAAGGGATATATAAGAAACTAAACACGCTTTAAAGAGGAATTTTTTATTTAAAAGATTTTAAAATTTTTCAAGTAGTTTTTATATGTATTGTGGATTTTGAAATTAAAAGGTATTTCGGGGGAAAATAGTTATAAAATGTGGAAAAAATGAAAAATTTAAACTTGACCAAATTTCGACTTTCTACCAGAAAGACATTAAGGAAGTAATCGATCTGGGTCGTCGATAATCAAGAAATCTATGTATTTAAGTTGCTAAGCTGATTTTTTGGGCAGTCTGTGATTGAAAACTACTGAATCAGTATACTTCATTTTGGTCTTAAACGAAAGATTCTAATCTATAGATGTGTCCAAGTTGGTGTTTGTAACCTCAGTGTCTATTAATGAGCGTTAATTTACAATTAAAAATTGCTTTCTGCGCATGCTTATTTACATGTTTAAATGTGGCTTAAGATAGTCATTCAGCACGAGCCCGTATAAACACGCTAATATGTTTCTGCGCATGCTCAGTAATGTTTAAATCAAGCTGTAGATACTTACTAAGCACAAGGCCACATAAACATGTTAATTTGTTTCTGCGCATGCTCAATGATGCATAAATCAAGCTGTAGATACTTACTAAGCACGAGGCCGCATAAGCACTCTAATTTGTTTCTGCACATGCTCAGTGATGTTTAAATTAAGCTGTATATACTTAATAAGCACGAGGCCGTCTAAACACGTCAATTTGTTTCTGCGCATACTTAGTGAAGTTTAAATCAAGCTGTCGATACTTACTAAGCATGAGGCCGCATAAACACATTATTTGTTTCTGCGCATGCTCAGTGATGTTTAAATCAAGCTGTATATACTTAATAAGCACTAGGCCGCATAAACACCTTCATTTGTTTATTCCGAGAAACTCTCTCTGCCATTTTGTTTTATTATGTTTGTGAGATATAGAATTATACCTGACAGAAGTTGTTTCTTTCGCGCTGTTGAGTAACCCTATTTCTTTTTATACGGTTGAATAGTAATTTTTAAAATATGTTTTTCCATTTTTAATATTATGATTTTCAACATTTAGCAATGCTAAATATAATTTGTGTATTAGTACATTTATTTACCATCCAGCCGTTATGTTTTCACGGGTACCAACTATAGTTAGAAATAAAATCCTTACCTCCGTAAGATTCTCCAGCAATGTAAAAATCATTATCTTTGTATTCGGAAAACATGGTGAAGAACTGCTGCAGGAACTCGAACATGTCGTCCGCCATTTCGTTCTCGTTTGTCACATATCCCTTTTCGTCGTCCGTAAAGCTGTATCCTGAACCGACAGGATTATCTACGTACAGGAGGTGGAAAGTCTTTGCCCAGTGGAACTCGCGCAAAGTGGCCGTCATGTCAGCTTGGATGACGTAGGGACCGTGCTCCACGAAGAGGCCGAACAGACCCGAAATTCCTGGACCACCCTGAAGCCATAGCAATACCGGGGCATTGACGTCTTTATTCTGCGAAAGAATTAAAAGCGAACATAAGATTCCATAGCAAAAGTTAAAATTTTACAAACATGCATGCTATATTAACTCTAGAAATAACACTGATTTTAACATAGGTACGGTATTCATCACGGTATTCATCCAGTTGTGCCTAATTCGATAATGGGTCGGTAACCAAGTCTAATTATTTCATACATTCCCTTTGTATGAAGGGTGAGGTAACAAAATATCTTGCCGACTAGAGATTGTATTTGCTATTATTATTCTCTAATATTTGAATGAATAAATTATATATATATATATATATATATATATACAGGTGGTTATCAAAATAATGGAAACACATCAATATTAGTGGTGTTTATGGAAGTGCTTCGTATTTCTTAAAAAAGAAGTTTAAGGACCAATATTTTTTTACAGAATATAGTGTATACATTATTCTACTCTAAAGTAGCAGTAATGAAACTATGGGCATCAGGCTCTTTGGGGGATAGCGTAAGATGTCAAACCTTGTAGACCGTGCAGAAGGGCAAATTGTTGAAACACGTTTAATTGGAGTATCTGTTACAACAGCCCCCATGGTTTTGGGTGTTGACCGAGCTATGATATCGGAAGTCATGATGGCATACAGATTTCACGGAAAGGCATCGTCTGTAAAACAGAATAGTGGACAATAGGGAAAGCTAAGTGAAAGAGACTGACTGGTGTTGAAGCAGACTGTGACATCAAAAAAGAAGACAACTGCAGCCAAAGTGACCGTAGAGCTCCATTTGAATCTGCAGGCTCCAGTACCAATCATTACAGGTAAGAGAAAACTTCAAAACATTTACGGCAGAGTAGTAATTCCCAAGCCACGTATAACAGAAGTGAAAACAAACTGTCCTCTACAGTGGGCCACGAGCACAAATCCTGGTCGAATGATACGTTGAAATATGACATTTGGTTAGAATAATCATTGTTCACTTTGTCTCCTGCAACAGGACGTGCGTATGTCTGAAAACACCTACACAAGCGTATTATGCTTGTCTCATGCCAGCTGTCAAACTTGGAGAGGAAATTTCTTAGGGTTTCGGCGGCCAGCAGAGTCAGGATTCAATATCCAGCAATAGCATCTCAACAGGAACATTGGCGATTTATCCATAAAGAATGGTATAATATTCCCTTAACCACTACTCATGACTTGAATAATTCACTTCCCTAGTGAATCCAGGTGGTATTAAATGCCATAGAAGGTCCTATGCCATATTTATAAAGAATTTCATGTTTTTCCTGAGTGTTTCCATTATTTTGATAACCACCTGTATATATAATATATTAGCAAGCACTGAATTTTTATAAATTAAATTTAAATTTATTCAATTTCATTTAGTTTTTTATTACTATTTAGATTCTAGTAAATCTTTTTCAAGTTTTTGGAGTTGTAATTTATTGAGCTGAAAACACCTTGGGCTTAATGTTTTCACGACAAATTTTATCAATAATTTATATTTGAACTTCATGTTTTAGAAGAATTCAGCCTTGGGATTCATTTTTAATATTTATTATTGAATGTTTTTCGAGGTATCTGAGGCAGAGCTTTTCATGTCGCAACATCTATTTTCTAATAACATGAATGTTTTTTTAAAAATTCAGTTCAAATAATAACATTGATATTAGCAATTTTTGAATGCGTGTTGAATCACATGAGCCCATCAACTGATATAACATCAGTTGATATCGCATATCTTCAGTTGACATGCTAAGTATTAAAGATCTGAATGAAAAAATATACATATTTGTTCCTACCTTTATCGATTCTTTTACAAAGTCTTTGAGAAATCCGAAACTTTTCCGGAAAGAATGTAAAGGTAGTATTCACATATTAGGCAAAAAACGAATATTGCACATTTATTACAAATAAACAAAATGCTTAAAAAGTTATTTCCTTTGCGATTTTTAAAGGAATAGAATGCAAATGGGTAGGTTAAGTATACAATCTACAGCCGTTAATAGTGTAATGTTTATTCTGTTAAACGATTTCAATATAACCAGCATCAAGTTTTGGGATACTTAAAACTTTCTGCACTCCCAAAAAGTATTCAACATTCAAATGATAAAATATTGAATAGTAATAATTTTAAAGGAGCTAAACGTTTTTTACCCTTTTTTCTCTTGCTAATTACTAATAACAGTTAATTCACCTGAATTTATTCTATTAAATTCTTTCAATACAACCATCATCAAGTTTTGGGATACTTAAACGTTCAACACTACCTAAAGATATTCAATATTCAAATGATGAAAGCTAAAATAAAATTATTTTAATGTTGCTAAATTTTCTATTCATTATCATTTTATTTTACCATTGTCAGTTAATTCACCATATTTTAATCAGGTAAATTATTACAATACAACCAGTTTCAACATTAAGTTTGGAGATACATAAACTTTCCGTACTGTCAAAAAATATTGAATGTCCCAATCACGAAAGCTCGAATAATAATAATTTTAAAGTAGCTAAACTTTTTTTCCTTAACCAATATCGGTTAATTCTCCTGACTTTATTCTCTTAAATGATTTCAATATAACCAATATCATGTTTTGGCGTATTTAAACTTTCTACACTCCCAAATATTATTTAATATTCAAATGATGAAAGATTGAATAATCATAGTTATTAAACCAGCTAAATGTGTTTCTTTGTTTTACCAAATAGGTTAGTTTACTTGATTATATTCTGTTAAATATGTTAATGTAACCAGTATCAAGATTTAGGTTGATTAAACTTTCTAGATACCCCCCCCCCCACACACACACACCAAAAGAAATAAATAAATAAATAAATAAAAATTCAACATTGAAATAATGAAAGGTTTATTAATAATTGTTTTAAAACAGCTAAATGTATTTTTTGTACCAATGTCAGGTAATTCATTTGGTTTTATTCCGTTAAATTATTCAATTATCAAGGTTTAGATCACTTAACTTTTTACATTAACCAAAAGTATTCAACATTCAAATGAAGAAATATTAAAGGACAATAGTTTAAAGCACCTAAAAATTTTTTCTTTGTCTTTCAGTTTGCGATATCAGTTAATTCCTCTTATTTCGTTATATTAAATTATTTCAATATAAACAATATCAAAATCACGTTTTGGTATACATAAACTATCTACACTCCCAAAAAATATTCAATATTAAAAGAATGAAAGCTTGAATAATAATGATTTTAACTCTTTAAGTACCACATTATGAATTAATAAACGAAAATTCGCATAAATCTTTATTTATGTTAATTCAATGCTAACTAACAAATAAATGCAAAAAAATACTCACCTTCTTAAAATCTTGTTAATTACCACTAGTTAATTGAAGTGGTACTTTAAAGTACCGCCAGTATTGTAGGATTACGAAAATCATCAAACTTTGAAAATTAATGAAAATGTTGAAAGAATTATATAATTATTTATTATGAGATGCAGAACAATTTTAAATATAATGAAAATGTAACTTTTATTATATTAAAAGCTAAACTCTTTTCCTTTCATTCTTTAAAAATTATCAGTTAATTCATCTGGTTTCATCCTATTAAATTAGTTTAAAACTATTATAAAACTTTTTACACTCCAAAACTACTCTCAAAAAATATTTAATGTCGAAATCCCGAAAGCTTGAATAATAATAATTTTAAAGTAGCTTAACTTTTTTCCTTAACCAATATCGGTTAATTCTCCTGGCGTTGTTCTCTTAAATTATGTCAATATAACCAATATTATGTTTTGGGATACTTGATCTTTCTGCAATCCAGCACAGTCGAACCCCGTTATAACGAACTTCAAGGGACCAAAGGTTTTGTTCACTTTATCCGGTGGTTCGCTATATCCGAACAGTTAAGAAAATGCTAGAGTTCACAAAATTTATAACTCATTAATTGCAATGTGTATTCAATAATGATGTATTAAAAATCATAAAATCTATTAAAAATGATCATTAATGAATTAAATCGACAAAAATCGATTGCATTAAACTGACATTGATACTAATTAAATTACGTACAACAGGAAAACGGCGGGACCAATATTTTAGTTCGTTATATCCATGAGTTCGTTATATACCGGGTTCGCTATAACGGCGTTCGACTGTATAAGTTAATTCATCTAGTATCCTCAACTTTCCATTATAAGTTAATTCATCTGATTTCAGCCTAATAAACTACTTTAAAATTATAATAAAGCGTTTTAAACTCCAAAGCTTAGAAAAAAAATATTTTGTACCTGTACATTTAACCAAAAGAAAAGAAAAGAAAATACTCTTTAATGTTATGAAATACAGCAAAAATTTTGCACTTACCATGGACGGAAAAAACCAGAAGAATATGTTGCTGTTATATTTTTTGTTTACGGTTAATAAACCACTGTAACTTTCAACCGGGGGCGCGTTCGGTAATTCTCCACATCGACTTAATAGCCGAGCTGTCTTTATATCTCCCTTCTCTAGGTAAGGAGTCAGGATCAGAGGATCATCGAGGTAGTTGCCGGGGAAACTGTTTTCCTCTCCTTTGTTTTGTGACAATATACGACTCTCTCCGATCGTCAAACCCAAGGCAATGTGGGCTAAAATGAGCGGCAAAGACATCGTATTTCAAACAAAAACTAATCCAGTTAAAAACTTCAGCGCATTTCTCGCAAGAAAATGCTCGTCTTGATTTCTGGAAATACTCAAACACAATGACCTGGATAGGAAGCGAAGACATACTCAATTAATTTTTTTTTTTTATATGATTAGACGGAAATTTTTTTTGCTCTTCTCAGTTAGAGCAAAGGTCATTCTCTGCGGGAAGAAACAATCTCCTTTCAAGGCCGCGTGATTTTGAATTCGAAAGGTGTGGGTTAGAAAGTTGTTCTTCCAAGATAGTCCGAGTTATGGAAGGCGACTTTCCAGTTTGTTACATAACACACTGATATGGGGAGTGAAATCAGGCGAAATGAAAACATAGATATTGCATTAAGAGTTCAAATCTGTTTTGAAGTTTTTATAGCAAGAGAAAAGGTATAAGGAATTAAGGGTCTCTTTGTCATTATAGTTTTTTTGTAATGTTAGGTCGAATGAACTTTAAAAGCTGTAGTAATTGGGGAAAAACAAAAGAAAATTTTTTTTATATTGGTTTGCTAATCACTGGTTTATCAACTAAAAATATTACTTTAACCTTTCAGCGGGCGCGCGTGGCACAAAGTGCAACACTCTTTCAACCTTGATTATTCCTTTTGTAATAAACTTTTGTTTTCAAATTGAAAACAATAATTTTATGTTTTATGACTAGGTATAAAATGTTTATTATACTGGGATATATTTATAATTAAAGGCGAAAGAATGCAGATACAATCACCTTATTTCAAAACTGTCCCGTTTATTGGATCAACTTGAGAATCGATTCCTATTATGTCCAAAAACCTAAAAAATATGAGATGTCCATCTTTGTAATATGCGGGATACCGTATAACAGCTGGACATTTGATGAACTACATCAACTCCTGCTTTTGTGGTATTGTAATCCAGTATAATCGCTGGTTTACCACGGTTAAATCAGTACTAACAACGAATGGAAAGGAATACAAGTGTCAGAAAATCCTACTTACATTAGAAAGGGTGTAGCTATAAGTAGAAGCTGCTTAGAATATTGAAACCTTACATGTAAAAACAAACCATTCAAAATTACGAAAATGTTTCACTTAGTACACAAGCGCGCTCACTGAAGGGTTAATGTAATTTAGTTCATTTGCTAATCTTTTATCAAGTTTATTAGATAATTACTTTACATTCAAATCTACTTTAATAAATATTACCGAAGCATATTGTAATATTTGTGGAAGTTGTCAAAGTAATATTAAAATTACATGTAATAAAGTTTAAACGCTCCCGTTGGATGAATTTACGGTTCCATTCTAAAACGTAGGCAAAACAAATTTCTTTCTAAACCGAAGGAGAACATTTTGCTTTCTTAAATACATCTTTCAGCTTATCAGTTACAAATAATTAATTTTTAGATGTAAAGGTAGCCAAAAAGTTAATTTCTTAGGAATCAGAGAAATGTAAATAAATTTTGGATTTGCCAAACTCACTCACAGACTACTTTTTCCATCTATATTTATAGTCTATAAACAGCAATTTTTATGTTTTATAAACTATTGATGTGTCATACTGGGCATAAAAAACAATGATTACTGAATAAGATGGTGCCATATAAATGTGAATGTTATATTTTTACTTTCTGTTAGAATAGGCAAAATTCTGGGAGTTCTAAGATCCTTCTCATATATTCGTGTTCATCTATACTTATATTTTAGACTTAGACGAAAAGCCAAAAAAGTCATTACAGAAAATGATGCAGCCATTTATATAACAGAATTATTGTGATAAAAAGTACATGTTGCTATCGCATTTCAAACATTTTGTGTGGAGAAATATTAACAAATTATTGGGATTCCAAGATCCATTACAAAGTACTGTAATTATATACTTACAATTTTAACACAGAAGTTTTAAAACATTTATTTGTACTGAAGCATTATGTCCGTTATGAAATCGATTTGTCTAACATAACATAAAAAAGAAATCTACTGAATAATTGCCATTTATATGCTGAGATTATATTTTAATTTTCTGTTAAAATAAATCTTAAGAATATGCTGCTCTTCAAGATATACAGTGGAATCCCGATCGATCGTTCCCCGAACGATCATTTTCCCGTATGTATCGTTTATTACACCCAGTCCCGAATAATTTCCATAGAAAACAAGCAAAAACAGACCGCATGGATCGTTCCTCGATCCATCGTTTTCCCGCAATATTCGTTCAGAATATCGCATCTTTATATTAATTTATCGAATCGATCGTTTTTTCACAATAACTGAACCTGAAATATAAATGTCTGTATTGAGATAGAATGACGCTCTAATTAACTATGAGCAGGACATTTGAGATGCATGGTCTCGTATTTTTGTTCTTTCCTGTTTAGCCTGGTTTCGCGTTATCGTACCACTCCCATTATTTGTTCGCCGTTCGTGTTCCTTAATTCTCAAGACCCTGAAGTATCCTATTTTCGGCAACTCATACAAAATTCCGATTATTCAACATTTCTGTTCTTATCAGCAATGGCTTACAGTCAGCAGTCCTGCTGCCCTCTTTCTTTTATGTTGGGCTTGAGATGGAGGCGCCCTGGTGTTTGGACTTGGATGTTAGAAGTTTCTGATTGCTGCAGTTCTACACTGGCCGATGAGGGTTTCACCTGGAACAAGAATTTTCTGCAGGTCTTATGTCGGACCCCATCCAGTGCAATGGAATGGGTCTAGTTACAAACGATTCACGGCTGCCGCTTCTTTATACTCTCACAGAATAACCGATACCAAAAAGAATGCAATTTGCAACAGATAAAAAATATTGTTTACTTTTGGAGAGAAAACCGCCAAAAAACAAACGAAGATTAAGCCCATTAATTTGAATCAAAATTCCTGTGTATCTACGTGTATTCCTTTTTCCATTATTATTATCTTGGATGTCAGTACAACTTCCTAATTATATCTTCAATTACACTACAGGTATGTATGCATTTATGTATGTGAGTAAATATATTTTAGGGATATCAAACTTTAAGGTATGTTAATGCTTTTTTATATGTTCCCGCATCCATCGTTTAGTTCAGTCAGTCACTTCGAAAACGATAGATCGAGATTCTACTCTCTCTATCTCTTTCTCTCTGTATATATATATATATATATATATATATATATATATATATGCTTATATTTTAGACACATAGCTTTTTATGTAAGACAGTGTCCTACATAATAAAGAGAAGACAAAATTTTAGTGAACATACACACACACACACATTCGCCTGTCGTTGGTCATTCACCTGTATGTACACCGCGAGACTGGTAACCATTCATTTAAGGGGTCATCGTATAAGCGACCAGCACTACCCCCCACAAGCCCGTCCCGTAATTTTAGAACCGAATCAAGTGACAAGACCGGTACACTTGACCCCGCATCTCCAGAGATAAATTTGAGAAAGTGGGGGACATTACAGTCACGACAGATTTTTCTTGCACCAGCCGTCATTTGTGTACACGGCGGGGGATATATATACAGAGGCTGTTCACACATTTTTTAGACGATGTATATTGTATTCACAAAACAAAATTACATGAAATTCTTGTGCTTTAAATGTTCTATTTGACATCCCTTATTCTTAACTATCTTTCGACACCGCAATTTCCAGAATAATAATGCCTTTTGAAGTGTCAGAAGAGGTATTCTATCCCTTTCCTCCTGAACAGCTTTCCAGAGTCCTGTAAGGGTTTTGGGATGACGTTTGTATAATGCAGATTTTAAAAGTCCGAAAGCACAAAAATCCATAGGTGATACATCGGGAGATTTTGTAGGGATATCAGTGAAGGGTATGGCCTTGATACCAGTTTTTTGTTCCATTTCTTTTAGGAAATTTACAGTGGATTATGATGTATGACTGCTAGCTTTGTCCTGATGGAGTCTCACAGATTGATGGCACTGTGGGTAAAGCGATGGTATTTCATTCAGAAAAATTGGCGATAAAATATGTTCCTGATAGTATTTGGAGTTAATCTTGACATTTTTTTCCACTCTCTTTATTTTTAGCTTGCCATTATAAGAAAAACCAGCAACAATCATGAATCCCTTAGAAAAACTTTCTTTCGATTCTTTGAACTATGTACTTAAATTTTTTCTCCCCTTTTATGATAATAAATGTCTCTTTTCTTGTTGCAATCATTTAAATACACCCATAATTCATCTATTGTGACAATTGTTTTCCATTTTCTTTGGATAAGTGTTTCTCATATAGAATTCTGCAGCGTGTCCTGCGTTCAGCGATATGATTTTTAAGAAGACGATGCACATTGCGTTTTTTCGCTTTCTTAAGATTTAAATCAACGTTTATCATTTTGCTTACAGTGGACACCGAGCATTTTAATGATTTTGCAACTGTCCTTTAACTAGGGGGATTTTCTTTTAACATTAAACAACGTACCTTTGCAATAGTCGAAGATGTCCGTTTTTTCCTTGGATACTTGTTTGGAATTTTTGTCCCACTTGAGGCTCCAATTTGACGTTTTTTCCTTTCTTGTTGACGATATTACCTATCGACGCTTTAGATATCACAAAACCATGACTCTCACATCGTTTTTGGATAACGGAGTATGCATATTTCTCTTCGGAAAGAGCATAAATGTAGCCTTCGAACCACTGCTTTGTTGAAAACGGCATTTTGAATAAAAACAAAACTTTCAAGCCGTAGACGATAATTTTGACCTTTAAAAACATAGTACAATTGCAATTATTTCTTTTGCAGCAAACGATTTTTAATTACCGCTTACCAAAATCGTCTAAAAAATGTGCGAACAGCCTCTGTATATATATATATATATATGCAAGAAATGAAATGCAACAAATGATATTTTTATCGTGAAAGCTGTAAAAATTTCATACTCAGATTTTCGAGATAGTTACAAAAGCTGCCACAGATGGCGCTCTACAACTCCTATCAGCATGTATAAATAAACTCGTAGTCTTTGCACGCAGTCTTTGCAATCAATACATCACAATCTTTTCAAAATATCCCCCATTCGCTATACGGAGGTGGCGCAAACGAACAATAAAATTAGCCATCACACCCTGTAGTGTCTCAACAGAAATTTATTCAGTTTCCACACAGATAGCCGATTGAAGCTCGTCCAGCGTGGTGGGATGGTTCCTGTAGACAGTATCTTTTAATATGCCCCACGAAAAATAGTCACAGGGCCTCAGGTCCGGCGAATATGGAGGCCAATCGATGTCTGCGGCAGTAAAATGTGGCTAACAGTGGCATCTGTTAGCAGCTTTTGGAACTATTTCGAAAATTAGTGCATAAAATTCTTACAGCTTTCACGATAAACATACTATTTGTTGCATTCATCTACAGATCTTTGTTTTTGAGATTTTTAATTTTGAAATCAGGGACTCCTTAGCTGGACACGCTGTATATATATATATATATATGTTCGTGTGTGTGTGTTATTATTTGGACGAAGGACAGAAATCAACTCGTTTACTTTAATAAGTTTATTAATTCCATTAACTGAAAGACAAACATTCTGGTTTAGAGAACACCACGTATCACCATCACAAACCAAGGTTCTAGTAGTACAGAGCAGACCTGAAAAAAACCTCATCTCACTAGTCGTTGCCAACCAAGGACCGAAAAACGTGTGCAGCAGGTCATTCGGAGAGAAACTGGTTCCCCTACAAACTCCTGACTGTGATTCGTCGGGGGTCCTACTCAAATTGAGGTACGAGTCATTAAAAATAATAATTACTGGATCTATTTCTTACTTACTTACACACGCACACACACACACACACACATATATATATATATATATATATATATATATATATATATATATATATATATATATATATATATATATATATATATATATATATATATGCATATATATATATTAGCTGAAAACCCGCACTTCGCTACGGAGTACATTCAAATTAAATAGAACGGTCAATGTATAAAATTAATGCCAAAATAAATAAATAAATAAATAATTATATATATATATATATATATATATATTCATAAAAAAACGCAAGCGATATTATTATAGACAAAATACTGTAGAAGAAAATATTCAAATTGTAACTAATAGGCATACTAAAGAATATAGTACAGTTAATATCGTACAGTTTGAGGAACATATCTTTTACTCTATTTTATTTTTTTTTGGATAATGTCCAATCGTCTGCCGCATTAGCGAGAAAAAAAGTACTTTTTTGTCTAGTTCGTTGTTATGCATGTGACGATAAATTTATTGAAAGTACCAGAAAAAGAAATCTCGTCATCAGCATTTAATAAATTAAATTCTAAAAATTAATGTTTAAAAATTCACCAAAAATCAGAAAATGGAGGTAAAGATTCGAAAAAGATCTCATTTTAAAGGAAGTTTTATGATCTTTCTCGTGATATAAATTTTATAACCCTCAAATTATTATTTTAAATGTAAACTTTAAAAAATAACTAAAATAGCTTAATTTTAAAAAAATTAAGAAGAATTTTTCAAAAATATTTTTTAGTGCACCCCTACACTATAAGAAGAATCGCCATGCAAAATTTCAGTTCTTTAGGTCCAGCAGTTTTGTCTGTGCATTGTATGTCACTCAGTCAGTCAGTCAGTCACGGAACTGTTTATATATATATATATATATATATATATATATATATATATATATATATATATATATATATATATATATATATATATATATATATATATACATACATATATATACATATATGTACATATATATATATATATATACATATATATACATACATATACATATATACACATACATATACATACATATACATATATACATATATATATATATATGCACCGTAATTGTGAAATTCCGCTTTAAACCTCCTTTAAAATATAAGAGCTCAGGAATTAATAATTAAAGTATAGAAATGATTAATGTTTTTTTTCCGAACAACTATGAAAGTCCTCTTGAACAGCACAAGAATGGAGGAAAAAGGTGCCACTAATTTACCGCGTGGCTTGTTGTCAAGGGCAACCAGTTTCGGTGATCTGGCAGTATATCTGCCGTTCACCGTTATATAAGCTCTAATTGTAATGCGACCCATCCACTGCAACGTCTGGATTTCATCCTCTGCGGGTCGACCCGTTCTCGACCAAGTGATACGATGTTCGAAATTCGAGTATCCTGCAATAAATCAAAGACCCGTTTCTATGAGATACACGCTGGAAATTCGATAAAAAGAGTGGTACTTCTGCAAGAGATGCATTGATAAAAACAAAAATACGTTCTCAAAAGATAATGCAAAAATTTGAAACAAAAAAACAGTTCAATGTGTCAGTGAAATAAGTAATGGAAACCATGTGTGATTATTATGGACTTTTGAAAAACATGTATATTTTTTTCAAAATAATGTTTTGCCTTAACAGACATTACATTAATATTTTTCTAAATAAGTGTGATTTGTTTATTTTAACTCTGGTCCGTCAATTAAAAATTGTTTAGCTCTCATTCCAAAGTGTATTATAAGAATATGCTACTCTAAAATATGATGAAAATCACGAAATTCCACGAAATCAGTTGTTCTGTTATGGCATCTAAAAATTAGAAATACTTAGAATATGCAAGTTTTCTGTCAAAATGTCATATATATTTTGAATATTTTCTTTACAGAAAATATACATTATTTTAATATACTATAAAAGAAATTAACAAAAAATACAAATATAATCACTTTTTCATAAAAATATCCATTTTGAAGCCCTTTGCGGCATTTGAAATTATTTTAGCAGAGCAGAAAGATTTAATATTCTTAATTTCAATTTTAAAAGACAACTTTTGAAAACTAGAGCATATTGAAATTCCGAAAAAAAAAATCGTCCACCGTGCTGTCCGAGTGTCTTTTAAGTGCCCCGTCCTTAAGTGCCTTTATGTGTACTATTTTTATGAAGTATTATATAATCAGTTTAGCAGGTCTCCTGACTAAAAGGAATGTTGAAATTATATATTTTGCTACTTTTTTGTACTATAAGTGTATTCAATTTCAAAATAATCGCAAAATTTGTCTAAAATTTAATAAAAACCAAAAGTTTGCCCTTCTTGCGCCAACTGAAAACATGCACCAATTGCGCTAATATTTAATTTCTGTCTTTATTTTGTTAAAAGGTAACTTTTAAAATCTAGAGCATATTGAAATTTTAAAAAAAGTTTTTTTCGTTCCACCCTATTTTGCAACACTGTACTTCTACAGCACTAGATATCATGAATTTTGTTTAACACATCTAAAAACTAAATTACCTTGAAATAATGACGGGAGGAACTTTAAACTATAGTGGCTTTACATGAAAATGTATAAACAAATTATAATTTATTCATTTATAACTTTAAAATCGTAGGAAGGCCTAAGCTTAGCTGAAAATCTTGAATCATTTTTCTTGAATGCAGACCCTTCAGCTGAAAAAAGCCGAAAATTCAAAAGGGATATGCAAAATTGCCTATCTCCATACCGTGTAATCTACAATGACCTTGTAAGAACCAGTAAACAAACCAAAATTACATATTTTTTAAAGAGGATAGAGGGTGCAAATAATCTAAATGAAGAAAAAGGTTCTGAAAGTGAAGGTGACATCGTTCAACCGAAAACATGTTCTCGTTTGATCGTACTTAGCAGTGATTAGAAGAAACTTATTAAATTAATGTCACTATAAATGAAAATAATATTTTTTGTTTCTTTCATTTTGCGTTATACACACATTTATATTTTTAATAAAAATTAACTTGCTTATATGGAATTTTTAAAACAATTTAATAAGTTTTCGGAACGTAACCCCTTTTTTGTTCTGTCTCTGGGTCTCATATAACACGATTTCACACAACACGGCTGTAAAGAGTCGGAATGTGAAAACAACAGAAACCTAAATTGTTAAGGGGCCACCCAGCTTGCGTGGACAAGCAAATTTACAGTCCCGACATTTTTATAACGCCAGATTTACGGTACCATAAAAAACGGAGAAATTAAGTTGTCAACGGCCGTATATCTGAGGTCGGAGGTCGAGCAGGTGGGGCCGTCTGATGGGAAGTTTTACCAGACATAATCGGCGCCAGAACTTATGCAATTGCGAAAGGCAAGAGACAAGAATAACCTATGAGAGCTAATCGCATCCGCCCCCTCTATAAACAAGGGAGTGGCGAGCGAATAGGGACCGAGAAAGCGAGAACCAATGAGACGAGGATGGAGAAGAATATATACAAGATGATGAGACATTTGTAGAGAGAGCGCCATTAAAAAAAAGAGATGATAAGACAGTAAGCTGCCAACGGGCCGACGAGAGCCCTAACTTACGAAACTCAACAAAAAATAAGCTGCCACAGGGCTGAGAAGAGACCCACCGTATAATATTAGAAGAAAGACGCCGGTCCTACGCAACTATATAATACGTACGGATTGAACAGCGTTAGCTCCGGACGCAAAATAGAATAATCAGCGACGAGAAGTTGCAGAAGTAGCGATTGCCCATAGATGTCAACATAGTGCCGAGGGAGAAGAGACGACACTACCATTAAGTTTAAGCCGATACCAGAGAGATACGCACCGTCGCTTAGCGAGTTGGACACCCAGACGACCACCCATCAGTGCTGGTCGACCCGCATATCGGAAGAGAAGGCACCTATGCTGAGCAACATTGACCGCCCACCAATGCTGACCGACCCGCATAGTGTAAGAAAAGCTACCCGTGCTGAGTAACGTACGAGGAGTCTTCAATAAGTGACCTTCGACATAAAAGGACCCCGAACTCTTCAGTCCCAATAGAGAAAACTGGATAAATAGGACGAGGATACACCGCGACGCTACAGTGACCAAACTGTACCCACGAACTCTGTGAACACTGTGTGAACTTTGTGTACTACTATGGACCAGCGTTATCGGTGAATTCGATGTAGACGGCTGCGACAAATGGGTGAGCATTTTGTATTATATCAACTAGCATACCGACTCTTTGCATAATCGCCTCTAATCCGCCAGGGCCGGCGACATCGTATGATTTAAAATATAGTGATCGGATAAGACTGTATATATATACATGTAAATTCCTAGCAGTACTAATGTTTCAGCGTGTGCTAAGTGTTACAAGTGTGAATGTATATAAATATGTATAAATAAAAGTGTATATATGTATATTCAGTATCATTCTTGAGAGTTGGGCCCATCTATTTAATTAATTAATTACCGCCCTATTGGCGAACTTACAACCAGTGTACGAGATACGATTTCAGCCGTAGTTAATAACAACAGGTCACGACCCTGTGTTGTTACATTGTGGTGCCGTCCAATTTTCACTATTTTAGTGAGGACATGTGTTATTGCTGTATAAGCTATTGTGTTATTATTATTATATTATGTTATTATTATTATATTATGTGTGTTATTATTATTATATTATGTGTGTTATGTATGTTGTTGAAAAATCGTAGTGTTGAAAATTTTAAAAGGAATATTTATGTGTGCATAGGTTAAAATTTCGGGACAACTCTCTAATTAAAATTTAAGCGATTAGAAACAATATTTAGAAGTGAAATTGATATTTTTAAGATATATGTGTATTTCTAAGTGATTTATAAGTGAAAAGTATTGAGTGAAGTGTTATATATTACTGATATATAGGTAAGGTGAACTGTGTAGAGTGTAAGGAGAGCTAGATTTTTAAATTGAGAATTAACCTAAACAGTTAATTATGCCGCGAGGAAGTAAGGCAAGTCGCCGGCAGGGAGACCCGGAGGTAGATATGGGCGAAAACTCCAATAGGGACAGTAGCTCAATCGCGAATGATACCCATCTATTAGATTCAGGTATAATAGCAATGTTACCCACCTTTAATGGCACCGAAAACGAGTCGCTAGAATTTTTTCAGCAGCAATTCGTAGAGATTGCAAGTCAAACCAGATGGACAGAGAAACAAAAAGCGATTATAACCAAAACGAGATTGCATGACAGGGCAAAAGAATTTTTAAAGAGTAATGCTACGCTCCAAAACGCGACCGATTTTGGCACAATAATAGAGACCCTAAAAGACAAATTCCAACCGGACCCAACGAGCATGCAAAAGCAATGCAGATTCCAGAACTTAGTGTTTAAACCATCCCAGACTTATGACGAAATCGCTCAAGAAATAGAGAAAGTGGGCAATGAATATTTAGGAATTTCGGCATTCTCGGTAGAAGAAACTAAACAAATGGCAAATAATGTTAAATTAGCAAAATTTATGGAAATTATACCATCAGAAATTAAAACAGAATTACGAAAAGAAAACGTAGCGGACTTTAATGAGGCGATCAAACGAGCGAAAGAATTAAGCGTAATTTACGACGAAGAAAGTAACGCGGTTAACGCAGTACGCATGCGACCGCAAGCAAACAAAATACATGAGGAGCAAGATAGCGTAAAAGAGTTAAGAAACCAGGTAGCCGAACTAACAGAAACCGTTAAGCACTTAACGTTACAACGAGCCCAATGTAATTGGTGTTTAAAAATGGGACATCGCATCGAAGAATGTCGGACTAGGCTCAGAACAATTAATAACGCCAACAGAGACGTAGGGTATAATACGACTAATGGGAATTACACAAACGCTTACCAAACGCCCCGGCAAAATTTTGCAATGAACCAAACAGCGGCAGGTAGAAACGGGAACGGTTATAGCAGAGACCAAAATGGATACAGAGAAAACCCCACGCAGAGGCATAGCTCCAATGGCAGAGAGTATAACAACTTTAGAGGGAGGAGTAATTTTCACAGAGGTAGAGGAACGAGCAGAGGTAGGCAAAACGGATATTCAAACACTTTAAACTAAAACAGGGGCCTCGCCAAGTCAGGAAGCAAAACCCATACATTAATACATACATAAAGCGGTTTTGGGAGAGACCCCGCAATACTTCCTACCAACATGCAGAAAGATATACGCAGAGACACAGGTATGATAGATGGCGGAACGAAAGACAGGGGTACCATATAAAAAATAATCATAATCAACCAATTTGGCAGAACGAACGACCAAAATATAGTTACAAAAAGCGCGAACGACAAGGGGTAACCAATAAAAATTACAGACACATCAAAGGTAGAAAAAACACAACGCAATACAGACGTAACAGAGACAATGTAGGAGACAGGAGAAGCCACACTCCAGACGAGCCAAATAAGGCTTATCGACACCAAAGGGTCAGAGTGGAGTGAGGAGAATACCTCTCTACTTCCAGCAAAAACCACAGCCACCAGAGCGCACTGGCCAAACCAACCAGGGTCAGAAGACCCCAAAAATTTATTTACAACAAGATCAGAGGTACATAAAGCGGAAACATAATTCCCTGTGAACATATACATGAAAATTTATACAAAGAAATCTAAATTAAAAGAATTTTTTTTTTTTTTTAAATATGACAAACTTAAGTTTCAAAATACAAATAAATACATAGTTCATTGTAAGCATAAACATCATAATGAATGAAAATAACTTATTAAAAACTACACTGAAGGTATAATTTTGAAAATTTTCCTAAAAATAAGTGAATAGTTTAAACATAATAATTTCTTTTAAAAGAACAAATTTTGATGATTCACTTAAAAGTAGATATATTTTATAAACAAAATTAATCAAATTTATTTGCATAAATTAATCATAAACTATAAATTTTGAAACATGCCAAAAGAAATTAAGGAGTATATAAGGTATTATGAGAAAAATAAAAATAAGTACAAAAATAACTAGTCAAAACTAGTAATTACTACATGTAAAACAATAAATATCTATCGACACTATAAAAATAAAATTTAAAAGGAGAATAACATAACAGTTGAAATTAATATTAAGACCACTAAACATATATTGTTTGATATTTTTGTTGAGAGTAGAGAAGCCAAACCCTGACCAATCAAGAGGCTAAATGGTACTAAAAATAAATGAGTATTTTCTATTCTAAGTCGTTGTATATATTATTAATAATTTTTATCAACCGAAAACTGCCGTCAATTCTTTTATAGTATTGAAATATTGTTTCATTAGTTCCACGTTTTATATATTCATTACTATTTGAGCAGGAAGACATTATAAAATGATGAGAATCACCCAATATGCCACATGAGCAGTATGGGGTGTCTAGTTTACCTATTTTAAAAAGAAATGAAGGGAAGCTGCCCTGACCTGTTACAAAATAATTGATAATATTATTCTGAAAAATTAGATTAATTGAGATATTGTTTATAATATCATAAGTATATCTACCTTTATCAGAGAAGTTCCATATTTCTTGCCAATTTTGTAAGATTTCTTTATTTAGTTGGTTTTTTATTATTGAAATAGGATATTTATAGGTTATTTTATTTTCTTCTTCATTGGTAGCCATCCCAGCCAAGAAGTCCGCCATTTCATTACCTATTATTCCAATATGAGATTTGACCCAGCCTATTGAAATATTTTTATTCCGAATTTCATTGCATATTGAGTGAATTTTGACTATTATATTTGATTTAGGAAATACGTTGCATAGAGACTTGACGGCAGCCTGACTATCCGAGTAAATAGCTATATTATTATAATTACTATCTTTAAACCATTCTAATAATTTTAGAATCGCAATTGCCTCTGACTGAAAAACAGAATTTAAGTTATTTAGAGCATGCATTCCCGTTTTAATTATTTTATGTTCTTTGAAAACCACGAAACCCAGACCTACGCCCTCTTCCCTTTTGCTTCCATCTGTGAAAGCTTCTATTTCTGTCAAGTTTCTTGTTGGAAAACCCTCATCTATTCTAAGTATTTTTAAATTTTTTGGATATTTTCTAGAGTCGATTGAATATCTTGGTGATTTATAGTCTAATTCTGTATAATTAATTTCGATGTTATCTATGTTTATCTGTTGCCGATTAAATTTAACATTATAATTTTTTACAAGTGTTTCTGCTTTTAAATTTATTGGTGCAATGCCCGTAAGAACATTGAGTGCCAAATTAGAAACTGATTTGTAGCATTTCAATATTTTAACCAGGAATTTTCTCTGAATAGATGAGAGTTTTCTTTTGCCATGACAATTTAAAAATGGATACCAAATTTCAATTCCATAAACAATCTTAGGTTCTACAACTACTCTGTACCATGTTCTAATAGTATCTGATGATACACCCCAGTAAGCATTACCTACTTTTCTAATACCGGTTGTAAATTTTGTAATTTCATTGTTTAAATATGTCAGATGATCTATAAAATTAAGTTTTCTGTCAATGTAAATTCCCAGATATTTAATACTTTTGTTGAATTTGATGCTTGAGCCCCCCATCTTTATAATTGGATATCTTCTCGAAAGGTCCCTGCCAAAAGCTATTGCTTGTGTTTTATTTGCCGAAACAGTTAGTTTTAGACTGTCGCTTATGCTGCAGAAATTGTTGACTAGTATCTCCCCTGTATTTTCTATTTCTTTTCTTGTGTTTTCTGAGTACACTAAAACAAAATCGTCAGCATAAGCGAATAAGTCACAATTAAAATCATCAAAATATTTTAAAATTTTGTTAGCTATTAGATTCCACAGCGTAGGACCTAGGCAAGAACCTTGTGGGCATCCCCTATTTATGTTGTAGAACCTAAGATTATTATTAATTTCATATCCTACTGATCTATTTTTTAAATAACTATTAAGGGTTGCAAGTAAATTGTAATTTAAGTCAAATGAAGCTATTGTATTTCTTAGTGTAGGCCAATCAACACTGTCAAATGCGCCTGTAAAGTCAAAGGCAATAGCAATAGTATATTTAAAATTTTCTCTTCTTGTTTTAATTGTTTCTATCAGCCTCGCAACAGCCATTGCTGTGCTTCTCCCCTCTCTAAAACCAAATTGGTTAACATGGAGCAGATTATTATTTTCTAGATGAAACATTAGTCTGAAATGTATTATTCTTTCATAAAGTTTGCTTATGGTTTGTAGTAGGCAGATTGGACGATAAGATTTTGGATTTTTTTCTGGTTTACCATTTTTTAGGAAGAAGATGACTAAAGCTTTTTTCCATTTATTTGGAAAGTAGCCGGATTTGTATAATTTGTGAAAAATGATTATAAAAACTTGAAAATTTCAGAGAATGAAAATTTTAGTTAGTTAAACAAAGTAATAACACTTTAAAGATCCAAAAGTAAAAAGTTACGCATAAAAATATTTAAAAAGCAAGAGCTCATCAAAAGCGACCACAACAGTGATAACGTATATAATATATATACAATGTAGGAGACAGGTGGGATACACGGCAATACACATATAGGGCGATAAACAACATATCTCTCACAGAAAATCAGCTGCCCATAATCGAAATTCAAATCGCGGAAACATTCGAATACGCATTATTGGACAGCGGATCAGCAATTTCTTTAATATCCCATGAAATGTTCGAGAAAGTAAAAAACAAAATAAAAGTAACATATTTATCGCGTCAGGTGAAATTGCAGTCCTTCACGAAAGAAAGGATTGCATTTTGCAAGTGTGTGGCAATTAACCTCAAAATCGGGAATAAGTTGTGTAAAACCACCCTGTATGTCACAAACGCAGAGATGGATACCCCATACCAAATATTATTAGGAATAGACTTTATGCACAACCACAAAGCAATCGTCGATATGAACGCAAGAAAACTAAAATTACAATTTCATGAGATACCCATCCTAAATGAAAAAGACGCGAATACGAACAAACGGGACCATAGCAAACGCGTGGCAGATCAGAGACACAATTTTGCCACACTAATAAACAAAATTACGCTCCAACCTAACGAAGTACAGGCGTTAACATTAAAACTAGACCAGGAATATGAAGACGGGACAAATATCTATTTATATGACATAACACACAGTATGACACCATTAGTCGAAGAATCGATATGTACAATTAAAAAAAGAAAAATACAAGTATGGGTACAAAACTCTACCGACAAAACAATTTTATTACACAAGGACATGAGAGTCGGAAAAATCACTACAGAATTTCAGATAGAGAAAGACAGTGACTCAAAAGAAATAACGGGGCAGCAAATACGAAATATAAACAACATAAAATTGATGGATAGGACAGAAATACTTCAACGTAGAAAGCAGGAGCTTAAAGAAACAGACTTTGACGTTAAACATTTAAATCCACAATTACAACACGAAGTCATTCAACTTTTAATGAACAACTACGAAGTATTTTCTAAAAGCTATAAGACATTGGGATGTACAAACGCAGTGACCCCAGAACTAAAATTGAAACATAATTTTGGGATACAATGTAAGCCGTATACCACACCGCGTAATTTAGTACAAATATTAAAGGCGGAAATACAGGATTTGTTAGAGGCGCAACTCATCGAGGCATCGACGTCGGAATATTCATTTCCTGTCTTACTCATAAAAAAACCATCCAGTGACCCAGAAAACCCCCCAAAATATCGTCTCGCAATTGATTTCCGTTTGTTAAATCAAATAACAGAATTATATTCAGTATTTATACCACGTATCAAAGAAATAACACAAAAGGTAGCAGGATTCAAGTTATACTCAGTCGTAGATTTAAAATCGGCATTTTTCCAAATATTACTGCCAGAAGAATTAAGAAAATACTGCTCTTTTTGCACCGAATTCGGAAATTATCAGATATCCAGATTAGCGTTCGGTTTAAAGAATTGAGGAGCATATTTTTGCCAATTGATGAACACGGTTATGAAGGGACTCGACGAAGAAAATATCCATTTTTATTTAGATGATATTATTATAGCAGCAAATAGTGAGCCAGAGTTAAAACGCAAATTACAATTATTATTTCAGCGCCTAAAAGAATACAACTTAACCTTAGACCCTGCAAAATTACAATTATTCAAAACCGACATCACATTCTTAGGGTTTAAAATAAATAAACACGGAATACAACCCGCCGATAAAAGCATAGAGAAAATACAGAGATTTCCAAAACCAAAAACAGTAAAACAAACTAAATCATTTCTGGGGTTAGCAAACTATTTCAGACATCTAATTCACGACTACGCTAACATTACAGAACCCCTAGTAAAACTCACAAGTAAAAAAAAAACAAATTCACATGGAACGACGAGGCGGAAAGGGCATTTACTCGAATTCAATCGCAAATTTTAAGTCGCCCACAAATACACAAACCCAACGAAAACCAACAATACTACTTAAACACGGATGCTTCGGGAAAAGCAATTTGCGCGATTTTATCACAATAAAATGAAAAGGGATTTTTAATACCAATAGAATTTTACTCTCGAAAATTAAAAGACGCCGAGGTTAGGTACCCTGCAGTCAAAACGGAACTACTAGCCATATACGAGGGAATAAGACATTTCAAGGAATACTTGTACGGGACACACTTCATATTATTATCAGACGCTAAGGCTCTACAATATCATCTTAAATTGGATAAACAGTCCGATATCACAGCAAGGTGGCTTTTGGAACTGAGTACATTTGACTTCGAATTCCAACACATCGAAGGTCAGCTCAACCCCGCGGACTATCTGTCACGACAGGTGCTTAATATAAATATGCAAAATGATTTGACTAGAGATCTCTTCCAAGAAAGTACGGAATTAACGATCACAAATATTTTAAAGGGGCAAAACGAAGATGATAAAGTAAAGGGAATTAAAGAGTCGCTAAGTAAAGGAAAAAAACTGTTTCGAAGGTAGATACAAGAAATATGTACTCGATCCGTCTACACAACTAGTAATGGTAAGAGAAAAAACAAAAAGGGGAAATCCATATTTAGCAAAATCGAAAGTAGTAGTGCCCACAAAGTTACAACGCATCGTCATTAAGTTAGCACATGTAGCGCACTTCGGGATAAGCAAAACGATCAACATCATCAGTAAGAAATATTTTTGGAAAGGAATGACGGAGGATGTAGCAAATTATATTAAATCATGCGAGGAATGCTTACAGTACAAAAAAAAATATATTACACCCGCACCATTAGAGACTTTCAATAACATTACATACCCACTACAACAAATAGCAATCGACGCAGTCGGACCGTTGGTACGTACAAGTACAGGGAATAAATACGTCATAACTATTGTAGACATGTACACGAGATTCTTAAGTGCGACACCAGTAAAAAACATTACAGCGGAAACGGTGATCGAAACATTAAAAAAGTTTTACGCGAGCTACGGGTTACCACAATCAATAATGAGTGACAACGGTACAAGTTTTAAAAATGAAGCATATAAAGATTTCCATACACATCTAGGCGTAGAGGTTAAATTTATTTCGGCTTATAAACCGAGTACGAATGGCAGACTAGAAGTCATCCACAAATTATTAAAGTCGGCAATCAGCTGTATAGCGAGGGAGAGTTTTCATTGGGATCAAGCACTCAATTGGTATAATCTGTACTATAACAACCGTCAACATCCAAGTACAAAGTACACACCAACATTTTTATTCTTTATGCGTGACATTAAAACACCATTCGATGTGAGACTAACGGCAGATAAACTAGAAGTTACGGAACAACAAAATTTAAACACAAAAGGGGCATACAATGAATATTTACAGAATCACCTAACATTTTTCGACAAAATACAAAAAGACGTGATAGCAAACCAAACACAGGCTGAACAGCAACAAAGAAAAAATTATAAAAGAACCGGAGATCGGGTGTTAGAAATAGGAGACAAGGTATACGTGAAAATTTTTCAAAAAACCCCTGCGTTAACACCGAAGTTCTCCGGACCGTTCCGTATTATAAAAGCTTTACGCCATAACAATTTTTTACTACGCGATATAAACGAACCACAAAATCGCTTAGTTAATATGCACAAAAACGCAATTATTAAAAGTGACGAACGAAAGCCACACCTAAAATATAGCAACCAAAGTATAGCAGACGATGAACACGTTAAACAAAGCGCAACGAATCGTAGACCATATAATTTACGAAACAGGACTCATTAAATAGTAAGGTGCGATAAACGAAAGGGACGAATTTTAATGTACTGAAAGTGGATACGTTCGGGATTTAAATCCGGTTAAGAAACCAGGGGCGGGAGAAAATAACGCGTATGTCCAAGAAATCAGGTTTCGAACGCGTCCCCCCCCCCCTCCCCGTTGTTCACCAGGAAGTCAACCACAAAAAGCGGAGCAGGGGATTACAGTTGAAGGTCAGACAAAACAGTGGGGTAGGTCAACGCAAGAGAGTTAAGGGCTAACAAAATGTTACGATTTGCGAGATTTACGACTGCAGGTGTAAAATCTTCAAATCGTGGCCGAAAGCTGAGATTGTATTATTGTTCAGTGATTTGCCAGTCAATTGGGCAATAGCAATCATAAGTTTTTGGTAGCATATATCGAATTACAGCAAGGTAATATGTAGACAAATAAGTATATACAGGGGAATAAAATAGTGTAAAGCATAAATACATGTAGAAATAGTATTACAAGAAGATATAATATCAGCAGGATGAAACATGTGTAATTAAAAACAAAAAATGAATAGAAACAAAGTGTATATGAATATAAGTGTGTAGACAGTGAGCATAATATTGTGCATAGAGTAAGCAAAAATATAGCACCTAGTTATCCGGTCAGCAGCGTGGAAGGAAACAAATAAAGAGTGGATCCGCTTTTTCAAAAGGCAAGCAGTGAAACATGAGATAAATACGAAAGGAGCGAATGAAATAGCTAAATAATTGAACGACAAATATTAATCAAATGATAATGAGAAACAAAAAAAAATGCAAACACAAAAGTGAAGGGAAGACTACGATAATGACGGTCATAAATCTAGCGTAATATAAAAAAAAAAAAAAAAAAAAACGCAAAAAACACACAAAAAACAAAATTAAAAAAAAAAATTGTAAAAAGGCGCGGACATAGACCAGTCAATACTAGAAGTTAGTACACACAAGAACAAACATGGGAACATCAAAAGCAAGGAATATAAATACACACGAACGAATATATAGATAATTATAAATAATTAGCCAATTATAAACAAAAAAGCAAATAAAAAACTGTTTACAAATGAATAAGTAAATAAATAAAAAAAAATAAATAAATAAATAAGCGTGGGATAATAACGAAAGGAGCACGACAAAGAGTAATAAAATAATAAAAACATAATAAGGACCAGAAACAGAAAATAAACAGAAGTTTTAAGTTATAAACAAAAAATAAGAGGAAAAATAGACATATTTACGAATACGGGAGCAGCAAAAAATAAGTAACATCGGCAGAACTAAATAATGATGGCGACAAAGCTCGCGACAAAAGCTGAACTACGGCGGAAGTGACCAAGCGATAATTAAACGAAGAGTAGCCGTTTACCGTTGCCAGGTGTAAAAGAGGAAACCGCTAGAATTCGATAATTACTTTACAATGATATACGGAGATAAGCGAGCATAAGATTTAAACGAAACTGGTTTCGCGGAGTGAGCGCGACCAGGGTTAACTAGAAACCGGACTGGGTAAAGGAAAAGTTGCCATGGTAACGACAGCTGAGGTAAACAAACGAGTCGTGAGAATAACAGTACGAGGATTGGCGTATAGGGAAAGTCAGTAGATCAGTCGTAATTTAATATAGTAGTGTATAGGTGATCGTAATATGTAATATAGCAATGTAATATAAATAATAGTGTAGGCAATGTCAAATGAATTATATGTCAGTGTATCATATTAGCATAAAAGTGTAAAGAAAAAGTCAGGTAGAGTCTCAATATATGATGTATGTTCTCAGTATGTAATATATAATGCTGCAGAGTTAGTGTAACAGTGCACTGTCAATTTTAATGATTATATGTAATAATTATATGCAAGTGGTATAACTAGTAATGTGTAGTGTAATTATATGTGTATTTGTTATGGTGTAATGTGCAGTGCCTAGGGACAATTGTAAATAGGAGGTCAGTGAAAAGAAGTAGAAAACAGTAGCGTAAGGTAGAAGACAGTAGCGTAGCGAGAATGTTATGAAATATATCAGTAATATAAACAGGTAGTGAAGTCAATGTCAAATGACACCACGTGCTAAAACCAGTATTTATTTACGTAGAGAAATGTACAAAATAAATAATGTGTCCATTATGTACCAAGTATATGTCTAATGTATTATTGTACACAGCTAGCGTAAAAGAGTGCTCATTTATGTATTATAAACTTAAAATGAATGATTTTAGGCATGAATAATGATTGATTTTATGTATGTATATAGTGTCAATAGGATAGTCCTATTGACACTATAATTTACATATCATTTACATATTATAAGGATAATATGTAAAAAAAAATCGCATTACGATTTTTTAATTCGCCAAGGGGGAGAATGTAAAGAGTCGGAATGTGAAAACAACAGAAACCTAAATTGTTAAGGGGCCACCCAGCTTGCGTGGACAAGCAAATTTACAGTCCCGACATTTTTATAACGCCAGATTTACGGTACCATAAAAAACGGAGAAATTAAGTTGTCAACGGCCGTATATCTGAGGTCGGAGGTCGAGCAGGTGGGGCCGTCTGATGGGAAGTTTTACCAGACATAATTGGCGCCAGAACTTATGCAATTGCAAAAGGCAAGAGACAAGAATAACCTATGAGAGCTAATCGCATCCGCCCCCTCTATAAACAAGGGAGTGGCGAGCGAATAGGGACCGAGAAAGCGAGAACCAATGAGACGAGGATGGAGAAGAATATATACAAGATGATGAGACATTTGTAGAGAGAGCGCCATTAAAAAAAAGAGATGATAAGACAGTAAGCTGCCAACGGGCCGACGAGAGCCCTAACTTACGAAACTCAACAAAAAATAAGCTGCCACAGGGCTGAGAAGAGACCCACCGTATAATATTAGAAGAAAGACGCCGGTCCTACGCAACTATATAATACGTACGGATTGAACAGCGTTAGCTCCGGACGCAAAATAGAATAATCAGCGACGAGAAGTTGCAGAAGTAGCGATTGCCCATAGATGTCAACATAGTGCCGAGGGAGAAGAGACGACACTACCATTAAGTTTAAGCCGATACCAGAGAGATACGCACCGTCGCTTAGCGAGTTGGACACCCAGACGACCACCCATCAGTGCTGGTCGACCCGCATATCGGAAGAGAAGGCACCTATGCTGAGCAACATTGACCGCCCACCAATGCTGACCGACCCGCATAGTGTAAGAAAAGCTACCCGTGCTGAGTAACGTACGAGGAGTCTTCAATAAGTGACCTTCGACATAAAAGGACCCCGAACTCTTCAGTCCCAATAGAGAGAACTGGATAAATAGGACGAGGATACACCGCGACGCTACAGTGACCAAACTGTACCCACGAACTCTGTGAACACTGTGTGAACTTTGTGTACTACTATGGACCAGCGTTATCGGTGAATTCGATGTAGACGGCTGCGACAAATGGGTGAGCATTTTGTATTATATCAACTAGCATACCGACTCTTTACATAATCGCCTCTAACCCGCCAGGGCCGGCGACATCGTATGATTTAAAATATAGTGATCGGATAAGACTGTATATATATACATGTAAATTCCTAGCAGTACTAATGTTTCAGCGTGTGCTAAGTGTTACAAGTGTGAATGTATATAAATATGTATAAATAAAAGTGTATATATGTATATTCAGTATCATTCTTGAGAGTTGGGCCCATCTATTTAATTAATTAATTACCGCCCTATTGGCGAACTTACAACCAGTGTACGAGATACGATTTCAGCCGTAGTTAATAACAACAGGTCACGACCCTGTGTTATTACAACGGCATTTTCTAGGAACCTATCTACCGTGTTATAGGAGGGTCACCTGTATCAGCAAATTTCAGTTTTGTTCCAATATTGTACGATTATGTGTGTCATGAAGCTCCCCAATAAAAAATCTCGTTCTATTAATTACACGAAGATTCATAAATTTACAACTTTTTTAAAAGCCCTGTATAATGTTTTTTCTTTTCCCCATGAAACAAATATCTCTTTAACAGGTAGTCCAGAGAAAATTGATAGATGAGCACAGTTAACAAAATGTACCAAACGCATTTTAACAGTTGTTTTAGTTTAACAGTTATTTTAACAGTTGTTTTAGTTTTAACAGTTATTTTAACAGTTGTTTTATATACTCTTCTTGCGCTCTGAATTTTATACTATGCATGATAGCAGATGTTTCTCCCCGTAATGGTCTAAATGACTGCTCTTAGTCGGTCATCAGTATAAATTGAGAGAAATTTCCAATTAGTAATTCCTTTTCCTGAAATAATTTTCAATACCCAGTCTAACATAGGTAACAGCAAATGAAATACACATAGGTAACAATAAATACACATATATAATGAAAGTACACATAGGTAACAGCAAATGAAATCAATGCTGTGGCGTTATTGTAAGTAGGTAAGGCGATTCTCTCTGAGGCGTTGCTAAAAATTACTACCATTGGATCCATAACAAAGAAAGACAGAGTTCTAATTAAAAGCGAAGGCCAAATTTTTAAAACAAAAACTTAACAATTTATTAACAAAAATAATTAACATTTAAACAGTGCAACATATTCAATTTAAAAAATCCCGTGCAGATTCACAACGTACGGAGCCTAAACACACATCCGCACCGCCCGCGTTCTCAAGCGTCTCTCTCCAAAGTCTGGATTTTCAGAAGGGGTGGAGGGGCCGCAGATTTTCGGCTGACAGCTCTTCTTAGACGCCGAACTTTATTACATTGCAGAAACGTTAAGAATACCCCCACGTGTTCCGAACTGGTGGAACCGAGAAACACATTCCTTGAAAAATACGCAGCTGTGTTTCAAGCTCTTGTGGGGTCTCGGTAAAAAATAAGACCATATTCCAGTGCAAATTAATTGCCTGCAATGCAAATTAATTGCCTGTTACTGATGGAGTTTTCATTGTAAAACTGTTTGACACCTTTTTTAACTATCATTTTACATGTTTTATAAAATATAAAATTCTACCCAAAAATAAATATATGAAATTATAGAAACATGTTTTTTAATTAAATGTTTTTAATAAAATGTTTTTTAATAAAATTATGCATGTTTTTTAATTAAAAAATTCAATATCACCGAAATTTACTTCAGCTTATCTGCGACCCACAGTTCGCGCACGACTGGTCTATAGCTATAAGGTTGTTTGGACTCTCTTTAACAGACAATCCAAATCGAATCGATTGCTTCTGTTGGTGTCGTGTCCAAGAGTAGTGCAGAAGAAAAAAGAAAGAAGAGATAAGAAAGAGCACTAATCATAGAAGGGGGTGTCATTGCCTCGAAAGATTGAATTATACCTGTGGGTCCGCGAGTGTTATTTTAGTTCCCCTTCTACTACCCAATGGATGTTGCAATGGAGGCATTCGACGAACCGCCCCCTACGGAAGCGCCCTCTAGGGGTTGCAGGCTCCCCCGAGGGAACAATTTGATTTATTAGTACAATTGAGTTCTGTAATGTTTGCAATTATACGTATGATATCGAGGAACTCCAAATTTTGCGTCACGTCTTACGTCATTCAATACCTACTGAAGAAAAAGCTCCCCTCCAACTAGCTCGAGGCGAAATGCTGCATTTTTAACCTTTCAGCGGGCGCGTCCGTGTATAAAGTTAACCATTTTCGTAATTTTGAATGGTTTGTTTTTACATGTTAGGTTTGAATGTTCTAAGCAGTTTCTACACTGCTCAAAACAATTAGAGGAGCACATGGTATTAACGAAATTACGCAAATACTTACACCGATAAGTAACATAAAATAAATCATCCATAATTTAAAGCCTAGCAGGAAAAAGAAGAAGAAAACTCCATATGCAAATCAAAGTTCATGACGTCAAAAACCAGAAAAAGAATATAAGGGCGAAAATAGGGATGTTGCAGAAACGTCTGTTTCACTCCCTTAACTGTGAAATTCGATTGCTCAGTTCTTTTTGAGAAAAGGTGACTTGAAAATGTCTCGACAACATGATTTACCGGAATCCGTGGCATGGCGTATTATAGGCAGACTTGAATACGGGCAAACACAACGTAGTGTCGCGGAAGCTGTTGGAGTCGCAGGAAGTGTCGTTACAAGGCTGTGGAATCGATTCCAAGAAACAGGAAATGTTAGACGTCGACCAGGGCAAGGTCGGCCACGCGCCACTACAGCAACTGATGACCGGTATATACAACAGCTCATCGAAACAGAACAGACAATGCTACTCAGCTGCAAAGACAGTTGCTCTTGGCAACAGGACGAAGGGTGTCCAGCCAAAGAGTACGTAATAGACTTCATCAGAGAGGTCTCTATGCACGTAGGCCAATGGTCTGCATTCCGTTGACCTCACGCCACCGTGCGACCCGAAGATTGGCTGCTGAGCATCGAGATTGGGATCAACATGATTGGAGCCAAGTGCTATTTCCAGACGAGTCCCGATTCAATATGGAGTGTGACACCCGACGTGTTTTGGTATGGAGGGAAAAGGGCACTCGAAATAACCCCACATTCGTTCGTGAAAGGTCACAATACAGACGAGCTGGTTTTATGGTATGGGGTGGAATCAGCATAGGTGGACTTACGGACCTGCATATCATTCGGAATGGTACTTTGACGGCCCGAAGGCATGCAGACGAGATACTAAGACCTCATGTCATACCTTACGCTGCAGAAATTGGAGATTCCTTTATTTTTCAGCATGATAATGTCAGACCGCATACAGCTCGTCTTGTGGAGAACATGCTTGAAGCTGAAACAATACAGCGTATGGAATGGCCAGCGTGCTCTCCCGACCTGAATCCAATCGAGCATGTTTGGGACATGCTCGGACGACGCATTGCTGCTAGACCAAGGCCTCCTTTTACTCTCCGAGATTTGGAGATTGCACTTCTTGAGGAGTGGAACAGTATTCCCCAAAGTCTTATCGATAACATCATCGCATCCATTGAAAACAGGTGTGCAGCAGTCTTAGCTGTTCGAGGAGATAACACGCCATATTAAAAATCTTGCATCATTTCTAAAAAATACTTTTTTTTATCGTTTACTTGTAACCAAATTGTTGCCCTAAATCATCTTTTCATGTTTTGTCCATATTTTCAAAGCATTAAAGCTTAATTACAAATTTTTTTACATCTTTTTTTCTGTATTGTGCCTTGATACGCGTGTATTATCCGTTTTATGGCAATACGTGGCTGTCTCGCACGGTTTTCTTAACTTCTTTGCTTGCTCCCCTAATTTTTTTTAGCAGTGTATTTATAGCTACACCCTTTCTAATGGAGGTCTAATTTTCTGACCCATGTATTCCTTTCCATTCATCTGTTAATCATGATTTCACCGTGGTAAACCAGTGATTATTCTGGATTACAATACGAAAAAAGCAGGAGTTGATGTAGCCGATCACATGTGCAGCTATTACACGGTTTCCTGCATAGCACGAAAATTGGCAATGTCATTATTTTTTAGGTTTTTGGACATAATAGGAATCCATTCGCAAGTTGCCCTTAGATCCAACAAATCGGACAGTTTTGAAATAAGGCGATTCTATCTGCTTTCTTTGGCCTTTAATCATAAATATATCTCAATATTATCAAAATTTTATATCTTGTCTTAAAACTCAAAATCAATATTTTCAATTTGAAAAAAAAATTATTGCAAAAGGAATAATCAAGCTTGAAACAGACGTTGCACTTTGTGCCACGCGCGCCTGCTGGTGTTCCAAACATTGGCGCAACCTACTGCAAAGTTAAACGTGAAATTTTCTTGAGGCATAGTGATAGGCTTCCTTGGAGGTGAACTGCTATTTCAATGGGTACGGAGTGACGCAAGATGTGACGCAAAATTTGGAGTGCCAGAATCTTAAAGCTTCCCATCAAAAGAATCCACTCTATTAAAACCATGAAGATGATAAAATTTAAACTCTAATTCTACTAAACTCTAATTCAAGAAAATATTGAAAGAAATAGTTTAAGTGAAATATTTTTACACAGGCGATGAAAAGAACGATGTTATCAAATTAAATCTCTCCTTGTCTATTATTACCTTAAAAAAGGAAGGAAAAAAATCCCTGAGATGAAGATGGGGAGTTTTTAAAAAATAATTGAATTTGCATGTTCTGAAAAAAAAAAAAGGCTTGCCTCCAAGAAAATTTCAGTTGTTTAGTTTCGGCATGTTGATTTAATCCAAAATTGTAATCGATTGTACACTAGTAAACGGACTTAAGTTGTTAAATGAACACATTTTTGCAAGTAATATAAATATATGGTCATTTATGAGTTATTTTTGATGCTTATTAGTGAAAGTAAAGATTAATCTGGAGTAATATATATATATATATATATATATATATATATATATATATATATATATATATATATATATATACACCACTGGCCATTAAAATTGCAACACCAGGAAGAAAAGCAAATAGAAAAAAAACTTTACTTATTGTACGTTTACAGCATAGAAGGAAGAAATCATGAGTAAATTTGTAGGCAATTTGGAGGTATACAGAGTCCGAAATTAGTACATACAGCTGACGCCTCTGGTCGCTAAAAAGACTCTAATCCGGTTAGACATCGAGTCGAACTGGGCTTGGAGGGCGGATACGGGCAAGTCATTGCATGCTGCTTCAAGTCTATGCCACACTTCATCAATCGTAGTGGCTGGAGAGCGGTGGCGGACCAGTCTATCAGCAACCCCTAACCAGATGTTTTCAGTGGGTGAGAGATCTGGAGAACGTGCTGGCCAGGGCAACAGTCGAACACCTTCTGTGTCGAGGTAGGGCATTAAAAGACGGTTGTAAGACTCTACTAACCTCAGCTAGAGAGGACCATTGGCGACCGCCAATCACAAAACATTCGCCAACTCCCGAACACCCAACGGGGAGAATAGCAGTAGGGGACAGACCCAGAGTGGAGAAGGCTGGCACAGGCGCGTCACCTGTGTATTGCTAAGACTACTAATGAGGGTATTTTTAGAATACCTTCACTCTACAATTAACTGTTTCCACACGATAAGCTAATTCGCATCGCCGCCGCTCAGGAATTCGTTCAAACCAGTCTTCACCTGTCCGGCACGGTATGCGCCGGTTGCAAACTCTTACGACCGTGAGCACTATGACGTCATTCACCGAACTTTCTAGTCAAAGGTTGTATATATATATATATATAAATATATATATATATATATATATATATATATATATATATATATATATATATATATATATATATATATATATATATATATATATATATACCGGGTGGTTCAAATTAAAGTATCCCTGTTCGGAACGCTCTGGTTATAAAAGCAGTGGACGTAACGTCTTCATATTTGGAGAGTATACATATCCCGCCATGGAGAATTGATTGGTGGGGAAAAAAATCAGTTCCAACAAAAACCGCTAGGTGCAAATGAGGCGATGCAATCGGTTGAAGGTAAGGAAAATGAAACATGACTGAACGAAGAAAGGAAAGAATACCAAGTGTCAGTAATTAACTTTATTAGTACAGTTCGTTACACATGCAGGAACTAAACATACGCTGACAAAGCTTTATGTTTGCAAGCGTGTTCAGCGTACACGTTATGTGTCCTGTGTAGCAGCAGAACAACTAAACTTCCAATCTTTTCTTACCAGATGGTCTCCACGTTCACCCGACTTAACCCCGTGTGATTTTTGGCTTTGGGATTACCTCAAAGGTTAAGTTTATCGGGGAAACATAGGAAATCTGGCGGATTTGAAGAACAACATCCTCTTGCACGTACGGAACATCGGTCCCAACCAGTTACACGCTGCATGCTATAACACGGTGTCACGCGTTGGCCCTGAAGCACAGTGGACACATTAAAAACCACATGTGAAATCTTTGTGTGCTGTTGTTACTACGCGCATGCCTTTCGTTTGCGCTTTCACTAACATTTGTGTAGGAACGACAGTTCTTGTGTAACGAACTGTACTAATAAAGTTAATCACCGACACCTCGTATTCTTTCCTTTCTTCGTACAGTTTTGTTTAATTTTCCTTACCTTCAAACGATCGCAGCGCCTCATTTTTACCTCGCGGTCTTTGTTGGAACTAATTGTTTTTCTCCACCAATCAACATGGCCTGTTATGTACACCCTCCAAATATGTTGACGTTACGTCCGCTTCTTTTCTCGCCAGGGCGTCCCAAACAGGGATACTTTAATTTGAACCACCCGGTGTATATATATATATATATATATATATATATATATATATATATATATATATATATATATATATATATATATATATATATATATATATATATATATATATATATATATATATATATATATATATATATATGTGTGTGTGTGTGTGTGTGTGTGTGATATTAGATGAGAGCTGTGGCAACAGCATCCACAGCATGCGAGACGAATCAGAGATGTTCCCGCCGAACGAAGATCCCCGCCATCCTACGGGGAACGCACGACTAGACAGAGAGGAAAAAGCTGCCGCGAGAGAAAGAAAGTTAAGAGATAACATGGTAGCAAACGGCTACCGTAAAGACGTAAAATGATTTTCCATAAATGTTAATTGTAACTGTTTTTGTCCTGTGACTAGTCGATAATAAATTAATGTTAGTGTAGACAAGTGTGTTCCATATTCAACGAAGGACAACATTATTTTACATGTGGACTCGGCCGCTGCATTTTTCTCAAAGTGCGTTCTGGGCCACTATTCCCTATCCCCTAGGAACCCATCCTACGACGTTTTTAACGGACTGGATTACTTCTGGATTACTTCTGGATTACTCCGGATTACTCCGATTTATTCTTGCTCATCTACGACGAACCGGTGAGTTTAATTTAATTTGTCAAATGAAGATATTTTTACGATCATCTATTTGTTGTTACTGAGGATGAACAATTGAATTTAAATCTCCAAGAAGTGTTAATTTTGTTTTTGAAGATATATGAACATATTTAAGAAATATTTAAGAAAAGAAAGTATATTTTCTATCAAATGTCTGCATTTTTAATTCCCATACAAGAAGTGTTTAATTTTGTTTTTGAAGATATATGAACATATTAAAGAAATATTTAAGAAAAGAAAGTATATTTTTCTAACAAATGTATGCATTTTTAATTCCGATACAAGAAGTGTTTTGTTTTTCTTTTTGAAGATATATTTGCATATTTATATTTTGTGCTGTTTATTTTCAATATGAGTACTCTAAATGATATTCCGCATATTTCAAAAGCCCTTAAATCAGGGTCAACAAAAGCAATTAGATTATTACATCAGTTTATATTTGAAAATGATGCTGCTAGAGACGATCGTAAATCACTTCGCATTTTTTTCTGGTTTCCCTAAACCTTTTCATGTCAATGACGAACGGGATAAAAGACTTAAAACATTTTCCAGCACCAATTTAATTTGTATTGCGAATTTGCTACATATTGATTGTTCAACAGACCCAGCTCAGAGCTGTGAAACTATTTTCAATGCTTTAAAGAACTTTGTATTATTTCCCCCCCTGTGCTCTTGGATACGAGTGAAACCGAAAATGATTCACACGACGCCAGAAGATGCTCTACGGTTTCGGCGACTAGCCAGGTGCCAGTTCAAAGTTCATTTCCAACCGCAGCTTCACATTCTAACATAAACAACTCTTTCGGGCACAGACAGATAAATCCTTTTTTGTGTTCTGTTGATTCGCAGTGTTTTCCAGCTTCTAATAGTAGAATACATTTATCGTTACGTGACCTTGCTGAGTGCATTAAGAATTTTAACGGTTCGTCCGATTCTTAGAGCGTTAAAATTTTTATACAGGATTTAGAAGAACTTTTTGATCTTAATAGCATCACAAATGATGTCCACAAAATTTTCTTTGCGAAAAAATGTTTTGTTGGTTCCACAAAATTATTTATTAATTCTCCTCATGGCATAACCACTTGGAATTCGCTCAAAGAAAACTTACTAGAAGAATTTTCGTCCAAATTAAATAGCGCCGATCTTCATACGATGTTGTTGCAAAGACGGTTACAACCTAATGAATCCTTACACGACTACTTCATAGCTATTCGAGCAATCGGTTCAAGAGGTCAAATTAACATTTCTTCAATTTTTGATTATGTTATCAACGGTATTCCCGATTCTACATCTAATAAAATTTTGTTATATGGTGCTAAATCTGTTTCAGAATTCAAAGAAAAATTCACAGTTTATCAGAAATTTCTTTCAACGTCCAAATTAAGTAAACCTTCTAAGGATATTAAATTCACACATGATAATCGTCAACGAAATTACACCTTCGATAGAAAACTCCCTAATAATTCTCCAAAACCCCCGTTTGCTACAATTGCGGTTCCAAGGGCCAGAAAAGCTCCAGTTGCCAGCATACGACTCTAAAATGTTTTACATGCAATTCTTTTGGACATTTATCCTCAACTTGCTCCCAAAGAGTTGGACAGACAATTCCAGAAAATTCTTCGAAAACTACTCCACCTAATGATGCCATACATGTTCCTACACCAACCATTTATAGGTGTTATCCAATAAAGATAAACAATGATCTTCATGAGCTTCACGATTCAGGTAGCGAAGCTACAATGATTACTGGCCAAACCCACCAACTCGAACATTTGCAGAGTCAGTTGAAAGATTTTCAGCGAGAAGTGGAAGAATCTCGGATAGTTAAAGATGAACTGAATGCTCAAGCCAAAGAAGCTGAAAAGAAACAAAAAGCTTTAGAATCTGAAGTGATTCACTTAAAAGAAGATTTAGCAATGTCTGAAAAGCAGAAAAGAAACTTAAACGAGGAGTTAGAATATTTGAGGAATAAACTTATTGATTATATGGATTCCACAGCTACAGAACAAGCTTTGCGAACTAAAATGGAGGAAGAACTCAATCTTTTAAACAGAAACTTGGAAGATGAAACTGCTGCACACCAAAACCAGATTCGTAATTTGAAGCAGAAACATACAATTGCCACTGAAAAATTAAATGAACAGTTAGATTCAGTGCAAAAAGCTAAAATTGCTTTATAGAAGACAAAGCGCAATCTTGAACGTGAACGTGAAAGTTTGGAAGAGCAAGTGTTTGAAGAAGTAGAAGCAAGGAAGAACATTGAGAAAAAGTTAGATATTACCAAAATCCAGATTTCAGAATATAAAAAGAAAGGTGAAGAGGAAGCAGATGCTTCCGCCTTGTTAGAAGAACAAAAGAAGACGATGTCGAAAGATATTGATATACTGCACCACAGATTAGATGATATGCAAATGGTTCATGAAAAACTGAATAAATCAAAGAACAAATTACAATTAAAGTTTGAAGATCTTAACATCGAATTAGACAACCCAATTGAAGAACTTGAAGACGAATTCCAGTTAACTGATGATACCAAATTACGTTTAGAAGTGAATATACAAGAACTAAAGACTCAATTAGAAAAAGACTTGCCAGTTCGAGATGAACAAAATGAAGGAAAACGACTAGCTTTGATAAAGCAGGTTTCTGACCTAGAAGATGAGTTTATCAACATGACATTTCAATCCCAAAATCAACTTCTCAACGACGCCAAGAACATTTTAAAATTACAAGAGCTAAAAAAGAAGCAGTACAACAAACATCGGAAACAAGCAACTACCTATCACGTAGCAGTTCAACGTAACCAATTTGGGTCTCGGCTCAAATTGCGCCCCAAATTCTTTGGTCCTTACGAAATCATAAAAGTTCGACCACATGACCGATATGATGTCCGAAAAGTTGGTCTGCACGATGGTCCCAACTTGACATCTACAGCCGCTGATCAACTCAAAAGTTGGCCAAACACCTAGTGACTATAGCTACAGTTCCTTTACGATGACGACTTGGACCTGAACAATGGACATTCTATCATGATCCTGAACTATTGTTAATGACTTTCTATTTTTTTCTTTTCTTTTTTCTTTGTTTTCTGTAATGTTTCAGTGACGGCAAAGACTATGGCACCTATGACGAACAATTGCTATACAACGACGATGATGTAGCTTTAAGACGACCATGCCATGTTTTTGTTTTGTTTGTTTTCTCCCCTTTCTTGTTTTTTTTAGGTTTGGTTCCTTTGGTTTTCTTGGGCGATAGGAGGACCTGTCGAGCCAGGATGCCCGAGTGTGATATTGGATGAGAGCTGTGGCAACAGCATCCACAGCATGCGAGACGAATCAGAGGCGTTCCCGCCGAACGAAGATCCCCGCCATTCTACGGGGAATGCACGACTGGACAGAGAGGAAAAAGCCGCCGCGAGAGTAAGACATTAATAGATAACGTGGTAGCAAACGGCTACCGTAAAGACGTAAAATGATGTTCCATAAATGTTAATTGTAACTATTTTTGTCCTGTGACTCGTCGATAATAAATTAATGTTAGTGTAGAGAAGTGTGTTCCATATTCAACGAAGGACAACATTATTTTACACACACACACACATATATATATATATATATACCGAAGAGCCATTACATTATGATCACCCTCCTTCTGTAACAATGAGTTTGTCCAGAAACAAAACCACGGTGCGTGCGCTGCTGAAGTTGGAGTATATAAAGGGCCCATGCATTGTCTTTACAAACATAAAGTGATTAGCGACATCATGGGAAAAGCTGCTGATTTATCAGACTTCGATAAAGGTCAAATCGTTATGGTTCGGAGCCTGGGAACAACGATATCAGAAACGGCGAGTTTGGTGGGCTGTTTACGTGCAGTCCTTGTGAGCACGTATCGAAAGTGTTGTATGGATGGTGAAACAAAAAGTCGCCGGCCATCGGTGTGTCGCCCGCGATTCCAGAGGAGATTGATTCCAGAGGAGAGTGGAGTCTGTTACGCATTATTCGCCGTGACCGAAGAGCTACAACAGCCGAAATCACCATCAGCTACAACAGTGGTAACCCAGACAGTGTTTCTCAACACACAGTGCAGCGTACTCTGTTGTGTATGGGCCTACGAAGCCGGCGGCCGAAGTACGTTTCTGCTCTGTCACGACACGTCATAGCCAGCAGCACCTGTAATGGGCCAAGGAACATCGGAAATGGACCATAGAAGAATGGAAGAAAGTTGCATGGTCCGACGAATCACGTTTTCTGGTCCATCACATCGACGGGCGCGTGCGAATACGCCGATTTCCAACTGTAATCCTGGATCCGGGATGCACACTTGGATGGAGACACGCTGGCGGCGGCGGTATTATGGTGTGGGCGATGTTTTCATGGAGCGCATTAAGACCCATAATCTCCATAGAACAATCCCTGACACCTGTGCACTACGTGAACATTGTTGCAGACCATGTTCACCCACCCATGGCAACAGTGTTTCCGGCGGGTGATGGTGCTTACCAACAGGATAATGCACCGTGTCATAAGGGTCGAATCGTGAGGGAGTGGTTCGAGGAACATTTTAATGACTTTCAAGTCATGTCTTGGCCTCCAAATGCACCTGACATTAATCCAATAGAACATTTGTTGTTCCACCTGGAAAACCGAATTCGTGCTGCCCCGCTACGACCTCGCAATGTACGGGAATTGCAGGACCAGTTGGTGATCGTTGGTACCAGATACCTCAGACTACCTATCAGCTCCTTGTCCAGTCAATGCCCCTCCAAATGTTGGCGGTTTTGAGGGCGAAAGGTGGTCCTATGTCGTATTAAACAGGTGGTCATAATGTAATGGCTCTTCGGTGTGTGTATATATATATACCCAACAAACACAGGACTGACGGCAGCTTATCGGGCCAGTGCTGGAGGCGCCGGTTAAACGACAAGTACGGGAGAATTTTGTCGAGCCGCTGGCGGGTTGTTTACGAACCTCCGAAGGGGAAACGCTTTCCGTTTACGTGTTTCAGGGCCTGTTATGGGTTGATATGAATCACGCCGAAACCGTTTTCCCTCTATCGTCCCGGAACTGCACCTCCGATTCGTAACCACAAGTAACAGATATCTGCATCAGAATTATGGATTTGAAAGGGAAGGCGAAGATTAAATTAAACAGACTTTTCAAAAATATTTATTTCATTGTTGTGAAACTTCTTTTACGCGGAAAATTCCCATAATTTTCCTTGTATGTAAAGATTGTATTATGTGAAAAGTATTATGTGAAATTGTATAATTGTATTATGTAAAAATTCACATAATTTTCCTTGTATGTAAAGATTGTATTCTGTGTGTATGTTTTTAACTCCCTAGAAGCTTATAAAAGCAGATGAAAATTAGTTTCATTGTTTATTTTTATATATTACTGGAGAAATTAAATATCTACTTAAAAATGGGTCCTTGTTTCACCACTCTTTATTTATAAGAGAGGAAATAGTGATAAAATTTGTATTTTATTAAATTTCTTTTATAGTATATTAAAATAATAATATATATTTTTGTAGATAAAATATTCAAAATATATTTTTCAGGAAATTTACATATTCTAAGTATTTCTAATTGTTAGATGCCATTATAAAACAACTGATTTTTTAGAGTTTATTCTCGAATTTCATCGTATTAATTTTACAGTAACATATTCTTATAATACACATTTGAATGAAAGAAAAAGAATTTTAAATTTACAGACCTTAGTTAAAATAAACAAATCACACATATTTAGAAAAATATTAATGTAATGTAATGTCAGAGACATAGACAGTAGATGTCATGAGACACCAAAAAATATCAAAAAATAAGACCCTTTATCCTCAGTACGTACATTGAAGAATATATATTACATTGTTTTTTTTTGTAATTGAATCAGGATACGAGAAATAATATTTACAATAAGAAAAAAAAGGCCAAAAAATTAGTTTAAATAAATGTTAGAAATAAAAAATAAGGCAATTAAGTTTAAAATAATAAGTAAGTTATATTTAAAAAATAAAATTGGCAGGTTTGAACATCCGCGAGTACAGAAAACAGAACTGCACTTTGCGGGATCGAACCTAGGACGGAAGCATGGGAAGCAAAAACGGACGCCACACACCAGTATTCCCTAAAAGACTGTCAAGTGTGGAACTTCAATAAGAGGAAACTGCCTGGCATGGAACAGAAAAATGAATGAAAAATTTTAAACACTATCATTAATCTGTGAACAATTAATGGACTGGGTAAGATTTGAAATATTAAGATCGGAACATAAATTTTTAATTTCAGCTAACACATCGCGGATTTTGATAAATTTATTTAGTGTGCATCTAGATTATACATTGTTGTGTTGTAAATTTTGAATAGGTTTGCTAGATGAGAGATTTAAATTATCTTTAAGAGCTTAGCTGTATGAAAGAGTATTGGAAGTTTGGTACAAAACTGGTTACCAGTTTTTACAGTGACGTAAGCCTAAAATAATTTATTCGCCTTCGACTTCATTCGCCTTGTTTTCGTTATTCTCTTTTCCAGATTTTATAAAATGTTAAATGAGTCACCTTCCATTTTCGATGTTATATAGCGTCGGAGAACATCTAGAGCAGAAATTTAATCTGTGTAAGACGGTGGCAGTATCTCGTTTTCAGTGTCTTCAACTTCACCTTCTACGTCTGACACTGTGTTTTCGTTTAAAATATCTTAATAAATTTGTTCTACATTTCTTAAATCTGTTGTTAAGACATATTTATCACAATTGTAGAAATCTTGAATTGAAACATCCTCATCTTCAACAAGACTTCTCCATTCTTCAGGGGTAATGTCATCTTCGTTGATTTCTACATCCGTACTTTGGAGTTCCACTAAAAGTTATTTGTGAATTCCAGCAACGCGAAAGCAGTTTTTATTGTGGATGAAGAAACTTCTTTCCATGCTGATGTTATCATGTGCATTGCTTCCAAGATTGTAAATTTTCTAATTTTTATACTGTCAGCCGAATTGTTTATTAATTTCCTAATTAAAGACTTTCTGTAGTATGCATTCACACTGCGAATGATACCCAGGTCTAATGGCTACAACTTGCTAGTGCAATTAGCTGGTAAGAAATAGATAGTCAAATTTGTAAGTCCAGGGATATTTGGAGTATGTGCAGTGCATCGGTCGATTAAAAATAAAACTTTTCACTTTTCTCGATGCATTTTTGCATCAAATTTTCTAATCCAGTAAATAAAAATTTGTGATGTCATCCACGCTTTATTGTTATTGCGGTACTCACAAGGTTTCATGGTGATATTCTTAAAACACCTTGGTTGCTTTGATTTGCCTATAACTAGTGGTGGAAATTTCTCAGATCCATTCGAATTAGTGCACAGTAAAACAGTCAATCGTTCCTTACTGTGTTTTCCACCAAAACACTTTTCGTCCATATACGTTAAGGTTTTATTAGGCACCATATTGTAGAATAGGCCCGTCTCATCTGCATTGAATATGTTCTTCTCATCATATCCATCTAATTTCCCCTTTAGCACTATTTTCCATTCATCCACTATTTTTTCATCTACGCAGCCACTTTCGCCAGATATGCTTTTAAATACAAACCCGTATCTTTCTTTGAACTTTGTTAGCCAACCAGCCGAAGCCTGAAAATTTTGCATTCCAAACTTTTCTGCCAGAATAATAGCATTTTCTTTAAATATCACTCCGGAAATTGGAATGTTAGATGCTCTTGCTTGATGAAACCATTGCAGGACTGTCTTCTCAAACTCTTCTGATCGGCCACATTGAATTTTCTGCCGTTTGGATTTGGATCTCAAACCAAATTTTTGTGCTGCTTCAAGAATTATCTCTTTGCTTGCTAAAATGCTTTTGGAGTAGACTCCGGTAGCTGAAATTGTCTTGCGAATTGGACTTTTGTTATTCCAACACTTTCTTCCCAGTTTCAATAATTTTCCCTTTTCCGTGTAGCGTAAGATGCTTTCGCTTTGATGCCATTTTGCTCTGCTCACCTCGTATTCGTACTGGAATGAACTCCTACACCCAACCATGAATTCTCTAAACATGAACACGTGCAATAGAGAACACGTACAATAGAGGGATTCCACACCCGCACTAAGAAATTCGATCCACCAGGGAAGAATGTTCGATCTTGCGAGAAACAGTAATCCCCCCCTCCCCCGGTTTTTTCCACTGCAACAAGTCTATGATTGTAACAAACATAAAGGAAATTCCGGGTCTGTTTTTGAAACCAAACCCTCCCACAGAAAGTAACCCTCCAGTAGATAAAATGCTGAAGAAAAAGTTTATTATGTAAGAAAAAATCGTCGTTAAATAGAAACAAAATCGTCTTAAAATAGAATTTTTTTACGTCGGAGGGACCGGGACCGGGAAATATCGTCTTTAAATAGAGATCGTCGTTAAGTAGAGCGTCGTTAAACAGAGAACCAACTGTAAAACTAAACTTTTGAATGTAGTTGACTTTTTTATGCGGCCCGCCTGTCTTGAAAAAATTTACCATGTGGCCCAGATGCTGCAAAAGGTTAAACACCCTGCTTTAAGCTCATGAGCTGGATTCAGAGGTTTAACTTTTTCAGATTTAGGAATATAATCAAAAGTGGGTGTAGAAGAAAATTTAAACGCACACTTACTGTGCATAAGATTAACAAGTTCTTTGAGATTAAACGTTATTTTGAAAAAAAAAAAATTCATGTTTTTCAAAAGTCCATAGTAATCACACATGGTTTCCATTACTTATTTCACTGACACATTGAATTATGTTTTGTTTTGTTTTTTATTATTAAATTTTGGCATTATCTTTTGAGAATGTATTTTCGTTTTTATCAATGCAACTCTTGCAGAAGTGCCACGGATGGTTAAGGGTGACTCGGTAACGAATTTAACAATCCTTTCTACTGCTTGCGTGTGACATGGAAAATTGCTGAAGTCAGTACGTTGACTCTCCTAATCAGATTATTTTGCTTCCTTTAGAAACTGCTTTAGTTTGTAATCAGAAATATGCCACGTTCTGCTACTTTAACATCTTTACGTACAATCATATCAATATAATCCTTGGCATCAAAGTTTATACGTTGAATTTAAAACTTTCTAATGCTCCCTTCATTTTTCAGTCCTTTCTATTAGAATCCGGCGTAATCCAAGCTCTCTTACGTGGCTGCGATCAACTGATATCATAAATAGGAGGAGATTTTCAGAAGCAGCAAAGTACGAATTTCTTTGAATGACTGAGTCAATTACATTTTTAAGAGTCTGATGGAGGTAACGTGAATAGCTTACAAGTTTCCAATAGGGCTTCGATCCATGGATATAAGATAGTTTCAGCTTTATGTGAAACGAAACAGATGCATATACTTACAAAATGTACTCAGTCAGTATTCGGAGATTTTTTTTGCAGTACATTCTGTTCCCACATACAAGTGAAGTACTCGGTTTGCTAATGTAAGCTATCATGAATAACAAAGTTTTCCTGGTTTTCTCATAGACAAATCAGAAGAGCACCTTCCAACAGAGATTGCATTAGACATTTCTAACAAATATTTTGGGTCCACACTTAAATCATCCTTAATTTCTAGTAATGGAATGTCATTTTCAATAGGTGATAATTCAATTACTGGAAGTTCATAGCAGTTTTCTAGTTGTTTACCTATTTCTCCTCCAAATTAGGACGTAGGCGCAGTTCATTTCCATGAAATAGACAAATCAACCACTGCAGTGGCCTTCTTAATTCCTTTTCAAATAAACGAACCACACCATTATTCAATCCAGTGTTCACGGCAGTTCCATCCATTCCAATTACTGTAATGTTTAAATTCTGGTTGTTTCCATTGAAAAATGCTATTATGCTATCTTATATACATTTTCCAGTGCCAGAAATCTGCTTCTGAAAATCTCGTCCTTTCTATGATATCAGATGATCGCAGTCATGTAAGAGAGAGCTTGGATTACCCCGGAATCTAAAAGCAAGTGCTGAAAATGAAGGTGGCATCAAAAAGTTTTTATTTCAACGTATAAACTTTGATGCCAAGGATTATATTGATATGATTGAATGGAATGATATTAAAGTAACAGGACTTCCTATGAAGAGGCATATTTCTGATGACAAACAGAAAGCAATTCAATGTGTCAGTGAAATAAGTAAAGCAAACCATGTATGATTACTATGGACTTTTGAAAAATATGAATGTTTATTTCAAAATAACACTTTGCCTTTAAAGACATTGCATTAATATTTTTCTAAATAAATGTGATTTGTTTATTTTAACTAAGATCCGTTAATTAAAATTTTTTTTTCATTCCAACGTGTATTATAAGAATATACTACTGTAAAATTAAGATGATGAAAATTGCGAAATTCTAAAAAATCAGTTGTTCTGTAATGACATCTAAAAATTAGAAATACTTAGAAATACCTAAGTTTCCTGTAAAAATATTTTGAATATTTTATTTACAAAAAATATATATTATTAATTTAATATACCATAAAATAAACAGAAAAAAAGAATTTTATCTCTTTTCACAAAAATATCTATTTTGAAGCACCTGAAAAATATTTCAGTAGAGCAATAAAATTTTATATTCAATACCAAAAGGCAGCTGTTGAAAGCTATAGCATACTGATATTCCAAAACATCTTTTTTCTCGCCTTTGGCCGGGAACTACAATGCATTAGTGTCATCTGATTGGACATTCAGTTGCACGTGATTGAAAAGGCGCCATTAAAGATTGCTTACAAGTTGGCTGAAATTAATCCACAAGTAAGTTTCATTCGTTAGTCTTAAATTATTGCCTTTAGATTTTATTTAACACCCTTACATAGTGAACATTATTCTATTACTGTTATAAGATAGTGTTTTAATCCAAGTTATAATATGAATTGACCGTATTTCAGATCAAATTCTACTGAACTGAGTGTATTGAATTAGCAATACTTATACCGGGTGGCCATAATTAAACTGACAGTGCTCACAGTGTTCTGTAGCGCGATCTATTTGCGAGAATGACGCCACATTTTTTAGGGAGATTAAACAAGACGGGGGACGAAGGATTCCGAGAAAAAATAAATTAGTTCCAAAAGTCACCGCTAGGGGAATATTTGACGCTGTGTAATAGAAAATAGAGTGTTAACAAATGCAAATTAATACGGAATAAAATTACCTTTTATTATGCACATATTCTTATTTAGTTCAAGTGCAATATGGCAACACTTTTAAAACAGCGTAAAATCTACATAAACACCGATAAAGTCTCGTGATCTGCAATATCACGTACGCTGAGCAGAAGAAGAAGTTCTTTATTCAAATTTCACGTTACATCCATTGGCACAGTGCCAGCTGCTTGGGTTTTAAAAGGCAATGTGTTACGTTTCGAATCAATCGGATTGAAAGTTTATGTGCAATGTCTCCTTCTTTAGTCGAGCGTGCGTTACTGGTCAAATTCTTTTACCTCAACCAGTGCACCGCGTCAGCCGCTCTTCGTGCTTTTAGAAAGCACAAAAAATGCGTAAAGGTAACGGTCCTGTGTCAGTTAATGGGCTAAAAGCAATGGTTGCGACGTTTGAGAAAACAGGTTCTCTGAAGGTTCAGTCAGGCAGAGGACGAAAACCTGTACCACAGGATACAATCGAACCAGTTGCCACGGCGATTGTCGACAGAGGACCAGACAATATTGCTGCCACCTCTAGCGCTCGTGGATTAGCTCGGAATATGGATATGCCTGAAAAGAATTTGACCAGTAACGCACGCTTGACTAAAGAAGGAGACATTGCACATAAACTTTCAATCCCATTGATTCGAAACGTAACACATTGCCTTTTAAAACCCAAACAGCTGGTACTGTGCCAATGGATGTAACGTGAAATTTGAATAAAGAACTTCATCTTCTGCTCAGCGTACCTGATATTGCAGATCACGAGAATTTATCGGTGTTTATGTAGATTTTATGCTTTTTTAAAAGTGTTGCCATATTGCACTTGAACTAAATAAGAAAATGTGCATAATAAAAGGTAATTTTATTCCGTATTAATTTGCATTTGTTAACACTCTATTTACTATTACACAGCGCCAAATATTCCCTTAGCTGTGACTTTTGGAACTAATTTATTTTTTCTCGGAATCCTTCGTCCCCCGTCTTGTTTAATCTTCCTACAAAACGTGGCGTCATTCTCGCAAATAGATCGCGCTACAGAACACTGTGAGCACTGTCAGTTTAATTATGGCCACCCGGTACTTATATTTGCAATACTTATGGCATTTACGAGCACTTTCGTATGTATAAATAAAAACATTTTGTTTCGGAAAAATTTAAGATTCGTGTTTCAGTTAATATTTTAGATGGACAAAGGAAGTAAATGGTTTGTTCATCATTATAAATTTTCTTTGACAGTTTTTTTCCTGTTCAATGTATTGTATGATAAATCAATGAAATATTAGATTGATATCTAAATTTTAATAATTATTAAATTATTGCATAATATAATTATGATCCATATGATGTAATTTAATGTAATTGACATTTGTTTCTATGATATTTTACTCCAAAATTCATTCATTCACTGAATTAGCTCATAAGCCTATAAACAAACATCCCAACTCAAATTAAGAACTCCCCCTGGTCACACACAAGCAGTTGAGAGGATTGTTAAAGTAAGAGGATGTCAAAAGCAACCAATATTACTTGTGGTTATATTATTTATATTAAAAATTGTTGATATATAATGTATATAACTATTGAATATATTGATATTTTCAATTATTATTGATATATAAATGTAGTATTCCCTAAACTAAGAGAAAAATATTTTTCCACACAATTAGTAGCATGAAAAAAGTTTTAAAATAAATAAGTACAGTGAAATTGGTAAAAAAAATAACAAAAAAAGACTTAATATGACAGTAGGATGTTCTTAATCTGTTTATAAAATCCACTACAATTTCTTTCTAACCAAACTTTTTTTTTCATCAGTTTGTATGAAACATTCAAATTTTCTTTTCATGAATGCCTACGAAATCCATGAGATAATCAAAACATTTGAACATTTGATGTATTTCATAATACCAGATCTGAAATACTAAATTTTTTTTAAAAAGAGTCAATGGTGCTATAATTTTGACTGCTATCCAAATATATTATTTCTGTTTTTAATGGTAATATAGACAGCATTTTATTATTAACCAAAAAAAAGCCCTTTCATTATAGTTCTGAATCAATGATATTTTGTAGTATATTATATAGTAAATATTTGAATGCTTAGAATAATTATGTCTATCAAAGTATTCTCTTTAAACATACAGACTTTGTTCCTTTCTCAACCTCCAGTCAACCAGAGCAGAAAATTATATAAAAAAAGAAAGTTACTATTTTTCTTCAAAATTTTTAGTTATGAACTAGCTCTTGCGAATCACTGTAGAGGAGCCATACCATAAGAGAGGGGAAAAAACTTTTAAATTACCATATATTAAACCTTTACATAAACATAATATTACTTAACAGACATTCTTAATTACTTACAATTTCTTATATTTCATTACATAGAACTTCATCCATAAAACAACTATAATATAACAATGAAACTTTTTTAAATTTACAACATTATTTATGTTTTTAATATAATATATCCAAAATTGCAAGCATTTTGCATATGTTCAACTTCATGCTATAATTTTTAAAAATTCTAACAGAAGTTTATTGATTTTATACTCATAGATCAGATATCTGATATGCATATTTTTAACACAACATACTATATAATTCTGATTTATGCTCAATCATGCAGTCTGTATGAGTGCATAAAAGAAGCAACTGGAAAAAAAATCATGCACTTATCAGCATACATCTAAATATTAATGTTTATAGTTTGTTTTTTATTTTTTAGTATCGCATAATCACATGTACATAAATATATGCAGAAAGTTATTCTATTTTTCATCCCTTAGTTATTAAATTGTTGGTCATTATGCATTTATATACTTTAATTTCTCAGTTTCAACTTTAAAATCTTGTAGAATTTGACAAAGATAGGACAATATTTGGAACAGCTTGCTTATATGCACACTTTCTCTGTTTTCCACAGAGATGTTCTTAATCTGTTCATAAAAACCACTGCAAATTCTTTCTAACAGCATTTTTCTTTAGTTTGTATGAAATATGAAAACTTTCTTTTCATGAATGAATGAAAATCCTTAACACAAATCGAAACATTTGAACATTTGATGTATTTTATAGTACCAGATCTGAAATAATACTGAAATTTTTTCTTAAAAAGAATCAATGGTAGTATAATTTTGACTGCTATCCAAAAATGGACTTCAATATAAAATTTAATAGAAATATTTGAATGCTTAGAATAATTATGTCAATCAAAGTATTCTCTTTAAACATGCAGACTTCGTTCCTTTCCCAACCTCCAGTCAACCAGAGCAGAAAATTATAAAAAAAAGAAAGTTACTATTTTTCTTCAAAATTTTTAGTTATGAACTAGCTCTTGCGAATCACTGTACAGGAGCCATACCATAAGAGAAGGGAAAAAACTTTTAAATTACCTTATATTAAACCTTTACATAAACATAATATTACTTAACAGACATTCTTAATTACTTATAATTTCTTATATTACATTACATAGAACTTCATCCATAAATCAGCTATACTATTACAATGAAACTTTTTTAAATTTACAACATTATTTATGTTTTTTATATAATATATTCAGCATTGCAAGCATTTTGCCTGTATGTTAACTTGGGCTTTATATTAAGAAACAAAAAATTTAGCATATTATGGATATTTATATACACTTCACAATACCAGCTAAGAAGGTTCAATTTCATGCTATAATTTTTATAAATTCTAACAGAACTTTATTGATTTTATACTTATTGATCATGCATACTTTTAACGCAACAAACCATATAATTCTGATTTATGCCCCATCATGTAGTATGCATGAGTGCGTAAAAGATGCAAAATACTCATGCACATATCAGTATAAATGTGAATATTAATGATTATAAATGTTTTTATTTTTTGTTATTGCTTAATCATATATAGATGCAAAAGGTTATTCCATTTTTCATCCCTAAGTTATTAAATTGTTAGTCATTGTGCATTTATATAATTTTATTTCTCAGTTTCAGCTTTAAAATCTTGAAGAACCCAACAAGGATGAGAAATTTTATTTAGATAACATCATGTATGTTAGATTGCTATTAAAACTTTAGGTAAACTTTTGCATTCTGTGTGTGTCATCGGTAAAATCTTTATTAAAAATGTGATAATGTTCTCAATAACTGTCTATATAAGCTCTTTCTTTTCAAAAGACTTTAAGAAAGTCTTTAGGTATCATTCTGTTCAAAATAAATAAGAACTTAGCCCAAAATTATATGTAAAGGGGTCATATTCCCCTTTTTTATTTTAGTGATAAGCAAGTTTATAAAGAACTCTACTTTTCAATACTTCTTGGTTTGATAAATCGTTCAATTTTTATTATGGCATTATAAGAAAATATTGGTTTCTTTTCAGAATTTTGAAAGTGGAATCTAGCTTCAGATCGCAGTCGTTTTGGAAGACCAAAGCTGATTTGAATTCATAACTTGTGTAACTTTGTAACTTTTTTTTCTCGACATATACTTTTGTTTTCAGCAGTAGACTCGTGGCCAAAATCACTGTTTTTAATATTTTTTAGATTTATTTTGATCTTTAATTTAAATTTTTCTATGAAAAAACTATAAAGATATTTATTTAAGAAATAAAAATTTCAAATTAATTTTTTTAACTTATATGCTAATCTCAACTTTCTCATAAATGTTGGTCTCAATAATTTGTGGATTGAATATTGATTTACTTTATTTATTCTTTTTTAACTGTGAAGTTTGTTGTTAAGGTTTTAGGTGAGTGAGAAAGTGCAGTCCAGGGATTTCAGTTAACATGACTCTTGTGAAAGTCTTTTTAACTCTTGCTGAAAAAGAGGTTTATATTATAAAAGTATAAAATGCCAAGGTTTATTTAGAAAATATAAAATCTGTTCATGGACAAAGTTTGTTTATAAAACTAGATTTTTATTAAAACTTTAGGTAAACTTTTGCATTCTGTCTGTGTCATTTGTAAAATCTTCATTAAAAATGTGAGAATTTCCTCAATAACTGATTTATAAGCTATTTGTTTTCAAGACTTTTAGAGAGAATTTAGTTGTCATGTTGTCAAAATAAATAAGAACTTACTGGTCCAAAGCATAGGCGTGCCCCCCCCCCAACTTAACTTGAAATAAATTAAAATGTTAATAGAAGTTCAGTTAAATCAGAAAATTGTAGAAAACTTTTAAGAAAGTTGGTTTTTTCCCATTTTTTCAAACTGTGAAACTGAAAATACCGATTATGTCTTTAGCCCTAACATAGTTTTTAACAATGATATGATCCATAACAAAAATTCGATGCTACATTTTTTTTTCTTCTTTTATTTATATTACATTTATTTTCCTCATTGTATAACTTTTTGAATACTACTCAAACATCAATTCTATTGTTACTCAATTTCAAAAAATCATATTTCAAATTTTAAGGATTGATCGGTAGTCAATGCGCTGAGAAGGGCCCTAGCTGAATTCAATTTGTATCCGTCCCAAATGTTAGAAGCACGTTACGCCTATGGTCCAAAGTATACATGTAAGGGGGTCATACTACCTTTTTTATTTCACTGATAAGCAAATTTATAATGAACTCTGCTTTTCAATGCTTCTTGGTGTCACAAATCACTCTAATTTTTATTATGGCATTACAAGAAAATATTGGTTTCTTTACAGAATTCTGAAACTGGAATCCATTTTCACCTCATTGTGATTTCCATGAAAAGATTCCATAACTCACTTGGCAGTGTGCTCGATTCATAATCTGTAAGTTGATTTTAACCACACTGAACCCATTTTTTTATTCTCTAGGTATCCTTTTTTTCAGCAGTGAACTTGTGGGCAAAATCACAAAGATGTGAATATATTTTTTTTAAATTTATTTTTTGTACTTAAATTTGAATTTTTCTATGAAAAACCATAAAAAATATTTTTATTACATAATTCTTAATTAATAAACAACTCAAATTTTCAAATTTCTCTTTGTATATTTTATACGCTAATCCGAACATTCTCATAAACTTTGATTGCAGTAATTTGTGGATTGATATTGATTTCCTTTATTCATTATATTTTTAACTGGCAAGCGTGTTATTAAAGTATTAGGTATGTCTGAAAGTGCAGTTCAGAGACTTCAGTTAACCGTAACTCTTGTGAAAGTCTTTTATCATAACTGCGTACCAAAAAAAAATTTATATTTTTATATTATAAAGATATAAAATGCCAAGGGTTATTTTACTCTTGATAGTTAATGTTAAAAATTATTATTATATTAAAATTAAAATTATTATTAAAAATTATTATCATAGATTATTTTACAAAGTGCAATAAAATACTTTTAACTTTTCAAACCGAACTTCTAACCAGAATTTAAAGAAAATTTTAATAAAACTTTTAAAATTGAAAATATTTTCATGGATCTAAAGAATGGAACATAACACCTTGTATGGTCAACTAAGTCATGGATAAAAGATGCAGTCCTAAAAGCAAAAGGCCTGGTTTCTGTATACTTTTATAATAACCATGTTACAACAGTATACAGAAACCAGGCTTTTTGCTTTTAGAACTGAATTGTTTATCCATGAATTTGTTGACTATACGGGTTTTCTATTCCATTGTTAAGATCTGTGAAAATACTCTCATTAGCAAAATATTTTTTTAAAAACTTAAATTTGGGTTAGAAGCTTTATAATATAATCTATGCCACTTCACTCAACATTGACAGCTAGTCAATATTACCCACCTCATTTTTCAAATTAACCTAGACTAATCAAACAATATATCATAACAATTGTTTAGTAATTACTGAATCAAAATAGTATATTTTGAATAATTTTTTACTGTGGTTATCCCTAATAACAGTTGCTCGCAAATAAAAAATATTTTATACACAGATCTCCACCATAATTTGACAATTAAGTAACAAAAGATGTGCTCTATTAAAATACTATGCAGAAGTTAGTATCCCAAATTACTTTCTACCACATTTTTTGTTAAACCAATTACTGTGAAAGCTACATCATATAATAAATGTTTACTTTATTCATTATTATAGTAATAGATTAGTTGTTAAAGAATATTCACCCTTTTCACTAAATTTCTGAGTACAGTAAGACATTCAATCCTGTCAATTAAATGATTAGTTATTACAGATATAAATAAAATAGATTAGAATGCCTTGATAGAGTACAATAATTGAAAGCTGACTGAGAGACTTGTTTAGAATGACAACAAAATTTTCTCTTCACTATCGAGAAACACTCTCACATTGAAAGTAAAGAAACACAAGAATGAAGATTGAATACTAAATAAAATTTTAGCATATAAAATCTTAAATTTCTAAATCTGACCCAGCATCTGTATTAATGCTCTCCATGGCATGTTGTAATCAAATTTAGAAATTTAATATCTTGTATGCTAATGTTTTACTTAGCATTCAATCTTTATTCTTGTGTTTCTCTACTTTCAACAGCATTATTGTCAATAGTGAAGAGGAAATTTTGGTGTCATTATAGACAAGTCTCTGATTCAGCTTTCAATGTTGAGCTGAAATTATGCTCAACATTAAAAACTTATTATTGTACTCTTATCAAGGCAATCTACCCTATTTTATTTATATCTATAATAACAAATTAATCGACAAGGTTGGATTTTCTACTGTACAGAGAGAAATTTAGTGAAAAGGGGAATACCCTTTAACAAATATTTTATAACTATTTTCTATTTGTATATTCATTTAATCAAGTAAATATTTATTCCATGATGTAGTTTTCACAGTATGTAATTGGTTTTACAAAAAAATGTGTTAGGAATTTACTTCTTGGAAGTAGTTATCAATAAAATGACAACAGATTTAAAACTGCACTCATGTGTTGGGTGCTGTTTTATATCAAGTTTTTTTAAACCCCTGTCTCAGAATTTATATTTCCTAATTGGATTTATTTAATTCTACTTTATCAACAATGAATTTTTTCAACTACTTTCAACAATCAAATATTTTTACAACAATAAATTACCCTTTAATGTACAAAACTATGCAAAAAATAATTTTCTTATCTGCAGAGCATTTACTAACTCTACATCAAAAAATAATTTAAATAAATTCTTCTTTTGATTCATAAATTATATCAGGGGATGGGAGTCATTTTCCTTTCACATAAATTTATGAACTGATTTTCTTCCTTTTTTTCTCACTAGATGCTGTACAGATGGAACAGAGCTACAGCGAAAGGATCCTGTTTTGTTAAAAACTTGTGTAAATGTGCTATGTACTTTCTAAATAAACTATTTTTACTTTAAACCAGCTCTTTTCTGTATTTAAAAACATGTGTGTCTATAATTATTTCTAAAAATTACAATAGAAGATATTACTATCATACTACTATTTTTGAGAAATATTACTATCATAGTACTATTTCTCAAAAATAGTACTATCAAGTGTTGGATATTGAATGTCCAATATAATATAAAAGAAAATATTTTTTAAAAATGACTTATAAGAATTTAATGAATTACTCTTTAATTCACAAAACTATGCAAAAAATAATTTTCTTATCTGTTGAGCATTTATTACTCTACACCAAAAAATAATTTAAATAAATTCTTCTGAGCAAGTTTTCATAAGCTCACAAAGATGGATTTCATCATACACACTACACATTACTCAAGTTTTGAAAAATGAATGTATCAAATTTATGTTTATAAATTTATCAAATTATGTTAATAAATTTTATACTGGGGAAGTACAAATTTTTTGGGATAATTATTAAAGTAGTACTGTTTTACATACTATAATCTCATTCTAAATTAAAAAACAAACAAACGGGAACCTTAGATCGAATGGAAAGATGATTTAGCTTTAATGGTTGGTATTAATGTTATCTTAATTTTCAAATTTGGGTAAATGTATCTTAATACAAAATGAGGTTTTGTTCTAACAATTAAACTTGTGATTCATATGCAAATTTTTAGGTAATAACAAAGATCAGTATTTGGTAATACCTAAAAATACATAAGGCAAAACTGGAAAGAATACCAGAAATATGAAGGCAAAAATATAATAATAAAAGTGAAAGGGTTGATATCAGAGGTTATTCGTCAATGTAATAAATAATAAAAATAAGCATATAAACGAAAGGGTCCTACGCAAAACTTTGAAAAAATGCCGGCGGTCCAATTCTGGTAGAATGCTGGCATGATGCCCGGACCTACGGCACATTGCTGTTTACGAGATGGGTAGATGACGGTATGTCGACACCAATTATTGCTCCCGTAACCGGCCCGTTAACCTCCGGTTACGCTCCGGCTACCTGTCCCCATCGATGGCTTACTCGCGGCTGCTTCACGGTTCGCAGTCGGATGAACGATGGCTCGATTCCTACCGGAAGCGGCCCAGCACTCGAGGGGTAGTCGCGGGCGAGAGGACACAGCCGTGACGGAAACGATACTGACATAATGCTCCGGCCCGGCAGTGGAGAAATCGGCTGGCCGGAACCTTCCGACCCCGGCCCGATGCCTCTGTCTTTGTTGGGTATATATATATATATATATATATATAAAACGAATATTGTTTCCTTTAGTGGTCGATATTTGTAAAATCAGATAACAAAGTACACAATTTCTTTCCCTATTACGGAGTATAATAAAACAAATGCCTTTAAATCCAAGTCGACAATAATTACAAAAATGTTCTTCATAGATTAACACTAAGCTAAGCGAATCCACTATGGCTTCTACCCATTAGGTTAATTATAAATTTAAAAGAAACAGGAATGTTTGTTTATTGAAGCGTAAAATCCAGAAAAAATAAAGACATTATATAATGGGAAAACCCATTGTTTTTTGGTCTTTCAAATATAGACAGGAACGTAAGAAACTATGTTTTGGTCTTTAAAATAGCGCAGTATAGATTAAGGTTATGTGGCAGAAAAAACTATTTGAATAGATAATTTGTATCCCTCTTGTTCCCTGTTTTCAGCATAGTATAATATAATTATTCTAGAATTTTATTTACAACGCAGAAAAAGAACGCAACTTAAAGTCTTAAGAGTGAATTTTAGTGGATTACTGAGCTACTTAGCAAAAGAAGTTTAAAGATTCTTGGATAAAAGTCTTAACTTTCGGCATTCTCTTTAATTCCTATTTCTAATTTGTTAGAACCGGAAATTCTGTTTTTGTCTGACATTCGATATGCAGAGGAAAATTTTTAAATTAAAATTATGATTACTAAACTTTATTAAAGTGATGTTTGAATCATTAAAAGCTTCCATTAAACATATTAAAATATAATTTGAATTAAGGGAATAAAGATGCAAATTTTGAACACTGATCTAATTAAGTCTTGCTTGGCTGAAAAGCTAGATAAGCTAGGTCACACTTCTGTAATATATAAATTTCTGACAGCGTCTACATGCATTGAGCGGCTTAAAATTTTGACGGCAAGTAGAGATATTTTTTTACAACGCAGCAATCACATTGTCTTTTTCGACATTTTCCCGATGATACCGTGGGATATGTTTGTTTCCTCTGATGGGGGTTCCGTATAAGTGAATCAACACCACCCTTTGTTGTCGGCTCAGGTATGAACAGGAATTCCCAAAGGGCGTCATCTAGCGGTCTCGTACCCTCAGATTTAAAGGCACTCATGTATTACGTGTAAATCACAATTCATTCCTTTTATAACTCTCTCCAATCACTACAAAATACATGGACAATTTATAAGATTTATTGCCACTAAAGGCGATTTACGCCAAAACTTGTAGCTTTTGCCCTTCCTGCGCATGGCGCATTTTTGGTATCTTGGCGCAGTCCGAAGCGAACTGTGTTGGTGGCTGGGTCTCGGAGGCTGGTGAGTGAGCAGGGCATGGCAAGGCTTAGGCTTAGGTAAAAATGTTTTTAACCATTTTGTAACTGTTAATTTATGTTTTATTATAAATAAATATCTAATTTATGCTCCTTACCTAAGTAGTCTAAGTTCTTTTTAAGTGTCTTAATAGTTAATTAAATTTCCTCTTCTATGATAAACCATGAACTCAGCACCTGGGACTGCTCCGTCCCAAATCCTCCGCTGAAGACGTTGACAGAGGCTCTGGTCCTCTCTCGGGCTCTCACTAGGTCTCCGTGGCTCTGAGTCTCTACCTCCTGTTGTCATGCGTTCCAATATACAGGGTGTTTAAAAAAGAAACCTCCGATTTTAAAAAATCATAACTACCCATCTTTTAATCCGTTTTGATCGAATAATGTATAGGCAGAAAGAGGGAAATCTCGAGTTTCACGCAGTTGCCGATAAGTAGAGCCAACGCTCTTCCTTTGCCCGCCACTTCAGTGTTTGTAAAGATGGTGACTGCACGACAGAAATCATTTTGCGTTCTACGCTTTGCGAAGTGTGAGTCCATAACAACTGCTTAGCCTGATTTTCGTCTACAAAAACCCGGTAGATCGAAGTTCCTACCTCTCAGAGCATTAAGTTATGGTATAAAGTATAAACAATTCCAAGACACGGGTTGTCTATGTATGCAAACCAGTCGTGGAAGCAGCCTATGCAGACATGCTCACAAAAGTTTGGGGAGAATTAACTTACCTTATAGACATATGTCGTCCATCCAAAGATGGACATATTGAGCACATTTAATTTGGTTTTTAAAAAATATTTGTAATGAGCCATGTAATATAAAAATAATTTAAAGTTTCTATGTTCATTATTTTTCATAACATACTCATTTCAAATCGGGTGATTCATTTTTGATCTCTTGACATTTTTTCGGCTCCCCACGCTTTCGGCGACTATAGACGAACGGTCAACGGACGGCCATCCTTTCAGCCCCCACGGGGGAGTCGACTTCACTCGGTGGGGCGAGCGCCGGCTAGTCGGGGTGATTTTCTGGTGACCTGGGTGGTGAGCGCCAGCTAGACAGGGTGATTAGCCCTACCCATGGGGTTAGCGCTAACCAGACTTCCGCATTGCTATCGGCGTCTTGTAAGACAGAAGAGAGAGGCGACCGTTGGTTTCATCCTGATGTATGAAAGCCAATTTACGCCACAGGCTTACTTTTCCCCTGGTAATTAAATCTGGACCCCTCGTCTTCGGGTGGGTTTTAGACATTAATGAAAAAAATGAGATCTCCTAAGTTACTTTTAAGGCGTATTGTAAATTATCTTTTAAAGAAAGCTTTTTCCAAAACGCGACCAAAAATAAATTAATTGATAATTTATACTGCCCCTTAACGCACGTGCCACTCATCACGAAGGCATTCGAAATATACTTTATGGAAGACCGTTCCGCTCTTTTTGAAAGTATGATCATCATGTAACGCCACAGCTCTTCTTCTCTTAAGGCTGTTGTGTACTAACCTTATTGGATTCACTCACCTCAATGTTAACCTATGAAGAATATGGATCCACTATTGACAGCTACATAAATGCTAAAAATCCAATAAAAATGGCATTTTCAGAAAGCCTTAACTTTTCTGCACCTTGTAACGGGATTCCTTTTATAAATGTCGTCTACCAAAGGAATTTAGGAGCGTTTAGAACACACTATACCAGATCCCCCCGCCCGAATAATTTTAATTTTAATATATAATTTGCATTTTTTTAAACGAAAAATGTCCCAAGGTGTAAAATTTCTTTTCTTGTTACGGATTACAATTTTTATAAAAAATTCTTTCAGTCCAAGTCCGCAATCCTTGGACACATTTTCTCCATAAGTTAAAATTGAGGTTTGCGAATCCAATATGGTTAGTACACAGCAACTTTAATATATTGCAATGTAACGCGCGTCTTTCGCTTTTTGTGTTCCCCGAAATCAGCTTTCAGGATGCTGAAAGCTAATAAAAATTCTTTCTTGGATCCACGATTGCATCTCTCTTTTTTATAAATTATTGCTCATTACATACATATATGTTACACCAAAAAAGTAACTTAATTAAAGTCACGCCCTTACTTAATTTAACCGAAAAATTACTAATTTTATTTATCCCTTAAACTTTTCGTAATTTCTATGTGTATCCCCATGCGAGCGCTTATCTGGAAATGAACTGCGAGTAAATAGAGGGCAGTTTTAGACTGCAGGCTATATCAAATAAGGCAACGTCGTAACTTCGATGCCAGAATTGTCATTAACTTACCTAATGACAATTCTGAACACATGAAGGGTCTACCTCCAGAATTTGGTTTGTGAATTTATGTATAATTACTTTTTTACATTTTCTCTCCTCAGGACCCTTGTATGAGGAAGATGCCCGTCGTTTCGCTCTCAGTAAAGCGTTAATAAATCTGTTTTGTTATGGGAAACTTGAGTATTTTATTGAAGTTAAATCACTTCTGCCGCCACGACTATATTTTTACGATGGTTTCAACTAATAATATTTTAAAATGTAACATTTTAGAATGTTATTTATATATATATATATATATATATATATATATATATATATATATATATATATATGTAACATTTTCAAATTTAACGTTTTTATATAATGTTAGTAACCTACCACCGGCTAATGGACCGTCGTAGACGGACAGGTTGCGCAACCTTAGTGTATGAATGAATGCATGTAGATATGAATATATGTGTATATTTTATATATATATATATATATATATATATATATATATATATATATATATATATATATATATATATATATATATGTAGAAGTTCTTGTCTGCGTCATTATAAAATCCAGTTTTTAGAGGCTAGTCCTGGAAAATGTATTCGGGGCAGAACTCCTGGAATTTTCTTTGGTGGTGCAGTAGTGATAAATTGAGTGTGAAAGGACAAGCCATAGCCATTTAAGTTTGTTTATTTACTAATAAAAACGTATCTGGCTCCATCGTTCGTATTAAGATTCTATCCAATGTTTAACTTGCTACGCCAGTCCAATCATTTAATTAATCTCAATCCCGTGCATCCACATCTCACGACGCGACTCGACGGCCAACGTCTTTCCAGTTCGAATTTTCTACATGCTTCTGAAGTTCTTTGTCTTTTCAAGCCCACCTAGAAATACCTGATTCGCTTTGCATGGTAAGTATTAGAATCCTCTTTGCTGAGGTTCGCAGTTTTTTCGCGCGAAACCCTGTCTAAACTCTAAAAATAACTCTCTACGTGATGAGGCCTGCGATTCTCATCTCTTGATTTTCCCCTAGGCCATTCATTTCTATTAATAACTCCTATAGCTTCTTCATTCGTATACTCGCCTTATCTCATTGAATATGAATAATCATGGCATTTACCGTTTTAATTCCGATTTCCATTAGAACTCCCTTTTTTAACCCTTTAAATTCTAGCCCCTAAAAAATCTCTGACGTGTATCTATAAATATATATATATATATATATATATATATATATATACTATCACACATTTTACGGAGGACCTGTCCGACGTTTATATACGCGTGTATGTATTTATGCTCATAGACATTGCTGGCCACCCAAATTGCAACACAAAGAAAAACAAGAGTTATCACAACAAAATTTATTTTGTAGATAACATGTTGACCAAGTATCAAATGATTAAATTTACAGACTTCTGTGAAGTGTGGTTCCTGCCAAAATCAGTAGCCAGAGTAGCCGCCATTGTTGGAGATCACCGCTGCCACACGCCTCGGCATTGATTCAAAGAGACTTTGGATGAGTTCTTGGGGTACAGCAGACCAAGCAGCTTCCACACGTTGCCAAAGTTGATCTGCTGTGGCAGCTGGGGATGGAATCTGGGTCCATCGTAGAGCAACCATGGACCACATGTTTTCTATCGGCGAAAGATCCGGAGAGCGAGGCGGCCAGGGAAGCAATTCAATCTGGCGATTGACGAAGAACCGTTGGACAATGCGTGCCACGTGTGGTCGCGCATTATCCTGTTGAAATATGGCTGTGGGCAAGCCCTGAAGGTAAGGAAGGACAACTGGATCCAACACCTCGGAGATGTAGAGCTGGCTGTTTAAAGTACCGGCAATGCGTACTAGAGGTGTGCGAGAGTGATATCCAATACCGCCCCATACCATAATACCCGGTGCCGGACCAGTGTGTTGGTGCATAACGAAGCTGTTCAGCATCCTCTCTTCACGGTGTCTCCAGCCTCGAATGCGACCATCGTGGTGTTGCAGACAGAAGCGTGACTCGTCAGTAAAGACAATTTCATTCCATTCTGCCGTCCACATCCTTCTGTCATCGCACCATTGGCGGCGGAGACGTCTGTGGTTCTGCGTCAAGGGTAGAAAAAGCAATGGACGTCTTGCGGACAGACCACTCTGCTGTAAACGGCGTCGAATGGTACTCGGAGACACTGGATGATGCGTTGCAGACTACATGTGCTGTGCTATGGTTCGTGATGTGACTGAGCGATCCGTCACTGCCACGTGCACAATTTGCCTGTCATCACGTGATGTGGTGTGCTGAGGTGGATGCGATTGAACACGCCGGTCCATCGTATCCTCCTGCATCCAACGATCACATATCCGCATTACAGTTGTTTGGTTTCGTCCAACACGACTACCGATTTCCCTGAAAGATAATCCACAATCTCGGTAGGCCACTATCCTTCCTCTGTCGAACTCGGATACTTGATCAAAAGATGATCGCTGTTTTTGACGAGGCATATTTGATCGTTTTTTTTTAAAAACCACAAGAAAAACACAATTGCCGAACTTGAAATCGTCGAAATCTCCAAGCCTTAAATAGCGCTTTGAAGTGGCGCCACGGGCGCGCGTGATGTGCGTCTGCGCTGAAATTCTAATCATTTGCATATCTCACTTCCGCTAATGCATGTTGTAAATTTCATGCTATTTGCATGTTTCCTTCAGGGTGTTGCATTTACAGTGGCCAGCAGTGTAAAATAAGTACTTCCACCGTCTTGTGTTTAGTTTAAATCTTACATTGCGTGCGTCTTGCTTTTGTATAGATATACAAGCAAGAACACAGAACATTCGCCTACAATGTTTTTCAAGTATTGTACAATAATATGTAGATGGTAATAATTACATTAAATTTAAATTAAACGGTTGTCGTTAAATGCTTTAAAATATAACTTTGTAAAAAATATTTTTGTTGTTAACTTCAATTTTTTTAAATCAAACGACTTATAGCAGCGTGTTTGCATACTTTTATCTACATTTATTAAATGAATTAAATAATCTGCATTAAAATTTGTCTAATTAATAAAATGTTAAAAAAAATTATTTGATTTTTGCTTACGATGATTATATTTAATCGTCCATAACTACATGTTGTAATCAGAATTTTCTAATTAAAATATTTAACAGCTAATTCCTTTTACAGTTAAAATTAAAATTAACACTTTAAACTTAATATCAGATTCCTTTCTAAATATTGGTTTACATAGCGTGATTCATAATTATATTCTCATCAACTGAAAAGGATATGTGTGAAATGCGATATTTATGAAAAATATTTATGATCGCAGCACGTAATGCTTTTAAATGATTGTTCTTAATTACGTATAATTATTTCAGTTATAAATTTCTCGTTAAAAGCGTAATGTAATTTCTCTTATTTTAATTTAAAAACAATTTTTTTCTGTAAAAATTCCTCAAGTTGTTAACGATTAAAGCTATAAAAAAGTGTCAATCTGTAACTGTAGTAAAAAATTTACGGTTTTTTCGAGATTTTTCCTTTGCACCTTTAATCTTTTTTATACTGCTGCGTAAAGTTTTAAATATGCGGAATGCGACATCTGACCTTCAAAAATAAATCCCACAATATTGTAGATTCTGGACTCCGTTCTATGCCACTTAAATGGACGGGAATAATGTAAAGTACAGAAAATGCTTTTTTAGCCTCACATAGGGCTGTAGAAAGAGACTTTATGCTTGTTACGACGATGCGATATATATATATATAGTCGCTCCTAAAAGTGTTCGTACACTTACGATTTTCAATGGAATTGGGGGTCTATCCATAGATTAAAATGAATATTTTAGATGGGTATTTAATAATAAGATCTATAATATATTCTTAACAAAACTACATGAAATATTTTAAAAACATAGTAAAACTTTATTTTTAAGAAACCAATAATCAAAAAGTAACAAAATCTTTATCTCAGAAAAGTCATCGTACACTTGTAAAAAATCTCTACATATTAGTAAATATTCTAATTTTTTGTTCAATTAATATTTAGTAGGATATCCTTTAGCATCCACGACAGCTTTTAAACGTCTGGGAATAGATTTCTCATAAGATATAGATTTAAACGTCTGGGAATGTTCATCCATTCTTCCATTATAATTGCTTTTAGTTCGCTTTTCGTGTGAGTGTCGTGTTTTCGTACCTCCAGTTCTCTCTAAATATGTTCTATTGGTTTTAAATCCGGCGATTGAGGTGGTGTTTTCAAAACTTGTGGACAATTATAGAGACACCAGAGGCGAACGCTGAGAGCCATGTGCTTAGGATCGTTATCTTGATAAAAAAAAAACAAAGTTGTTTCCAATACCCAAATTTTGGGCTGATAATTTTAAATTGTCTCTTAAGATATTTATATAAACAGCAGGATTCATTACGCCATCAATAAATACCAAATTACCTAGTCCTGATTCTGACATGCACCCCCACACAAGGACACCTCCACCTCCATGCTTAACTGTTCCTACTAAGTTCTTGGGATTAAGTTCCTCATTTTTCTTCTCCATACAATTATACGCCCATCGGAACCAAAAATGTTAAACTTGCTTTCATCGGCAAATAAGACATTATTCCAATACGTTTTGGGGGCTTATTTATCATTGATAGTGCGAAGGAAAGCCTAAGCTTTCTGTTTTTCTCACTCACAAAAAGTTTTCTACGGGCAGAACGTCCATGTAATCCAGCTGCTCTGATAACTCGTCGAACAGTTTTAGGTGAAATTGAAGTAGAAAATATTTCAATAAATTCTGTAGAAACTTATACAGCACTCAAACGTGGATTTTTCACATATTTTCTAATTATAAATCTCTGATCACGTTTTGTTAACTTAGCCGAACGACCTTTTCTTACCTTGTTTTCGATCCGATTTTCTTCTTTAAAGCGTTTTATCACATACTGCACAGTAGAATGAGGATAAATTAAGTAATTTAGCAATGTTCCGAACTGATTTACCACTACTATGATAAAAAATAATCAATTTTCGAATTCTGTTTGTTGTTTCCTTACGACCACGAGCCATTTTCAAATAATAAATAGAATTACGGAGTAGGCAAGCAAAAATTAAAGCCAAACGATATTTTAAATGCCACCACAATTCAAAAATAGAAATAAAGCGCTAGACGATAATTTTAATTATGAATTTATCCGAAAATATTTCAGTGTACGATGACTTTTGTGAGATAAAATTTTTGTTACTTTTTGATTACCGGTTTCTTAAAAATAAAAGTTTACTATGTTTTCAAAATATTTCATGTAGTTTTGTTAGGAATATAGCATTATAGATCTTATTATTAAATTCCCATTCTGAAATATGAATTTTAATTAATGGATAGACTCCTATTTCATTGAAAATCGTAAGTGTACGAATACTTTTGGGAGCCACTGTATATATATATATATATATATATATATATAATATAGTATTCTTAGATTCTTACCTTTCCTTCCGTCAATCTCATTGTGTGAAACATCAAAATCCGTAAACAGAATTCTATTATAATATGATTTCTCTTCTATTAAATTATGTATGGCCGGAACTGATTTCTCTCCTTTCCAGTGTTCGGTGTTCAGTAAAAATATCTATATAGGATTCTCCGACGAGAAAGTATAAATGAAGTGTATTGCAAACTTTCGCATTTTTTCGCTTGCCAATTTAAGAATCAGTGGAGTAAAATGTTTGCGAAATGGAACAGAGCACTCAAATTTATCTTTTGTCGAAGCCGCGCGAAGTTTCCGGAAACTGTATTTCATTTCAATATCTCTCAAACTTTGGAGAATTAAAAAAGGAAATAGTTTCATGTTTGCGTACATCTTGTTAACATTCGCAAATATTTCGAAAATTATTATAGTGGATTCGAAAATCTGGTAATTTATGAGAGGCGTAAAGTAGAATTGGATGGGTAAAGACATCATAAAGAATTGGTATGAACTCTTCCTGAATTTCCATTACTTTGTTTGCGGTGTTTGCGTAAGTTATTAACTTAAATCATACACCCTGTATATATATATATATACATAAATAAAAATTTTTATTTATGTATGAAGACAGGACAGGATTAACAAGAGGAGCGAGGAAGCTGAGCAGAAAGCGCAAAAATCCTCTGTCCCAACTTTAAACCATGGGGACGCTAATGTGACGCTAGGTGTTAACATTTCTTTAATTATCCAGGGCCGATCATCCGACTTGACCACTTGAGCCATAATTCAAGATTCCGAACATGCTATGCAAGGCACGTGGTTTAATCACAGGCTCCTGATTTTCAGCACGTTTCTTAAGGGACAAACTAGTTAGTTAATTCGTTTATTTAATGGTTGCGATTTGAAAAAAAGGGACTATGCTTTATTGAAAATAGAATACTTTAGAATACGTGTTAAGTAAAAAAGGTGGGGCGAAACAGTTAATAATGGTGGGGTGTTATTATCTATGTATATAAAACAGTTCCGTAACTGACTGACTCACTCACTGACTCACTGAGTCACTGACATACAACGCACAGACCAAACCTCTGGATTTAAAGGGCTGAAATTTTGCATGGTGATTCTTATAGTGTAGGGGTTACACTAAGAGATAATTTTGAAAAATTCTTCTTAGATTTTATAAAATTTAATTTTTTAGCTGTTTTTGCAACATTCTTTAAAGTCTGCATTTGATATAATCTTCTGAGGGTTATAAAATTTATATCACAAGAAATATCATACAACTTCCTTTTAAATGAAATCTTTTTCGAATCTTTACCTCCATGTTCTGATTTTTGGTGTATTTTTAGAGATTCCTTTTTAGAATTTAATTTATTAAATGCAGATCACGTGATTTCTATTTCTGGTACTTAAAATAAATTTATCGTCACGTGCATAACAACTAAATAGACAAAAAAAAAATTTTCTCGCTCATGTGGCAGACGATTGGACATTATCCCAAAAAATATTAAAACACAGTAAAATATATGTTCCTCAAACTGTACTAAATTAACTGTACTATATTCTTTAGTATGTCTTATTAGATTTAATTTGAATATTTTCTTCTACATTATTTTGTCTATAAAAATATCCCTTACGATTTTTTTATAAATATATTTTTTTGTTTTTTTCACATCAATTGTATACATTGATCGTGTCGGGATACGATGAACTGGCTGATTTAATCCACTGACGTTAGAAAATGGTTCGGGGACGCCTACCCGGTGTCCCTTGATATACCGATGGAAGATACTTGAAACTGTCTTTTCTCTTTTTATTATATATATCCTTTTCTATACATATAACACCTTTTATGAGACAATACGCAGGATTGCTCGATGTTCTCTCTCGGAGAATCACAGTTGTACTACTAAAAACAAAAACCATATACCGACGCGCATGCGTCATGACTTCTCCCAATCAGCCTCTTCGAAAACATCTGAAGAGACGGGGAGGTCTCTCCCTCTATTGGGCAGAATGTGTATGAAAACTGACATCCTCCCACCTGAATTTACCTTTGGTAAATTCACCTAGACACAAAATTTACTTACTTTTGGCATATACAATTCTAAATATCAATACTCTTTCTCACGACTGAAAAAATAGTACCTAAAATTAAAAGACATAAAAAATATTTACAATAACTATATACATATGTACAACATGAATTACAATAATTAGAAAAAAAAAGAAAAATTGTCTTTTGAATCAAAGTTTTTCGAATGTCAATAAACGAGTCTTTTGGGAGCGACTACGGGCCGCCCACTACGGGTATGGACGATTGGTTCGAAAGGAGAGTCAATGTTCACCTCTAAATTGTAAAGTCTTTGAACCGGTCGGATGAACTCTCCTTGCTGCGTTTTTACTCTAGCCACTCGTGAATGACCGTCTTTTCCTGGAAATAGTTCCACTATTCGGGCTAAAGTCCACTGTGTCCGTTTTTGGTCGTTTTCAATGATGACCACATCGTTCACTGACAATGGTTTAACATCTCGGCCAGATGTTTGTTGCTTTAATTGTCCCAAGTATTCACTCCGGAATCTCTTCCGGAGATCCCCGGATCCCTTGTACATGTTTTATTCGGTTGTTTAACCCCTGACGGTCCACCAAATCGATGTCTTCAACATCGGACAAGCTCAGTGTCTGGAGAAACATAGCCGGAGTTAAAGGAGACGGGTCCTCCGGACTCTCTGACACATAAGTGAGAGGTCGTGTATTTATTACCTGCTCACAGTCGCAGATGACGGTCAGGAGTTCTTCATAAGAAAGGACAGCCCTTCCTAAAACCTTTCTCAGAATCCGTTTTACCAACTGGATCAAGCGTTCCCACCAACTGCCCCACCAGGTGGCGGAAAGGGGATTGAACCTCCAACGGATTCTCTGCAATGTCGACGCTGCCGTAATAAGTTCCCAATCGATGGAAGAAAAAGCTTAATTAGCACCGACAAAGTTCTTTCCGTTGTCACTATACACTGTGACAGGCCTACCTCTCCTGGCAATGAATCGCCGGAAAGATTGCAGAAACGATTCGGTTGAAAGCGACGTCACCAGCTCCAAATGTACCGCCCTGTATACTGCACAGGTGTACAAAACGATCCAAGATTTCTTAGCTCCTTTAAGGAATAAGGGGCCGGCAAGATCTACACCTGTCACTTGGAAGGCTGCAAAGTCTTGCACTCTGTCAGCTGGTAACGAAATCGGTATGGACTCTGTCTTAGTTGCATTAAACCTTTTGCACCGTACGCAACGGTGTATAACAGCTCTGATTGTTCTTCTAGCCTTGATGATCCAAAACCGCTCGCGTAAATTAGACATCAACAGGGTGACCCCAGCATGTAACAGTCTCTGGTGTTCCCATAAAATCAGGAGATGTACTACCCGATGATCGGAAGGCAAAAGTACCGGGTACTTAAAATCATCTGTATCATGTCTGTACATCACTTGAGTTTTTACTCTGATAATGCCCTGTTCGTCAACCAGTGTTCGAAGGTTCTTAAAGCACTGTTTTTCATTTTTCGAAAATGATTCTTTCTGTATCAGAATGAAAATTGTTTCTTCAGCTTTCTTAAGTTCCGAGATCGACAGTTTAATTTCTTTACATATGTCTGTTTTTCTAACGTTGTTCAAAAAACGTAATATCCACGCAACTAATCTCAAAATTCTCGGGAATGAAGAGAAATAACGATAAAACCAATCATTCGGCACGAAAATCCCTTCAGCACCGATTTTCTCTTTTCGGAGTTCACTACTTCTTCGTCAGGTTTCTCAACCTCGGAGGGCCACGACTCCTCAGGTCCTTTCAGCCAGTTGGGTCCCTCCCACCATTTTGATCGAAGAAAGTGCTCTACTGAACAGCCTCTCGAAGGCAGATCTGCTGAATTTAGTTCAGTCGGAACATAACGCCACTCTTCTACTTTTGTCAACGTACAGATTTCCTGTACTCGATTCCAAACGAAAGTGCCCCACTGAACATCTCTCCGGATCCAAGTCAGTGCTGTTGTGGAATCACACCAAAAGAATCGTTTTATTCCAGCAATTCTTAAATCCGAAGTTACTGTGTTTCCCAGTCTGGCTCCTATAGTACAGCCCAGCAACTCTAACCTTGGAATAGTTACGTTCTTAAGTGGGGAAACTCGTGTGCGTGATTGCACTAAATTAACACTAATATGTTCATTTGTTTTTATCCTTATAAAAATAGCAGTAGCATATGCTTGCCTACTCGCGTCACAAAAAACATGCAGGCTGACATCTTCGGGTATCGAACCCCGAACCTCCATCCATCTCGGAATCTTAATTTCTGGGGACTGGGACGTCTTCGACAACTAAGAAGTTGGAAATTTGGGCTATTCTTTTAAAGCCCATATCTTATACAAATATGCATGTATCATTATGATTTTTTTATGTTAATTTAGTAAGACCTTTATGAATATTTTAAGATAAAAAAAAAATTTATTTTTGGATTGAAAAGTAAATTTAAAATAACAATATAAACAAAAATACTTTTCCCCCTGAAATTTTTGAGGTATTCACTTTGTAACACTTTTTCAAAAATTTAGTGAAAATCTTACCTTGAAATCTTGTGTGATGATTATACACAGTTTATTTTATATAGTGAACCCATTTAAGTCTTTGTTACACTTTTTAAAAAAATTTTAAAAAATTTTAAATTTCACTTATCAGAAATTTGCATATTTTTGTCATACATTTTCACCATTTACAAAAATATCTTAAGGTTTAAAAATAAAAAATAGGTCATATTGATACAACAGCACTTATTCTATTGACTTTTAAAATTTCAGAGATGTACTTGCAAAAGATTTTGCAGAAAGTGTACCATTACATGAAAAAATCATATTTTGAGAAAAACGCAAAAAACACTTTCCCATTATATGGGATTTAAATGTATGTTTACATTTTTAAGTTGCTAATAATTGTTGTTAGAGTGTCAAAAAGTACATAAATTATATATTTTTGTAATCTGTAGAATCTGCTCTATTTTTTAAGCCACAAATTCAAAAATAAATTTTTTGAAGGTATTTGACGTCCCAGTCCCCTTAATTTCTTTCAGTAATGTCATCTTCGTTAGCCACGTAGAAAACTGCTTTTCTAACGGTTCTGGGAGTTTCTCGTCCCAACTCAATTTTTGTTTCCAGCATTCTTGTAAGGCCAATTTTGGGAAAAGAGTAACGGGAGAAGTGAAGCCCATGGGATCGAACAATTTATTCGTGCATGAAAGTAGGGACCTTTTACTAGCGACCATGTTCCCTTCCGTCTTCGTTTCTATTTTACATGACAACGTGTCATCTTTTAAATTCCAATCTAGCCCTAAAACACAAACATTTTCCTCTAACCCAGCCTGAGAAATTACCTCACTTTCTCCGTTCGTCCTCCATCCCCTTAAATTAAACTTTGCGGCCGAAAGCAGAGTACGCGAAAGCATCACAAATTTGTCTAGTTCTTCAACTGTCTTAAAACTCACAAGACAATTGTCTACATAAAATGACTCCTTTAAAGTCTTTGCAGTGTCTAAAAAACACTCCGTAGCATTATCTAAGTGACAATTTAGAGTGGCCGCCAACAAAAAAGGACTACACGTAAGCCCGAAAACCACCCGTTGGTGGCGATAAACCTTAATATCCTTCTCGTTCACACCTTTCCACAAAACCCGTAAAAAATCCCTATCCTCTTCTCTAATACTTATTTGTAGAAAGGCCTTCTCTATGTCCGAAACTACTCCTACCGGAAACTTCCGGAAGCGATTTATCAACGAGGGTATGATTTCGAGGAGGTTCGGACCCGTTTCTAGACATTCGTTTAACGAGACGGTTCCCTTACTATGTGCTGACGCGTCGAAAACCGGCCTAACTTTCGTAGTACCAGCTTCCTTAAAAATTGGACGGTGGGGAAGATAATGTTCATTAGGTACATCACTACGTACCTCCTCAATAATATTTTCTTCCAACCAGTTATCAAATACCTCCTGATAGGCCCCAATTTTATTCGAGTGCATTAGTTTCTTCCGAGTAGTCTCTAGGCGTTTTTCCGCCAATTCTCGGTTGCTAGGTAACCTAGAACGATCTAAAACCCATGGTAGTGCCACCTCATATCTACCTTCGGAATCTACTCTCAACCTTTTCTCAAACTGTAGCATACTCTCTTTTTGCAACTCTAGTTTTGTTTTCGCTTCGACCGGGTCAGTTATTCCTATAGTATCTAATTTCCAAAAATTTTCTGCTGATCTCTCGTTCAACAGTAACGAAACACATGTATGGGTATCCTTCTCGTTAAAATTTGGTACTTTTCCCATGATGACCCATCCCAATTTTGTTTGCATAGCTACGGGACCACTCTTTAAACATTTTAATTTTCCAGTAAATAATTTTCCCGCGACGTCAGAACCGATAAGCATTTTTATTTCATCTCCCACTTCCGGAAAACAACCCTGCATATCATTCACATAAATACCATAAGCTTTTAATTCCTCTGACAACGACCCCTTTTAGGATATCCTTTTTACATCTGAACAAATAATTGCTTTATTTAAACATAACATCTCACAACTAAAATCATTATCAAGACTATTTACACAAATGTTATACATGCGATGTAACTCTTCACTTGTCTGTATTCCACCGAAAAGTTGATGAATTAATCTCTTTTCCCCCACGCTCTCACATCGTAAATACTCAATGACGTCATTACAAATGAACGACTGCACCGCTCCACTGTCAATTATAACTCTTATGTTTTTTTGCCTGCTTCCGTTGGATATTCCAACCACTAATGTCTGCAATAAAACTTTCTCATCTTGTAAACAACTCGACGAAAGTATTTGATCATTGCCAACCGATTTCGATTCCTCCCCTTTAGACTCAGAGCTTGCAAATGTCTGTTTACTCTTGTCTGGCGCCGTTGGGCAAAGAATAGACAAATGACCTACTTTCTGACATATGCCGCATCTAACCTTCAATTTTAACCGACAGTTGCGGAAAATATGATTTCCCCCCCTTTTCAAACATACATAACAAACTCCTTTTTTATATAACAAATCTTTCTTTTCCTGATAGGAAAGCGTTTCTGCTTTAAAGCATTTTTCTGTCGGGTGAGGCTTCTCACAGAAAAACATAATTCTATTTTTATCTTATTAGGCGTCGATTTTTTCTCTCCTACCCACAATTCGTGACAAGTAGGGATATCTGATTCCATTAAATCTTTATTTTTTGAACTCCTTTTGGGTTTGTTCAAACCGACATCATCGTGCGCTAATAGCATGCGTTCTTCAGTTAATACTTCAGTTTTTAAAAACTCAAGAAGAGAATCTAAATCTGTCTTACCTCTAATTTCTGTGGACTTTTCCCGTTCTCTTTCCCAAATTCGCAATATATCCGTGGGCAAACAGGATTCAACTAGAGGGAATATTATGCTGGCATATTTATCCTTAGTGACACCAAGCGATTCCAACGCTCGTAATTTAGTCTCTAATTTGTCGTAAAGCGATGATACTGAAAATTTTTGATTTGACGTATAATTAGCCAAAACTAACTGTAATAAATCACGCACATAAATCTGGATAAGAATCTGAGTATTTCCAAATCTAGTTCGCAAGTGCTCTATCACTTTTGAATAATTATCAGCTGTGCAGGGGTAACTGTTCACAATCTCGAGTGCTTTGGAATTCGGGATCGTTGACTGTATTAAATACACAAATTTCGAATGCTCGTCCAACGTATCGTCTTCATGAATTTTTATGAAGGTATTCCAGAAGTTTAGCCACTTTCGGGGGTCTCCATCAAATTGAATTAAATTAATTTTCGGCAACCTGATTTGAACTTGAGAAATTCTAGCTTCGGTTTCGTTTTCACTATTTTCTTTCACTTGACTTTTTTGACCTCTTGACGAACAAATTTGCTTTGCTTCTGTCTTTATTTGTACGAATTTTTCCACATATACTTCACAAGCTTCGAATTCTTGAGCGTATTCTTTCTCTTTTGCTCCTGAAGTTAATAAGGCATCTAGCAGTTCTTGATCAATTTCTCGGAGCCGGTTTGACTTATCCGTCAACTGTTCCAGACTTATTTCGATGTCTGTCATTTTCAGTTCTTTTTCTCCTAATTTTTCCTTAAGGAGATTATATACCTTTGCAAACGCCGTACGGAGCGGTGCTCTCTTATTTTTCAATAGCTCCATTTTTCAATCAATAATTAATCTTCCATCAATAATCAATCCTACCGTGACTGCGCCACTAATGTCGGGATACGATGAATTGGCTGATTTAATCCACTGACGTTAGAAAATGGTTCGGGGACGCCTACCCGGTGTCCCTTGATATACCGATGGAAGATACTTGAAACTGTCTTTTCTCTTTTTATTATATATATCCTTTTCTATACATATAACACCTTTTATGAGACAATACGCAGGATTGCTCGATGTTCTCTCTCGGAGAATCACAGTTGTACTACTAAAAACAAAAACCATATACCGACGCGCATGCGTCATGACTTCTCCCAATCAGCCTCTTCGAAAACATCTGAAGAGAAGGGGAGGTCTCTCCCTCTATTGGGCAGAATGTGTATGAAAACTGACAGATCGTATTAATTATTATAAATATATATATATATATATATATATATATATATATATATATATATATATATATATATTTAGGCATTAATTGCATACATTGACGCTGTATTTAATTTGAATGTACTCCGTAACGAAGTGCAGGTTTTCAGCTTGTTACATATATATTTATGTGTGTATGTGTGTGCATGTGTGTATGTGTGTGCATGTGTGTATATATGTATGTGCGTATCCAGAGAAAAACAGCTTTAGCATCAATTTCATACATCGGAGACGCAGGCCTTCTATATACTCTTCTCGCTGGCAGGTCCATATCCTCTTAACAAGGTTGCCAGACTACATGTCTCCATGAGAACATGTCCTCTTTTATGTCCCGATCAGTTTTCTGCTCTCTTTCTTATTCTGTAGAAAGATTGTTTTCGATGATGAGGTCACAGTGGACAAAGAAGAAAAATCGTCTGATCATAGAAATCATTAAAAAAATGATCAGTAATATATAAATATAATAATTATATATTGTAAACTGGTTTATCACGAAATGCAAATTGTAACAAATTGCTATCAGAAGTTATTGGCTTTAAAAAATTGAAGACTGAGAAGCCTTGACTGATTTAACTTTTTTTTAAATTATATGACTATTGGCTAACATTTATAAATGTCTTTTATATATGTTCTATTTTATTTGAAAAAGTGAATTATCTCTATATATAAAACAGTTCAGTAATTGACTGACTGACAGATAACGTACAGAACAAACCGCTGGACCTAAAGAGCTGAAGTTTTGCATGGCGATTCTTCTGATAGTATAGGGGTGCACTAAGAAAGATTTTTGAAAAACTCTTCTGATATTTTTTTAAATTAAAGTTTTAAGCTGTTTTTGTGATTTTTTTTAAGTTTGCGCTTAAAATAATAACCGGAGTGTTATAAAATTTATACCACAAGGAAGACCATAAAAATTCCTTTAAAATGAAATCTTTTTTGAATCTTTACCTCCATTTTTTGAGTTTTGGTGAATTTTTACAGATTAATTTTTAGAATTTAATTTATTAAATGCTAATCCTGTGGTTTCTTTTTTGTGATACTTTAAACTAATTTTGTCACGTGCATAACAACGAAATAACCTGGCAAAAAAAATATATTTCTTTTTCTTTCTAATACGTCAGACGATTGGTTTCATTTAGAGCGCTACGGTCAATTTTTGCTACACCAGGGCTAATTAACCGGGACCTACTGCTTAAAGCCGATTCCGAACAGCTACAAACGTCCATACCAACAGTGGGATTCGAACCCACAGACTCTGGTACCGAATGCCAGTGCCGTAGCCATTCACCCATCGTCCGGCGTCGTCAGATGATTGGACATTATCCAAAAAATTATTAAAATACAGTAATTGAAATGTTCTTGTAACTGTACCATATGAACTATACTATATTATTTAGTATGATCTATTAGATTTAATTTGAACCTTTTCTTCTACACTATTTTTTCTATAAATATATCCGTTACAATGTTTATATATATATATATATATATATATATATATATATATATATGAGATTTAGGGATTTAGTGAACTGTAAGGATTTTAAGATTTATTACGACTTTAAAACAAAGTAATTACAATACTTGCACATTCTATAGAATACACTTGCGAATAATAGAATAAAATTGAATATAATATATGGGTCAACGCTGGGAAAATGAAAAACCTAATAGCATAAAGAAGGAATTATGATTTGACTTACATATGAATGATGAATAACTTTCACTTCCCAGACATCCTCCAAACTTTTTACTTTAGGGAATACATCAAAAGAATAGAATAATCAAGCAGAAGCCCTGATCGCATCACGTACAACAGATTTGTAAAAAAAAAAGTTAGTGTTGCCACACACCGTTACAAAAAATAAGAAATTATTAGGTCAGTGCTGCCGCCTATGAACGATGATTGCTGATACTGGACGAAACATCCTCCGGGGCGAGGAGTAGCACAGTGACTATAGAAATTGGCCTCTTGACATCACCAGAAGCAGTTTTGATGGAAACAACTCTTACACGGTGTAGCATTAACAGTTGCATTTAGGAGTAGTTAGATTAATAATCAGGTTGTAGTCATTAACAAGTTGTGGCAAGGACATTCTGAAAACGGAAACAAAAAGATGTGATAGCAAAGAATGACTATCTTGCTGGGGGATCACCTTGATTTATTAAATTATTAGATTTTATGAAAAAGAGTGGGCTTAGGGCCCATGTCTTAATGCCATAACAAAATTGATGAAAGGCATCTAATTCTCCGGAGGACGGTGATGTCTCTGCATGTAGGGTCTGGTAGCTGGAACATTATTTTTGCTAAAATGATTCATCCTCCTTCTCATGCTTGCATACGACCCGCCTGATGGAAAAAGGCACCCTGTCGTTAAAAATTCCCGATCTCGTCTGGTGTGATGACGTGGTCTTGATGAGCTGACCAGATGTGGAATTGGCGCCGCCAAGCAGTGGGGCGGCGCCCGCCAAGCAGTGGAGCGGAGCTTAGAGAACAAAGATTAGAGGTTTTTGTGTGTCTAAGGAGGGAAGGCGAGGAATGCACCAAAGTAGACTGGACATTGAGACTAACCCTTTTGCACGTACATCCTAGAATGTGTAGACATGAACACAGCGCGTAAAAATTACGCAAAAAAGGATTTTCGTTGAATCGAAAAGCTTGCAAAAGAGGCCGTATACATATCAACAAGATGCGAGGCGTTCTTAGGGGAACAATCCTCAGATGGTGAATATGACAAAAAGGGTAGAATACATCCAGTCTAAAAAAGTTGATAAACTTTACGACACACGGCCATCTTCTCCTTGGAAACACTGAATCACACGTCCAAGAAGTCACTTTAATGGAGGAAGTTGTGGCTCATGTATTACCACCAAATCTCCAATCTGAAGATTCTGACGTTGAAGGCTCCAAGCCTTTGGTCTTTGCTGAAGTTGATTTAGGTAATCCCGAGACCATGGGTCCCAGAATTCAATTTTCATTTTTTGTAAAATTTTCCATCCGTCACTTAAACTGATGTTGCAATTTGAAATTTCAGGAATGTCCAACAAAGGGCTGCCGATTATGAAATGCCCTGGTGTCCGAAGGGTCAGAAGACGTAGGCACTAATGGTCGAGAGTTCAAACACGACTCAAATTGACAATGAAAGGTTGGCAGTTTTTCGAAATGGAGAACTGTAAGTTTCACGGTATTGTTCACGGCTGATTCCCAGATGCCTCCGAAGTTCGATGAATATGGTGGGATAAAATGCCAATTTATCTCATGAAAGGATGAAAAATGCATTACATCTGGGGATTTCAATTTGAAGAACAAAGTTTTCAGCTCATTGGAAAGTCCTACAAAGTTCTTTCCGTTGTCGGAATAAATATCTGACGGTAAGCCTTTCCGGCTGATGAAACGCTTCAAGCACGCGAGTAGAGTTTGAGTTGAAACATCGCATACAGCCTCTAAGTGCACAGATTTAGTGCACATGCTGATGATAACACATATGTATGACTTGATTTTTGTTTTACTCCTGGGGAGATTTGGTTTAGTTGTGACTGATCCACAGAAGTCAATTCCGATTTTTTGAAAGCAGAGTGATGGATTGATTCTTTCGGACGGTAAGTCGGCCATAATCTGCTGGCAGGATGCAGCACGCAATTTTTTGCAAGGAATACATCGGTTTATCACTTGCCTCACCTTGGATCGTCCGTTCGTAAACCAAAATTTTTGAGGTACGAGAGCTAACGTTAACTGTGGACCTGTATGAAAACGCTTCTGATGGTAATACTCAATGATCAAATCAGTAATTCTGTTTTCCATGGCTAGCAGTATTGGATATTTTTGATCAACAGTCAGATTTCGTTGTCTGAACAGTCTTCCGCCTACTCTAAGGATGTTTGATTTGTCGAGAAAAACATTAAGAGTCAACAGCTTGCTTGAAGTAGGCAATGGTGATTTCTTTTGGAGTAATGACTATCCAAAAGGACTAACTATGAGCAGAAGAGAAGACTTGATTTCATTGGCAGTTAAGTGTTCAGTGAGACGTTCATTATTGTTTCTACAGTTGTGCAGGAATCTTAAACAATAGGCAATGACATTTACCAATTTGGCGTATGATGAGAACTTAAGCAGAAATTTAGGGATCACTTTCTCTACAGCGGTATGAACCAACACCTCTTCGGCTCCATCAGAGAAGGAATCTTGACTAAAATGAGGATTAAGAACAATCATCCCACAATCTGGACGGGCCAGACCACCAAAGCTCGTGATGAAGCAATTTTTCAGGAAGGATTCCTCTGGAAGCGGTTTCTACCGGATTCCACTTTCCTGTAATGTGGTGCCACTGAGTGTTTGGAACTAAAAACTTGATTTTGTGCACTCGATTGGATACGAATTGGTTACCCTTCAGTGGTGGAGAGTGAATCCAACATAGGGCAATTTGAGAATCTAACCAAAGATGAACATCTTCAAGGTTAATCGGCAGAGATTCCATCACTGTCAATACAATAATAATGCTTCTGAAAGTTCAAGCAGCAATACAGTTCATTAAGAATTTGATCATTTTCTTTCAAGTTAATGGGATAATTCATCAAAAAAATTTTAAAAAAGTATTTACTAATACATATAATTGTTAAGTTTATATGATTCAACAGAAAATTTAAAAACATGGTATATAAAAAGTTCTTTTTATCTTGTAATTATTAGATAAAACAAATATAAATTACACAAAATCCCTACCACACGATAATGCATTTTTCTCTTTGCATATATATTCGTCACTTTTTAAATTGATATCTTGCTATATAATTTATATATTTTCATACTGCCTAATTTTGAGTATAAACTGTAACATGTTTTTTAGAAAATCAAATATGGGAGACTTAATCTTTTATGAGAGATTTTAAGGTTAAGTATCTTGCGACTCACAATTTTAATATCAAGATGATATGTAATTGAAATTCTGAAATAAATCAATACTAATGTTCAAAGAAAACAAGTTAAACATGTTTTTGGCCTCTAGTGATTTTCTCTTACATGATGATTCATACTAAACTTCTGGTATTGCAGGTATGTTATCAACAAATACATTTTTCCAGGCTACATGCTAACTGATGCATGTGTAATTATTTCTATTGAAAAACCCAATAATTAAATGAATTGTAGATTAATATTTATATTAAAACATAATAAATTTTAGACTGTTTTAGTCTTTCGCAATAATTAGATGTTATTCAAATAAGAGTTTAAAATTATATGAAAAAAAAATAGATGCACAATACAGACACCATGCAAAATTAAATTTGCTTTACATCGCATGATAAATTGAGTAAATTTGTACTCATACTTATTTATACATACATGCACCTAGTTATCGAAAATTGCTCCAAATATTAAACATCGGGAAGTCAGTAACGAAATTATAGCGCAAACCACTGGATATCTCTCATATATCAACCGCTGTTTAAAGGTTTGTTACACACTCAATATGATTTTGTGCAGTCTTTCTTGTGAGATTTTAAACGGTATTATGAAAAATTTACGTCCCTGAAATTAGATGCATAATATGGATAAAAAGTAAGAAATTAACAAAATTATGTAAGGAATTAACTGAATGGGAATTTTAAATTATTTTATGCGATTTTTCCGCAATTTTTTGTGCGTTTTTTTTATGTGGTCTCAATCCACCGGACGAAAACAGAATTGAGTGTAATGCTTTAAGAATGAATGCAATTGGTTACAAATTTATTCATTTCGGAGACAGAATAAAAGGAAAGGTATTTCGAAAAAGTTATGACCAAAAGACGAGAAATAATGTCTATATTTACATTTTAGATTATCATCATTTGATAACCGCTGATCACATCAAATAACAACTGCTCCAGTTTATCGTATTTCTTAATCTGATGCATTTATGCACATTATTGAGTTTTCAACTCTGATAAGATTGTTATTGCATTCTTTTATTTTAACCGTAGAAATGTTTGAACCGCGTTGCCTTGTATAATCCCAGGCATAAAAAGTAAGTGTCCTTGAACGTAATTAGATACTGTGTTCCAAGGTTACGTAAACCCGGGGAGAATCGCCGGTCACATGGCTTCGCCGTCATGTGATGTAACTTTTGATGAAAATATGAGAAATAAAATTTCTAATAGTGATTTTAAAAATCAGTTCCGTCGCGGGTTAATGCGAGAGCGGAACGCAGAAAACACATGGCTTTCTTTCCACCGGGCTTCGCTTTTGCGGCTCTGACAGTCGTCTTCCTCGTTCCTGATGTCTTCGGAATGAGCCATGTTTACATGCGGGAAACTGGAAATGTTTTGACGCCCGATTACGGAAAACCCCTGTTTTTGACGCCTTTCGTGAAGTCTGGGGAGATAGATAAGGCTCGTGAACTCAGTCTTGTGAAGCTTTTACCAAACGCGCCGAAACTCGCCAGCTATAGCGGATTCTTCACAGTTAATGAGACGTACAACAGCAATATCTTCTTTTGGTTTGTTCCTGCTTTGGTAAGTCCTCGTTTTATTGTAAAATAATTCTATACCCTGTCAACATGTTAATTAAAAAAAAACTCCACGGAGAGAATGAAACGTGCGTTTTTTTAAAGTGCCTCACAAAAATGAGGACCATACAGGAAGCGTCATTTTAGAATATTGTATGAAATATATTTTAGCAGACCTTGAGCTCAAACTTTTGTATAACATCTTCATTCTTGCCTTTAAATATACTACAAAACTTATAGAATAAAATAACCCTAACCAGGGGCGGCTCCAGTCCAGAGATTTGAGGGAGCAACGTCGGTTTTTAGCGTTATATATATATATAAGAAATAAACAACAATTAAGTGCAAATTAAATCTTTCTTGATAATTTATTAATGTTTTCATTTTGATTTGGACATGTGCTTCCAAAACAAATAGGTAGTGTTATATTTAACGTTGAATCTCAAGAAAATGTGTTAGATTTTATTGAGAAATATCCTCTCATTTTAAAATTTAAGCTCGTTTAGTAGTAGGTCTACGATTATATAATTTTAGGCTATGAAAAAAAAAATACGCCAGGCTTTTTATTTGGGGGGGGGAATTACCCCTACCCCCCCCCATGAAGCCGCCGTTGACCCTAACCACATATTACAGATACAGCATTCCCACGTTGTACTGTATGTGTATCTTGATGTACAACTGTACTACAGGGCTATATTGTTAAGGTATCTCTCTATTCTAAAAAAAGTAACTCTCGCTGCCGCTGTCGAAAGCTTGTCGCGCTATCTCCTCCGAAACCGCTGGGGGTATGGGGTCGAGACCGATACCAGTAGATGCAGAAAAATGTGGGGAACAAAGTAACACATGTCTCACCTTTGTCGGACTTTAAGTTTTTTTTTATTTTATGTTTTGTGTGAAAATATTGACTTTTTCATCTTCAGATTACGATAACTCGCCAAAAAATGATCGTAGAATTTTGATCTTTTTACATTCTAAGACTACAGATATTTCTCTTTCAAACTAGAGCTCATTTGTTTAAAAATATTTTAAAACAGACTAATATTTTCATCAAACAATGAAACACAGTTTTTCAAGAAATATTGACTTTTTTATCTTCAGATTACGATAACTCGCCAAAAAATTATCATTTTGATCTTTTTACAGTCTAAGACTAGATACATTTCTCTTTCAAACTAGACCTCATTTGTTTAAAAATATTTTTAAACAGACTAATATTTTCATCAAATAATGAAACACAGTTTTTCAAGAAATATCGTCCCCTATGTGGATGTAATATCGATGCCAGTGACGTAGCCAGCATAACTGGAGCCCTGCTGAAAGCTTTCTTATTCATATAAACCTCATTTCAAGTCTATATCTTAAATTTTTGATTTTTAATTGAATTTTAAAGCTGATAATTCAACAGTGTTGAAACGCCCTTCGCATTACGGGTGACAACAGTAAATGGATGGAAGCTGTTACATTGCCCGAGAATCACCCCTATGTATCTCGCTATTAGCCATAACAGAGGAGCGAGCGTAGCGTGCCTAGGGGCGAAGCCCCTAGTTTTGAAAAAAAAAGTTAATTAATTCTCAATGGAGACACTTTTTATTTTCATGTCTTAACACATTGAAGTGCTCTAAGGGCCTTATTATACAGTTCCACTCGAGTGGCGAACGGGCGCCACAGCTTCAGACGCTCAGACAAGCCACTCGAAGCGATACATGCAATCATACGGAGCTTATTAAGTCATAGCTGTGGCTACAGGTCGCGACTGTCGCCTGGTCGGGCCACTCCAGTCGCCTACCCTCGCTTCTTGTGGCTCGTCTGCGTGACTGTGGCTTTGGTAGCGGACCATTGTTTGCAATGGAGCTTATTATACAGAGCCACTGCAGAGCGTCACAGTTCCCGTTCCTAACCTTGACAAGACTATTGACTCGATCAACCCTTTGACGTTGTTTGAGCTGGTTGTAGGCTAAAATTCTGGTTTCAAAATTGCGAAAAATGATAATATTCCTCAGTGGATTATTATGGATATCAGTGGATAATTAAATAATTTTACAGCATTTTTAAGGGGGTCCAGGACACAAAATTCTTCAAATTTTCGAAAAATTTTGTGTTGCATTAAAATATTTTGTGTTCCTTTCCGCTTAAAATGACGTTCAAATCATGTTTCTATCTTAATTAGAACAGGAGATATTCATTTTGTTTTTGCAACATTCTAATAGTAGCCAATCTATGTTTAAACCTGTAAATGCGTTTTTCTGCATCATGGGTTTTTTCACATTTTCTAGTCTTTAAATTGTTATAAGTCAAGAACCGTTAAAGATAAATGGTTCAAAATTGGAATATGTCTTTTTCAATTATTTTTCTTTAATTTTGATTTAGCAAAATTGAAAAAAAAATATTTACTTTTGAAAATATGATTTTTAAAAAATTAAGTTACATCTTTTTTTTGAAATTTTTACTCTAAATATTTTAAATTTTTTAAAATTAAAATTTAAAACGCTGAATCAAAATTAAAACATTTATATTTCTATTTAGGGCTTGTGGCGGCCCAGTGGTACAGCGCGCTGGTTTTCGGTGCTGAGGGTGCTCGGATCGAATCCTGGCGTCGCGCCTCGAAAAATACCTCTGCTCTTGTCGTACCTTAATAGAGGGTAATGCTGTCCGCCTATATGGTGCCCCCATAAAAAATGGGCAGTAAAATTGCGGCGTAGTATAGGTGAATGTTTGACGACAAGTGCCTCCTCATTGTAAAAAAAAATATTTCTGTTTAATTCAATAAAAAAATTTTGAAATTCGACACATAATATTTCGAGTTATAACGATTTTAAATTACCCCACTTTAAAAAAAAATTAAAATTTTTTAAAAACTTTGTGAGAAGTTTTATGATATGATTTTGTTTACAAATTATATGGTTAACCATCACAAAAAAAATTAAAAATTTTAACTCAATAAATAATTTTTTTAAATGTGGGTTTACAACGATTCCCTCTTTGTTCGAGAGGAATGTAGAACGTTTGACCTCCAGAAAACCTCCAGAAGTACCCAAAAACATTTTGTCGTCAGCTCTTAAATCGTCCTACAGTGTATGAAAAACACTTTTTGAGGGCCTTCCTAATATTAAGGGATGCAAGGAAAGTCCTTTTCTGTCTGCGTTTCCTTTTTTCCAGTAAGAGAAGCAAGCACAAATCATCTTCTTCACTTGAGGATGACATCTTGAATACTAAACAAGTAATATAAAAAAAATTTTTAAAGTCAATTCCTACTTAGGTCAACAAAGAAAAATTTGAGTGTGAACTAATAGTAGGAATTGAATATAGGGAGAGTGTGAACTAATATTAGGAATTGAAAAAAGGATTGCCTGCCAGAACCTTGCCTACTGTGCGAGATTAGAAAGGGGGGAAAGAGAGAGAAAAAGTTTGCCAGGTTGGGGATTCGGTCCCGCAACCTACAGGACGTGAGGAGCGCGTGCTACCGTTTTCACAGTAAGAAAGGGAAATTACCATTCAAGAGCAAGGGACGCTCTAGGTCTCTTCCTATTGAAAGGGCTCCCATATAAAACTAAAATTAATTAATTAAATTTAATTAATGAATTAATATTTGAAAAAAACTGTATTAACATCAAGTGTCATCCACTATAAGTTTAAAAAAATTTATTTGAATGTGAGTGGATGAACAAAAAGTATTTTATTAACGATTGAAAATTTGAAGAAGATATATGAATATATATAGGGAGAGTGTGAACTAATAGTAGGTATTGTAAAAAAAAGGAATGAAATCATGACAAAGCACACGCAAGCTAGGCCGGGTTACTGCTGTGGCTTGGATGCGCCACAGCTGTGGCCAGCCCGTGCGTCTGTTCTGTGGCTCGCGTTCTCCACTCGAGTGGCTCTGTATAATAAGGCCCTAAGAATTGAATAACTCGAACCGAATTCTTTTAAGATATTTATTTTGCTGAGCACAAAATTTCAAACCTGTACTCGTTATGCGCCCCCCCGCTATGTATTCTATTGTACAACTGTACAATAATTCCATTTCGTAAAAGTATTTTGGTCGATTAACCTTACAAAAAAATGTAAATTCTCAAATATAATACTTTTTATTTTCATGCAATAACACATAATTTAGAGGTCTAAGAATTGACTAACTCGAACCGTATGTTTCTAATATTTTACTTTATTGGACACAAACTTTTAAAGCTGCACTGGCTATGCATACCCTACTATGTATCCTGCTCTACAAATGTACTATAGGTCTAACTATTTAAGGTATTTTGAACGATTGACCTTTAAAACAAAAGTCAATTCTCAAATAAAGGATTTTTGTATTGTCATCTCTTAATATTAGAATATAGAGTTCTAACAATTGAATAACTCGAACACTTGTCTCTTAAGATTTTTACTTTACTGGACACATATTTTAAAATCTGTACTGGCTATGCATACCCCGCTATATATCCTACTCTACAACTGTACAATCAGTACATCTGGTAAGGGTATTTTGAACGATAAGCCTTTCTAAAAGAGTTAATATGTTCTCAATCTCTTGTGCTCTCAAATAAGGCACATTTTTATTTTCATTCCTTAACACACTATGGAACTCTAAGAATTTAATAACATGAACCACATGGTAATATCCTTTTTTACATTACTGGACCTATATTTCAAAACTCAACTGGCCATGCGTTCCTTTCTGTACATTTTTTTTAGTCTGTTTATCTTGAATTGAAAATTTTCACGATTTGTCTTCTTAGGAAATTTTACGCAACTTTGTTTTCTTCTGTTTTTGTTAATATGCTTTCAGTGGTTTTGATTCGGGGTAATAATCGAGATAGTTATTATCTCGAAAGAAAAAAAAAATCCCCAGTCATAATATCTTGTTTTGTACCGTCACATTCATTAAAAGTTTCATGAATCAAATTTTACATTTATCGATGGCAAATCATTTTAATATTTTCCTTAGAGGCACAAAAGTAAATGAAAAAATAAGCATATAGATTAATGGTTCCTCACATATATCGATAACTTATCAATCTGTGAATTTTTAATTTAATTCAATTTTTTGTTCTCAACTGGTGGCCGTCAGATATTCCGGGGTGGGAGGGCCTGGGAGGGCCCAGGCAAAAATCACGTCGAGGTGGGCCATGAAACAAGAATAGGGGCCACAGAAAGGAAGCAAATGGTAGCATAGGATATTTATTCTTTAGATGTTGAATACTCCTAGTTTTACTCTGTGGTAGGAGTTAGTGATCAGTGAAACACGATGAAGTAACTGTGTAAGTGAATAATTTGATGCAGCTTTATCGTGATATGGCAGTTCGTTTCCGTAGTCTGCGTGACATGGATATTCCAGCTTGGGTAGCTGGTCTTTTTACTGCGAATGCTGCCGACGTTGATGTTTCTTTTAATTAGGCGCTCATAATCTGCAAAGATGGCATAGTAACTTTCAGCCAAGAAAAACACTATTTTCGGGTTAAGAGTACAATATCGACAAAAATTACTAAATATCAGAAATGAAAAAAAATCGTTTTTCAAAGTATTTCCTACTACTTATTCGATAGATCCAGGGTTCAGACGGGTGAGTTTTTTTACCCAGGCAATCGCCGTAACATAATAGACGGAGGAAATCTTCTGTTTTCCCTCACAATAGTAGAACCGGGTATAAATTAGTTTATACTTGGTAGTCAAGCGAAAGGGTTTCACTGATTGAGAAATACTTAAAAACTTATACTTTATGTAATTTCATTTTGTTTAAATTATTAAAAAACATTTTCTAGTAGAAAAAAATATCTTTTAAGAGGGCAAGGGACTTTGAACCCCGTTTTTTTAATTTTCTATATTTTACAATATATAACAAAATGAGAATACTTAATATTTTTTGTACTACAATAAATGCACTTATAATTCACAAATAAGTATTTTGTGGAAAAATAAGACCTGCTTATCAAAAAATTCTTCAAAATAACTAGAATTTTTCAAAAAGCTCCATGCGCCTTAATTTTCTTCTGATTTCTTCCGAATTTCTCATGATTGTTTATTACAGTGTTTGTCACAAAACTGTGTATTATCCTTTGAAAACATATTTTTTACAAATTTAAAGACCATGAAATAAAGTACAGACATGAAAAAACATAAAAAAATAACAAGCACATTTTGACTTTTGATTTACTCAAAAAAAATGCAATGCACAATTGTGTTTATATACACACATGGACAAAAAAATTAGCGCACCAAGAAGGAGTCGTCGAAAGGAAACGAAATTTTACATACGTAATGACTACTTTGATATAAGTAAATGATAAGAAAATCAAAGAAAAAGGATAATTTATTTCAGAAAAAAAGGCAAAAGAACGGAGGAGTTAAGGTAACCGACCACGTTCAGAGCCAAAATTTTTAAATAAGTTTTTAAGGAAATGTTTCTTATAGTTTTTGCAATATTAGGCTACAAAACATTGAGAAATAGTAAAATTAAAATAATTGTATGTATTATTTTGTTAAAATTTGGCAAAAATTGAAAAAAAATAAGCATTTTTTTACTTTACGCTAACACTCCTAACTAAAAAAATACGTAAAACATATCACTTTTACTTTGCTAAATGTAGACATATATGCATTATATATGCATTGAACCAGAAGAATAAAAATATTGTAAAGTATAAATGAGTTATAGCCAATCGAGTAATTTAGAGCAAAAATTCAAGAAAAAAAATTAAAGTTTCTAACATAAATGTCAATAATTCCTCTCTAAATGTATATATTTATAACCTTTTGGTTCAATGCATACATAACACCATTAAAAATATACAGTTAAAATTTCATTAAATTCTGATAATTATTATAACATTTATGACTGTTAATATGTGGCGGTGAAGCAAAAATCACAGTTTTTCAGAAATTCAATTTAAAACTTTTATTGGATGAATTCATTAGCTTAATAAAGGAATAGCTACCTAAAATTCACCCGCTTTATAACTTATACCTTCCTTCAGTTCATTAACAGTGATTTTTTTCTTTCTGAGAGCTCTAAGTTTTTTCCTGTGCAATTTTGCAACAGGTGTAGAGAATCTCACTGAATCGTTTATACGGGTAATATCTAATTTCTCATATCCCTTCGTAGTGAAGTACCCAGGATCAATATTTAATTCGTTAAAAACTGAAAGTAATCCCGTGAAACCATCATTAAATTTTGTCACAGCAACATACCCCCCAAAACGCAATGTTTCAAGTGCAACAAAAGTATTTTTTGGGACTAACTCCCACAGACTGCCGTTAAAGGACTCATTTGCATTTTGAGTCCTTCCGTGAAGGCATTTCATCAATAATTTTGCATCACATAGTTCCATATATACTGGTTTTATAATGTTTAAAATGTTTTGTGGCAATCCAACTGATTTTTCTTTATAAGCTTTCCCTGAAGCTACAGCTCTTTGGTATTTGCACCAACTCATTATTCCTGGAGGGCACTGGCCATGCATGGGATGATTTGCATTAGAGCTGCAATGAAACAGAGCAGCTATTACAGCTTGTTGCATATTTTTCAAATTGCCCACATTGCTGCGTATGGCAATGCCGTAATAGTTTTGTAGCTTATCAATAAATTTATCGGTAAGTTTGCCTTTACCACCTAATCTAGGTGTACAGTTCTTTAATTTACGAAGGCGACTCCCAACTCTTTTTTGTATGTGCCCTATACATTCTAATTTTTCAACATCTTCATTTTCATACACATTTTTGACACTCAGAAAGCTTTTTGAGTCCCCATCACCATAATATTCCATATATTGTAGATTATACCGTGGAATGGATCTCTCAAATATTCGGTATACTCCAACCGGTTCCATACCTGATGATGAACCCTTATAGTTAGAACATGTATGTTCTGCTTTAATTATTGCACAATTAAGAGTGTTATTCATTTTACTCAATTTAGAACACACTACACAGTATTGAGAAAGAAATTCAGCATCCAGAACTTTTCCCGTATCAATGGATATTACAGTTACACATCCATTTAGAGATGAATAGCCTCGTCGTTGCCATGTTCCATCTACTGATACACCACACTTCGTGATAACTTGCTGAGAATTTTTAATATGCTTCACTTCATCAGCAGCCCTATTCATACTATCTTGAGCTACAGTAGTAGCAGACAGAAGAAGTGATTTCTCATGGCGTTTATATGCTGTGTTATGAGGTGGTGGTGGCAAATTCAAAGTCGCACATAACTTTTTAGCACTTGAAATTCCCTTGCCAATTATTCTCATGCCAAAAACTAATCTAGAATTAATATTCAATAATCTTTTTGATTTTTTTCCAGATGAAAATTTCTCAACAAAATCACATTTTTGGCAGCACAGAGTAAAATAGGAAAACAAACCAAATCTTGATTCTTCTGAGAAGCATAAGCTGTTAGACAAACATGCAGGACAACAAACTAATGAAAATATATTTCTTAGAGAATCGATGTCAATTATTCTGTTACCACTTAATTCTTCAGCATGTGGGTCATCATATAAATCACTGGACATCGATAGCTTTGCTGCACTAGCTGTTTTTGATGCACTGAATGTTTCATCGTTGACAGGCTTAGGATCTGAATCAACAGTTTTGCAGGTATGCTGATTGCCGTTAAATCTGCGCTTATTTGTGCGCTTAGAACGATATTTTGGCATTATATAATGTATTAACTTTACAAAAACAAAATACACTCGTAAAAACCGTGAAAATAATTATAAAAAATGAAGAAATAAACAGCAAGCAAGCGATGAGCGAAACGTAAACAAAAGCAAATAACTTTGTCAAAGTTGCCACATAAAACTGCTAAAATATTCTAAATAAACTCTTGCCAGATGTATTTTATAATTTGATAAATATTCAGAAATATATTGCAGTAATTTATTTCTTTAATTAAAAGCTATAATATGCTATTTACTACTTTTTTTAAGCTAACAGTCAAAGTCCGGCCCTTTAACTGCGCACTTCCGGTGTTACAGCTAATGATTAAACAGCTGTATCTCGACTTCTAATTACTTTAGAAACAAACTGAAAACTGATTTCGAAAGCTAAAGATCTGATCTTTAAAATAAACAAATAAAATTTTTTTCGATTTTTTTCACGAAAATCGCTATTTGAACGTGGTTGGTTACCTTAATACTCCGTTGGACCCCTCTAGCGTGAATGCACGAAGCGATACGATCGGGCATTGAGTCATATAAGTTCTGTATGATGTCTTAAGACATTTCGTTTCATATTTGCTGTAACCTTGCCTCCAGTTCGATCAAACTCGTGGGATGCCCAACTCGTTCACCACGGGTTCTCCAGACACGAACACGATTGTCATCACTGCCGAGATTGAATCTGGATTCGTCGCTAAAGACGACCTGGTTCCATTCCGCTGCAGTCCAGTTTCCTCGTGCGCGGCAAAACTCCAAACGGAGGCGTCGATGGGTGGGCGTCAAGGGCAGCACACGTGATGGGCGCCGCGATACCAACTGTCCTTCAGCCAGGCGCCTTCGTATGGTTCGAGAAGACACAGAGGCCCCTAGTGAAGGTGTTACCTGTGCCTGGATGGCGGCCGATGAAGCAGTTGGCTGTACGCGTGCATTTCTTACGATGTGGCGGTCTTCTCGACGACTGGTCTGTCGAGGGCGTCCTGAGCCTGGTCTTCGTGTACATGACATCTCTCGGGTCCACTGGTCCCAACACCTCCTCACAACACAATCAGAGCGGCCTAATTGACGAGCTACTCGCCTAGCTGACCACCCAGCTTCCATCATCCCGACGATTCTCCCCCTCTCAAACTGCTACAACTGCTTATATTATCCTCGAACACGGCGTAATGGCATGTCTATCTCAGCTCTTCCTTTGTAAATGATTCAGCACACTCAAACAAGCTTTGATTACCTGTTTTATACTCCACAGAGTACGATGTTCAACGCCCTCTACCGGCTATACGAATGCGCAATCACGCTGAATTTCTAATCATTTGCATATCTCCCCGACATGTACCTTCATTGCAAGTTTCGTTGCGATCCCGCAATTATTTCTTGGTGCGCTAATTTTTTTGTCCATGAGTGTATATATGGTAAACCAATATTAAAAAATTGAAGGTTTTTAAATTATAAGGGATGCGCATGGAGCATTTTGAAAAGGAGACAGCATTTTTGAAAGGTTTTTTGAAAAAAAGGTATTTTTCTACCAAAAATTCTTTATTTTGAATTATAAGGTCTTAATTTTAGCAAAAGATAATATTAATTATTCCCTTTCTGATTATAAAGTTAAAAATTGAAAATTTAAAAAAAAGGTTGAAGGTCCCTTGTCCCCTTAATAGAGATACCTTACTCTCATGTAGGGCAGGGGGCACACAGGAAAGAACAAGTTCGAAAGGAGGCCACGAAGGGAAAAATCTTTAGAAACTCTGATATAGACTCTAGTGTATTACAGAAAAAGCTTTTCTGCTTGATTCGGCCATCCTCTTTTCTGTCGGGGAATTGTTAGTTTATATTAACTTGAGTAGTCTTGGCTTATTTGTTTATTCATGTCCTGCATAACTTTATTATAGATATCGTTCAAAGTTCTTTTTGTTTGACGTCATTCTATAAAGATGACAGTTTGGTTTGGTTTGGTTTTAGAGCACTACGGTCATTTCTGACTACACGAGGGCTAATTATACCGGGACCTACTGCTTAAAGACGATTCCGAACGGCTACAAACATCCATGCCATCAGTGGGACTCGAACCCACGGACTCTGGTACAGAATGCCAGCGCCCTAGCCATTCGGTCATTGTCCATAGAGAGGATGGGTGTTCCGTAATTGTAACAATAATGCTTACTCCACACCAACGGCGACAGAGACGAAAATCATGTATCTTCATTGTTGCGCATGCGTATTACAAACAAATTTTCACTCTCCCGGGTCGTCTCCGTCTCTGGTCTCTGCGGTTTCAAGTTGGAAAAAAAATCAACTTTTGTGTCTACAGGCATGCTCGACAGCCAATCAGAATAGAAAGAGGAGATTATGGGCAGGTGCAAATAAATTGCCTCTTCTCCCCGTCTCCTAGCGGTGTGAAGGCTTTTAGGACAGCCACAGAGACAGTGTACAAAATGTGTCTGTCTTTCGTTGCTGTAGCCGTTGGTGTGGAGTAAGCATAACCTTCCTCTTGGCGTCGGAACACCTCTCGTTGGCGATCATGTGACTGTACTTGGCGCACGCCAATTCTGGGACTTCAGAGTTGAAGTCGTTCTCATAGTGTGGGCAAACGATGCCGCTCTTCTACGCTTAATAAAATGTTTTTAAATTTATTGCAGTCCACGCTCATCCATGAATCCAAACGCAAACCTTCGTACAACGGGATTAATACCTATTTTAAATTATTGCAAAGATCCCACTTTTAAATAAGATCTTGGATTGGATTGTTTAAGAATAAAATACTGGAAAAAATCAGCACATAGTACTTTTTAGCTCTTTCCAGTTTTAAACTCAGCACAGCTTAAGAGAGAGAGTGCAATTTGACCAGTGCTGCTAAACGAATACGACAATGCATGCTTAGGATTGGGATTACCTCTATTTTCAAACGTTTACTCATAAGTTGTTTGTGTTAACAAGGGTAAGGCCCCCTATTCATGCATTTTGAGCTTGGAAACGTAAGGATATAGTTTGTTTTATTTAAGTAAATGCGACAAGAACCGTATAAGCTTGAAATGATTTTAATTTATATTTTAATATGTATGTTATCTTAGAAATAAATATTGTGAATCAATGAATCTGTTCCGGTCATTACTAAGTAAAGCTTAGAAATAACCCTCAAGTTAGGTTAAATGCCTAAACTCAGCAAGCATAAAACAATGGGATGGTACAAGATTTTCATACCATTAAGTATGAAACGGTAAGATTATAGAATTTGAGAAAATCAGCTTCTCTAGTCCTGTTTAGATTGTCATATTTGCTTATATAATAGAGTATTGAATACTGGGAAAGAATACGTGTAGCTGATTTTTTTAACAATAGAAAAGTATTAGGGTAATTCAAAAAGGAAACCGTTCCTCTGTTTAATTTTCAAATTGCGAGTGTTGTGTTGTTTCTAATACCCCGTGGCCGAAAGAATTCCAGACCAATTCCATATCGGCTCTGCAGGCTTATTGGTGGGGCTCCGGTTAAGAATGAAACCGTAAGGATCAGAGTCCGACTGAGCCAGGTGCCACCACAATTATGACCTTGCACCCCCAAGGCGACATCTGGAGGATCATACCATCTTCCACCCTATCTTACCACATAGAGGGTCTTTCCGGGCTCCGGATTTATCGTGCCCATATCCGGCCTTGACACGGAGGTATTTGGACCCTTGTCGGAATTCGATCAGAGTATTCTCAGTACCGACGTGCTACCGCTGGGCTACCTTGGGCCTTACATTACTAGTAAAACTAATGGAAAGTGATTATTTTTCGCATTCACTAATGTTGACAAACAAAAAGTGCTGGAAAATACTAGGATTGCCCACTTATTTTCCTGATTAACACATAAAAATTTATTAAATGAGATAATATTTACCCCCACAAATACAGTTGACATTTCTGCGATATCATAAAATATATATACCTTTCTTTTTTGTTATAAACGGATTTCAGAAATCTTCAACTTATTTCGTAATATGAAGACGTACACGAATAGTGATAAGTACTCTCTGTTTTGTCTCAAAGCGGCTGGGTAGTAGTCACAATGGATTCAACTAATGTTAACCCACGGAAGAAAAATTTCTAAGGATTGTCGACATTAATTTGTGGACGTTTTAATAGTACGACAATGCCGTACTATTTAATAGAGAAAGAAATGTTTAACACTTCCATCTTAATCACTTCGGAAATTTCGTCCACGAAAGGAAATTATGCGCTCTTAACCCTTTGAAGGGCGCCGTTGGCACAGTTCAAACGCCTAAAGCTAGTCTTTTTTCACTTACATTCAATGCATTCCAGTTAAATGAGCATAAAAATGGTTAGTACTGCCATCTGTTATCAGTTTAATCTGTAACATTTTGCAACCTTTAATTGAAACTTTTTTCAAGATTCTTAAGGTTAAAAAAATCGTGAAAAAAATCTGCACCGTGCAAACGGTGGAAGTTGTTGCCACTGAAAGGGTTAAAACATAGTACAGCGAAACCTCGTTTATCCGGCCGTCGTTGATCCGGATCCGATTTGTAGAAATTATTTCTATTTAATGTTCACATTAGATAATAATTTTTATCTATGATACAAGACTAATATGAAGCAAGACTATAACTATGAAGAAAGAACGTGACTACAAGTACGCCAAATATTCGCTTTTTAGTTTCGTTCAATGTACAGTTCCTGCATAGATTGTACGATAAATTATGGCAATAAAATGCTTTCTGCTGAGTTTAAGAAAGCTTTACTAAACTTACCATTTCTTTGTTAAGAAATGATGTGAAAAGTTAATTTTATATTTTTTAAATGTCTTGTAAACAATATGATGTTATTTTGTTACAAAACATAGTTTTTTATCATAATAAATGGTAAGTCTGCTTAGTGAAGGATTTTGTTTTGCTTATTACCCGTATTACCTGGATAAACCGGATTGCTATGGTCCCAGTTAGTCCGGATAAACGAGGTTTTTCTGTAAGCCAATTTTTTTCTCTGAATATTTCAAATTTAAAAATTTTATTAGCGTTCCTTTTAAAGAATAAGGTACTCGAGTAAACATTTTTTTCTCTAGTACCGAACGCAATTTAAAAAAAATCTTATATCCAAGTCGACTGTCCTGGTAAAAATTTTCTTCATAGATTAAGGTACCTCCCTAAGTTCAGGGCACTTTTTTTCAAAAATATACAGCATTGATTCAATTCTGTGACATTGTCTGAATTACTACATGAAATTTGTAATTATATAAGTATGTGATGCCCCGTTCCTACCCCTCAACAAGTCGTCTATCGGCGAACTGTTGATCTGGGCGGTCTCATAAACTCTAGGATAAAAGGCCATAATGTTCTTGTAATGTGTGGTTCTGACGTTATAGAACGCATAAATCCCAGAGTCGTTCGAGGGCTTTTGACACTATAGTGACATTTAGAATCCCATAAACTTCGAACACTTACCAGCACTTCAAACGCCAGAGAAATCCCTTTGAATTCGCCGACAGTATAAAAGAAGACCCCAATAGTCCAAGCGAGAGCGATCTGATTTTGAGTGCCAGAGAAACGCAGCTCTTCTGATCAGAGATGCCTCATAGGTCAGAGCTGTCGTTGAACCCGAAGCCATACTATTTAACTGTATACACTACTGGCCACATAAATTGCAACACCAAGAAAGACAAGAGATATCACAACAAAATGTATTTTGTAGATAACATGTTGACCAAGTATCAAATGATTAAATTTATAGACTTCTGTGAAGTGTGGTTCCTGCCAAAATCAGTAGCCAGAGTAGCCACCATTGTTGGAGATCACCGCTGCCACACGCCTCGGCATTGATTCAAAGAGACTTTGGATGAGTTCTTGGGGTACAGCAGACCAAACAGCTTCCACACATTGTCAAAGTTGATCTGCTGTGGCAGCTGGGGATGGAATCTGGGTCAATCGTAGAGCATCCATGGACCACATGTTTTCTATCGGCGAAAGATCCGGAGAGCGAGGCGGCCAGGGAAGCAATTCAATCTGGCGATTGACGAAGAACCGTTGGACAATGCGTGCCACGTGTGGTCGCGCATTATCCTGTTGAAATATGGCTGTGGGCAAGCCCTGAAGGTAAGGAAGGACAACTGGCTCCAACACCTCGGAGATGTAGTGCTGGCTGTTTAAAGTGCCGGCAATGCGTACTAGAGGTGTGCGAGAGTGATATCCAATACCGCCCCATACCATAATACCCGGTGCAGGACCAGTGTGGCGGTGCATAACGCAGCTGTTCAGCATCCTCTCTTTCATTTCTATTCCTCTATTTCAGTTCCTCTATTTCAGTTCTTTTATCCAATGTAAAGACACCATTCGGACGAAAGACGTTTATTTTCTTGACACACACAAATACATAGAATGAACAAAGAATCAGTGGCGCACCCAGGGAATGGGCAAAGCCCCCCCCCCCAAAGAAATAGAAATTGCATTATGAATATTGAATTTGCATTATAAATATTTTTATCCGTTCAACTCGCCCCCCCCCCCTTCCAAGATTAAATCCTGGGTGCGCCACTGCAAAGAATAAAAATAATCTTCTCACGGCAGAAGCTCTATGGAGCTTTGTTATGATACTCTCAGCCTACTAGCTAAGAATATTATCAGCTGACTGAGATTGGCACAGAGGGATCGTTACCTAGGTGCTGGAGCTGCTACCTCTTGCTGTCCCAATCTTCAACTAACCTTTTCCCCTCGACGCTGCTTTGGGGTGCACCCGTTGCTCGGGAATTTCAGACTAGCATAAGGTATAGTCTCTAGCTAAAGGCGCCTGATACTACACTTAAATATTTAGTTCAAATGGGATATGAAATGATGAAAACAAATATCATTTGGGTAAACATTTCCTAACATTTTAAAATAGAGGGAAATTGTTAGAAAAAATTTAGTACAATTCAGTTCTTACGCCAGAGACTCCTCACTCCGTTCAACTAGATATACAAGGTGCGCCCATAAAGTAACTGGACAATTTTTTATAAATAAGATGAAATGTTACTCACCTTCAGATAGATTTATCTCCTTCAAAATAATCGCCAAAGGAGTCTACACAATTTTTCCGACGTTTCTTCAAGTCATCAAAACACTGTTTACAGGCGTTGGAAATCACCGTTCGCAAAATACGCGTAACATTTGATTTAATATCCGAGACGTTTTCAAATGTCTGTCCTTTCATGGATTTTGCATTTTTTGATTACAAAGGACCTATTCACCGCGAATTTGTTCCTTAAAATCAAACAATTAATCAGTATTTTTACAAGGAGGTGCTTTTTCGATTAAGAAACAGGATAAGGCGAGTTAGGAAGGAACTGTTTGACTCTGGGCAATGGTTTTTTTTACACGAAAATGCTAGGCCCCATACAGCATTTTCTGTACAACAGTATCTTGCTAAGCATTCAATAACAGTGATAAATCACCCACCATATTCTCCCGACTTATCTCCAGCTGATTTTTTTCCTTTTTCCGAAGCTTAAGATGGCCATGAAAGGACAGAGATTTGAAAAAGTCTCGGATATTAAATCAAATGTTACGCGTATTTTGCGAACGGTTAGTTTCAACGCCTATAAACAGTGTTTCTATGGTTTGAAGAAACGTCGGAAAAATTGTATAGACTCCTTTAGCGATTATTTTGAAGGAGATAAATTTATTTGAAGGTGAGTAATATATTTCTTATTTATAAAAAAATGTCCGGTTACTTTATGGTCGCACCTTGTATTTTAATTTCCTTTATACTATATACGGCTGTGACATTTACCTGTGTTCTGAATCAAAAGTTTTACAATATTTTCAAAAATCCCTGAAATATACCAAAAAGAGAAAATACACTGATTTTTTTAAAATGATATTCTTGTAAGTTCAGGGACCTGTAGAAAGATTCAGTGAACACATATAGCTTAGCTTTTAGTTCAAATCACAGTGAGTAATATGTAAAATACTATTGCAAAATTTCATCGAAATATATCGAAAACTTTATAAATTATGAACTTTCTCGTGTACAAAAGTAACTGAAAAACGCATTTTTCTATAAAATGCATTGAAAGAAGCTACTTCCGGTCTTTTAACGTAGAATTACTTTCCTCAATAACTGTCCTAGGGAAAGCAAAATTTCAAATGTCCTGCGTCGCGAGTTAAAATTTTCGCAGCACGCCAAACCCACTCTGTATCGCTTGGGCAAGTAATAAACACCTAAACAGAAATGTACCAAAATGCGTCAAAATGTTTACATACATATATGCATATATATATACACATACGTACATATATATAGATACATCTATATATAACACATACATACAAATATACATACAAAACAGGTAAGCAACGTAATCCTACGTACAAGTAATCCTATGTTAATAACCCGCGGTAGTTTCGTTAGAAGAGACTACCTGAATTTTTTTTAAATATCGTTTTCGTTTTATTAAATTGACCTCAAATTCTCATCGAATGATCGTACGAAAAAAAAGGAAAACGGTTTTAGAATTCTAAAAGATTGTCCTTTGAAATAGAGCAATACAAAATAATTTCGAAATCTTGCACCAAATCAGCCATTACGTAAGCAACCTTAAACACCGAGCTTAGAAAATCCGATAGGGCTACTGTCTATCAGACTTAATGACGAAATTCAGCTGATATTTCCCAACTACTGAAGACGTGTATTATGTTCTTATTGAAGCAACTTTAGTACACGGCTTTTCTTTTATTTCAGTAACCTTATAAATTTAGGTGAAAACTTAATGACTGCAGATGGATATTGGAGCCTTTTACTTGATGGGTATGTTTTGATGCTCTAAAATAATATTTATGGCAAGGATCGAGTTGTTGGGTAATACGATCAACTTTAACGGTAGCTAATGTATGCGACCTATTTGAGGGTCCAAGACATCTGAGTTCACGCATCCGCCATTTTGATGCCCGTTTTTTCCACTACTGTGAGGTGACAATAAATTGTGACCTGATGCATATAGAAGCATTCTTTTCTCGTCGTATATATATATATATATATATATATATATATATATATATATATATATATATATATATATATATATACATAAATCACGACTAACAATGATAGGAAAGGAATAAGGGTCAGAAAATCAGACCTGCGTTAGAAAGGGTATAGCTATAAATATAAACTGCTTAGAACATTCAAACCTTACATGTAAAAACAAACCATTCAAAATTACGAAAATGTTGCACTTTGTACACGGACACGCCCGCTGAAGGGTAAAACAAAATATCACTCGACCCCTTATGAACATCTTTTGGTCATGGCAAACTTTTTTAAAAACTTGGAAAATGTTCACAATAGATAGGAAATAAAAGCAAATTTTGACAAACTATTTTTAAAATCAATGAACTGTATTAGATTATGGGTATATATTAACTTTGCATGATAACTATAAAAAAAGCTTACACTTGTTTTTGCCAAATCTGATGTGACCAAAATTCATATTGCAATATTAATATGTATTTATCTCATTTTGGTAAAGATGAACAAAAATTTAAATAAAAAAAGGAGTATGATTTCAAAATGATAAGCTACATATTAAAACATCGAAAATTATAAACTTCATTTACTTATATAAAATTAAAATAGCAAGCAATAAATAAGGGTGTAGACCTTGAACAATATGTGTTCTTTATTTTCTGAAATAATTGACAATGCTACACTCGTATCACCTCGTATCACGTTAAGTCTGAATCGTTGTATGGTTTATATAACAACTCATTTTGAAAACTCACTCCCTCGCTGATAGGTAGAAGCGAATAGAAGAAATGTAAGTATATCCTTGCAAGACTGACACTGTATATAACAACATCATATATAATTTTTAACGTATAACCAATTTTAATGAAATCTAGTTGGCACCCGTCAAAACATGACGGCTGGTTTGTAAATAAATGTACTAATATACAAATTATACTCAACACATCATTTCAAACGTTGAAAATATAATATTAAGAAGATAGAAATACACTTTAAAAAATTACTATAGAACCCAATAAAAATAAATAGGGTTACTCAACAGCGCGAAATATACAATGTACGTCAGGTTTAATTCTATAGCTCACAAACATAATTAAAAATAAATTATATAATATATTCCTATCATATAAAATACCTATCATATAAAATATTCCTATCATATAAAAATATTCCTATCATATAAAAATATAAGGGATAATTTGCATAACATTTATAGACTAAAATTATTTTTTCAGGATGGCAACAAAAATGCACCACTGCTCCTATGGTTGCAAGGTGGGCCGGGACTCACTGGATTGTTTGGATTTTTCGTGGAGCACGGCCCTTATGTCATTTACTCGAACATGACTGCGGGGTGGAGGGAATACGCCTGGACGAACAGGTATCACGTGATATATGTAGACAACCCCGTGGGCGCTGGTTTCAGCTTCACCGATGACGCTAATGGATACGCCCGGAATCAAGATGAGATGGCGGGAAATATGTACGAATTTCTCCAGCAGTTTTTCAGAGTATTTTACGAATACAGAAACAACGAATTCTACATCACTGGAGAGTCATACGGAGGTAAATATGCTTACGTCACAGATAAGAAAATATTAAGTTTTATGCTTGAATTTATAAAAACATTAGCACTATGTGCTGAAGTAATTGACAGATCAAGCATTTTCCACTATTTTAGTATTCTCCTGATCATCTTTTCTATAGCAGGGGTTCCCAACCTTTTTCCTACATAGACCCCTTTTGAAAGAATGATTTTCCTCATGGACCCCCTCACATTTTTTTCAATACACTCGAAGCCATTTATAACGAACTTTAATGGACCAAAGGTTTTGTTCGGTATATCCGAACCCTAAGAAAAATGTCAGAGTTCACAAAAAACTCATTAGTTGCTATGTGTATTCAATAATGATATATTTAAAAAATGATAAAGTCTATTAAAAAGTTTAAAAACAAAAAACATTTAGTTGTCGACTGAAAAAAATGTTCTTTATAGCCGATTCTTAAGATTTCGGAGGTTCGCTATAAAAGGAAAAATTAGCATTAAATACAATAGGAAAACGGCAGGACCAAATTTTTCGTTCGTTATATCCGTGAGTTCATTATATTCTGGGTTCGGTATAACGGGGTTCGACTATAATATACAGCAAACAAAATTATTATAATACTAATAATTGCAAATAAAAAACTTAAAGATAACAATTTGACTAAGAATATGAACGAAAAAAATTAGAAAAAGTGGTTCATTAGGGTTTAAGTGTTTATAAGTTTTAATTTCACAAATATAAATAAGATTTCTGAAACAGATTGCAATTGCACAAACATCGCCACAGAGAAAAACGAAACTGATTCTGATTGGTTGCATAGGGAGGACCCATGTTGCTTGGATTTCCCCTGTTCTTCCTAGTGTTGGTACACAAGTAAAAGCCGACGGCGGCATTTGAGGCATATACAGAGGCTGTTCACACATTTTTTAGACGATGTATATTGTATTCACAAAACTAAATTACATAAAATTCTTGTGTTTTAAATGTTCTATTTGACATCCCTTATTCTGAAGTATCTTTCGACACCGCAATTTCCAGGATAATAATGCCTTTTGAAGTGTCAGAAGAGGTATTCTATCCCATTCCTCCTGAACAGCTTTCGAGAGTCCTGTAAGGGTTTGGATAATGCAGATTTTAAAAGTCCGAAAGCACAAAAATCCATAGGTGATACATCGGGAGATTTAGTAGGGATATCAGTGAAGGGTATGGCCTTGATACCAGATTTTTGTTCCATTTCTTTTAAGAAATTTACAGTGGATTTTGATGTGTGACTGCTAGCTTTGTTCTGATGAAGTCTCACAGATTGATGGCACTGTGGGTAAAGCGATGGTATTTCATTCAGAAAAATTGGCGATAAAATATGTTCCTGATAGTATTTGGAGTTAATCTTGACATTTTTTCCTCTCTCTTTATTTTTAACTTGCCATTATAAGAAAAACCAGCAACAATCATGAATCCCTTAGAAAAACTTTCTTTCGATTCTTTGAACCATGTACTTAAATTTATTTCACCCCTTTTTTGATAATAAATGGCTCTTTTTTATTGCAATCATTTAATTACACCCATGATTCATCTATTGTGACAATTGTGTACCATTTTTCTTTGGATAAGTGTTTCTCATATAGAATTCTGCAGCGTGTCCTGCGTTCAGCGATATGATTTGGAAGAAGACGATGCACATTGCGTTTATTCGCTTTCTTAAGATTTGAATCAACGTTTATTATTTTGTTTACAGTGGACACCGAGCATTTTAATGATTTTGCAACTGTCCTTTGACTAGGGGGATTTTCTTTTAACATTAAACAACGTACCTTTGCAATAGTCGAAGATGTCCGTTTTTTCCTTGGATACTTGTTTGGAATTTTTGTCCCACTTGAGGCTCCAATTTGACTTTTTTTTTCCTTTCTTGTTGTCGATATTACCTATCGACGCTTTAGATATCATAAAACCATGACTCTCACATCATTTTTGGATAACGGAGTATGCATATTTCTCTTCGGAAAGAGCATAAATGTAGCCTTCGAACCACTGCTTTGTTAAAAACGCCATTTTGAATAAAAACAAAACTTTCAAGCCGCAGAGGATAATTTTGACTTTTAAAAACATAGTACAATTGCAATTATTTCTTTTGCAGCAAACGAATTTTTATTACCGCTTACCAAAATCGTCTAAAAAGTGTGCGAACAGCCTCTGAATAAAAGCGTCATGACATTCAACTTTAGATGCGTAGATTACTCCCCCCCCCCTATGCAAATCTGTATTTATACATATTAATACGGATCTTATTATCTAATAATTACATTCCTAAAAAATTAAATTTAATTTTAAAACACAAAATTTCATAGACCCCTATAGACCCCTGGAATACTGTAGACCCTTTTTAAACTTCCACCGACCCCCAAGAAGTCCACCTGGATCCCGTTGAGAATCCCTGGTCTACAACATGTTCTATATTATTTGAGAATCGTCAGGAAGGAAACACTTCCGCCCCATCACAGATAAAGTATCTTGTTTTATACCTACATTTTCTATAAAATTAGCCCTGGAGCATTTGACAGATCAAGCATGTACTATGTTATAGTATTTTAAGTTGAACTTTTATATTTTACGTTCTTCATTTATCTGCTAAAATAATGTATACGATTATTGCCCTAGCATTTATTAATCTTTACTTTAAATAAGTCAAGAAAATTTAATGATATAATAAAATCGATTGTCCATACATTCCACTTTCTAATGACATTGACTTAAAAATGTATATTGACCTCATTAATAAAAAAAATATCCAGTAATTTATTTTCGTAATTTTACTTCAATTCTTTACTTTTACTAATGCTTATACTGATTTGTATACTTGCATATACTTGCTTAAAATAATGCTTATTATCTTGACGATGGCGCCGGGAAAGGACCGAATAGCTAGGGCGTTGGAAATTTGATACCAAAGTCCGTGGGTTCAAGTTCCACTGTTGGCATGAGTGTTTGTAGCCGTTCGGAATTGGCTTTCAGCAGCAGGTCTAGGTCTCATGAACCTTTGTGTAGCAAATAATGGCCATAGCATTCGCAAACAACAAACCAACCTGACTGGTTGAACCGCTACGGCGGTGGTTTTGAATACCGCGGTTGGAATTGACTTTTATCTATAGATCCCGGTTTACTTTTTTTTCTTACGTCGAGCGACAGCCCAGAGACCATGGCTCTCCTCTAGCAGCCCAGTACAAAGTAGCTCTGTTTCTGCATGACAGCAAAAAAAGCAAAGCAAATGATGGGTCGCGATGACGAGAGCTGTTACTCGTTTAATCCTTCAGCGGGCGCGCCCGTGTTCAAAGTGCAACATTTTCGTAATTTTGAATGGTTTGTTTTTACATGTAAGGTTTGAATGTTCTAAGCAGTTTATATTTATAGCTACACCCTTTCTAGTGCAGGTCTAATTTTCTGAACCTTGTATTCCTTTCCATTCATTGTTAGTCGTGATTTAAACGTGGTAAACCAGCGATTATACTGGATTGCAATCCGACAAAATTTTGAGTTGATGTCGTAGATCAAATGTGCAGCTATTACACGGTATTCCGCATATCATGAAGATGGACGATTTCATTCTTTTTTAGGTTTTTGTACATAATAGGAATCGATTCGCAAGTTGTCCTTAGATGCATTAAATCACCCAGTTTTGAAATAAAGACAATTGTATCTGCAATCTTTGGCCTTTAATTATAAATATATCTCAATATCATTAACATTTTATATCTTGTCATAAAACGTAGATTTATTATTTTCAATATGAAAAAAGAAAGTTTATTATAAAAGGAATAATCGAGGTTGAAAGAGACGTTGCACTTTATGCAACGCGCGCCTGCTGTTGTTCCAAAAATTGGCGCGCCCGCTGAATGGTTAACACTACCCTGGAGGCACGTATAGTTTAAAGGATGATACGGACGCTAGTAACATCGCCTCCGGGTTTACTTAAACCTCGAATATAAAAGGGTAACCAAAGACCTTTCAAACTAACTAAGGGATCTGCAGTGCTTAATAGTTCACCTGATTAGATGGTATATTTCACAAAAGGGTTCTACCATTCAATTTTTCTTCTTTAGATATTTATTTCACTTATGTTGTTCGACAGTATATTAGATCAAGTCCATAGTGGCTATTGGGAAGAATGGTGCAAGTCCGATATTGAATAGCACCACAAAGGTCGGAGTCCGACTTGGCGAAAGTACCGGTCCCGTAATTTTCAACCGAGTCTATTCTGTTACTGCAAGCTGGTATATTAAATGCGTTGCAATGACAATTATTGTATGCAAGGCATTTGATATTATAAGCACCCTATTTATAATATATTTGTCATTTTGTTGGATATTTGTTCTTTAACTTGTATAAATGGTTTTCAAAAATAATATTTATTATTCATTTTAGTAAAGATTACATAATGAGTCTCGCATCATTCCAGGGAAATACGTCCCAGCTCTGTCCTATAAAATCCACACGGAAGGAAACAGCTCCAAAATCAACTTCAAAGGCATGGCCATCGGGAACGGCCTCTGCGATCCCGAGACCATGATGGACTACGGCGACTATCTCTACCAGCTCGGCCTCGTCGACCGCAAAGAAGCCAGAATCATGCGGAATCTTTCCGATTCCGTCGTCCAGCATATCCGTAAGGAGGAATATTACGAAGCTCTGCTCGAGGTGAGCAAACTCATCCTCAGCTTCAACGTGCTGCACCAAACCAGCTACTTCAAGAACGTTACCGATTTCCATTTCTTCTACAATTACCTCCTCACGGAAGAACCCGCGAATTACGGCTACTACAAAACGTACCTGAAGAACCCCAAGGTGCGGAAGGCTATCCACGTGGGCAACTTGACCTTCCAGGACGGGAGGACGGCCCAAAAGAACCTGTTATTGGACATCATGCAGTCGGTGAAACCGAAAGTGAGAGTTATTATGGACAACTACAGGGTTTTGTTCTACAGCGGGCAGCTCGATTTGATAATACCCTACCCAATGACCGTGAACTTCTTGCACAGCGTAAAATGGAAATACAGCGAGGAGTACAAGAATGCTGATAAGCAAATTTGGAAGCTTAAAGATTCGGGTGCCATTGCAGGCTATGTCCACAACGTTAAGGATTTTTATGAGATTCTGGTTAGAAACTCTGGACATATTTTGCCCTACGATCAACCGAAAGTAGCGCTAGAGCTGATCTCTCGTTTTCTTGCCAAGGAACCGTTTGTATAACAGGTGATTTTTTTCTGTTCTGTTTTGACATATTTATATATGAATGCCCAACGTGTCCAGATAAGTCATCTATTTTTTCCCCATTTGATTCAAAGAAAAGCAAATTCTTGAGATCAGAGAATTTGGCAGTAAACACAGGAACTTCCTTCAAGTACATTTTAATCAGTCGTTTTGAAAAGGAGTCATCTCCATGTTTAAAAATTTTTTCATGAGAAGCAAAAAACTATAACTCGCCTACATGCATTGTAAGTTAGACTAAATTTAGTATTTATTATGTTTATAAGGCATCAATCCTGATGCAAAAATATAAATTGTTATTATTTTTTTTAACTTGGGGAGGGGGGGGGGGCAGAAAAGTTGGAGAAAAGTGGAGAGGATTTTTTGAAAAGTAGAGATAACTCCTTTTCAAAATGACCGATTCATTTATTTGAGAGATGATGGAGCACGAACAGTTTACATTAAACCAAGGAGGAGTTATTCAGAATTTTTTTAAAATAGAAACACAGAAAAGAATTTGTTTACTATCTTGCTATGAAAGAAACTTACAGTTACAATACATGTATTGGATTTCATTGTCATTATCACCCATAAACTTTATACATTTTGAAAAAATGTGTTGCGTAGTTGTATTTTTATCCAACAACATAAATGTAAAATATTTATGGTTTACTTCTGGGCTTCTTTTTTAGCAATCACTACAGAGGAGATGTTTTCTTAGTTTTTAGCCCGGAATCGTTTTCGTAAAAGGTGTTTCTATTCTGTCCAGCTTTAACGCACTTATTGATAAAAGAAGCCCCCACCCAACTTCTAGAAACAAGTCATCTCTATTTTCTTTTCTTTAAAACATCAAGAAAAATTATTAAAATAGAAAAATTATGATTTTATTACCCTCAATATCCAGTAGCGGGCTACGGTGAAATAGTGTTTGTAAATTAGCCTGGGGCAACCGAGTGCTGAACGCGTCAGGATTCTGTACTGAGGGTGCTCGATTTTTACCCCGATAAGCGCCTCTGAGAAGCCTCATGTCTACGCTGGGTTTCGGCACGTTAAATCTCTAAAATCCCTCCTTGTGATTTGTAGGGTTGGTTGGAGGTTACGAGACCCACAGATGTCGCCCATGGGGGTGTCTGGTCTAAATTGAGGTGACACCGGGGGCAATGTTTGTTATCCTGTAGCTAACACCATTCCCAAGACACCAACAGTTTTCGCGGTGTAGTGAGAGAATGTTGAAAGACAATGTACCTGCACGTTGAAAAAAACATTCTGCATATTTTGGCGGACCATGCTATGATCACTTCGAATATTATTTTTAGAGTATCGGAACAGCGAGAAAAGATATATTCCCGTCGAATGAATTTCATAAGGGGTTTAAAATATGGGGAATTTTATTTCACCATCCATGTTCCTACGAAATTCGATCACTCTTATGGCTGTTGTGTACTAACCCAATTGGATTCCCTCACTTCAATGTTAACCTATAGAGAAAATGTGACCAAAGATTGCCGACTTGGATTGAAAGATTTTTTAAAAAATTGTACTGCGTGATAGAGAAGGAAATTTTACGCCAGGGGGCAATTTCTGTTTTTTTTTAAAAATGTTTTAATTAAAATTATTCGGGGGAAAAACCTGATATAGTGTGTTTTAAATGCTTCTCAATTCCTTTGGTGGGCGAAATTTAGAAAATGAATCGTGTTGCAGAAAAGTTCAGGCTATCTGAAAATACCATTTTTAATGGATTGTCGGCAAATATGTACCTATAAGTAGTAGACAAATTATCCCCAAAGGTTAACACTGAGGTGAGTGAATCCAATAGGGTAAGTGCACAGCAGACTTAATAATATCGGGTGGGCTAAATGTCGATATAAACTTTAAAAATTCATAAAAACCAGAAAATTAACCAAAATAAGAAAAGGTTTCCTGGGTTAGCATCGCTAGGTCACGGGATTTTTTTTAAGACAGGAAAAAAAATAACTCAAAAAACAGCCGACAGGTGGCGCTGACGTACACAAGTCAAAGAAAGATACGCAATTGACGAAAAGAATGCTTCTAAATCGTTTATTACAGCGGTATGTGTACCACATGACCCCTACCACAGGGGATAATACATTGTAGGCGAGTCACAAATCCAGCAACGGCAGAGTGCAGCAGGACCGAATACAGTGATTTCCGCTTATAAGAATCACGTTTGTTATTACTGTTTTTGATTCTTATAAGCTGTTGATTCTTATAACCGAAATTTAGGTTTTTGGACTGGAACACATACACCTATATATACATATATTAGATAATTTACCATAAAATACTCTTTAATTTACATTAACTATCTTTTATTAAAATTTTTTTTATAGTTTTAAAAATAAAACTTAATTTTTAGACCTATAAGTAGATACACATGATTATAGTAAGAGAAGAAAAAAATACAATATTTGTTACAAGTTACAACATACCTGCTTAACAGTTTTAACATTTCAACTACAGGAAGGGAGCAAGAAAAAGTTTTCTACTGTAGTTTGACGTAATGAAGTTTTCAGAAGGCTGTTTATACCTCTTTCAATACTTATAGTCTCAGACGAAGATTTACTCGGACGGGTAAAGTTGCCCCCGGGTCAAGCTAATAGGACAGTGTTGTGGTAAAGCGTTTAAGGGGAAACGATTATGTTATGTCTAATAAAGAAAGGGGTGAATTTTACGACTATATTCCATCCCATCTTATCAATCTTTCTTTAAAAAAAAGAACGAACTTCGTGCCTTTTGAGGGTTTAAGTAGGTTTTTTGGAAAAATGGAAGTAAAGCGAAGAGTGTAAACTGATTCTTAAAACCGGTGGATTGATTCTTTAAAGCGAAAATTTTAACATGGAAATAATTCATTTGTTTTTGTTTTCGCGATATTGATTCTTATAAACGGTTGATTCTTATAACCAGTGATCACTATAAGCGGTGGTTACTGTATATACAAAACGCTTCTCGGCGGATCGCATCTTTCCCAAGTAACACAAAACCGTTGGCAAGTCGTTGGCCAACCACTTTCGGGCATGGTTGGCCAACGGTGGTTTTTGGCCGTTGGCGTTCAGTTGGCCCAACGGTTGGCATTCAGTTGGCCCAACCATTGGATTTACAGGATTTGGCCGTTGGCGTTCTGTTGGCCCAACGGTGGGATTTGTAGGGAAACGGTTGGCGTTCTGTTGGCCCAACGGTGGATTTGTAGGGAAACGGTTGGCGTTCTGTTGGCCCAACGGTTTGATTTGTAGGGAAACGGTTGGCGTTCTGTTGGCCCAACGGTTGGATTTAAATGATTTGGCCGTTGGCACGAGGTTGGTCAACAGTAGGCATTCAGTTGGCCCAACAGTCAACTTTGTAGGTAAGCCTACATTAAATTTATTTAGGTCTATTATACATTTTTCAAACCAGCCAGCAACTCTTTGTTCATCAGGCCAACAGTGATAGGGTCAATAGTTTTGACATTTTGCTATTTTTCAGCAGATCGTTTACAAAGAGGATTTCCCCTTTTTAAACAGTTTATTAAGTTCTAGTATTTAGCCACAAATAATTTATATAAAAATAGTATATTCGAAATTATATTTTGAATATATAAAATAGGATATTAAAGTATATTTATATAAAAATAGTATATTCGAAATTCTATTTTGAATATATGAAATAGGATATTAAAGTATATTTATATAAAAATAGTGTATTCAAAAATGCTTTTTTGAATATACAAAAAGGGAAATCCCCATTGTAAACGGTCTGCTGAAAATTAGCAAAATGTCAAACTATTGACCCTTGAATAGTTTGAAAATTGGCCCAATGAACAAAGAGTTGTTGGCTGGGTTGAAAAATGTATAACTCTTTTCCCAAAAAAGTAGTCTGAAAACTGCAAAATTCACTCTTTTATGAAATCAAAAAGTTTCCATAGTTAAATATTAAAATGTACAAAAAGCAACAATACATTTTAATTTTAATGTTATTTTTAACAGTTTATATTTTGCTTGACATTGTTTATATAAAGTGTTTTGTTTTAAACACTTTATATCTTTTTAAAGAGAATAAATCTTATAGATTATATCCTTAGTGATATTATAAATCTCATGTCACTATATATATATATACAATTTATAATATCAATGCTACCTGTTGTTTTTAATCAGTCACTTTACTACATATATAATTTTTTTTAAATAAACACCTTTCCATTATAATCAACTGGTGTCAAATTGCACACTCATGCTGAGTTAATATGACAAATACTTTTTGTAAGATTACCTTTATATAAATATTTTTTCCATTCTATATATATATATATATTTATAAATACTTTATCTTCCGATTTGTCTTCAGGTCTGATACAATATATACAACTGAGGTCTGATTTTTTTAAAACTTTCCATAAAACTTTTATATCAATTTTTGGACTTACCTTGTTTAATATTTTAAAACATCATCTTAATAAAGCATGTTATAGTAATTTTAATAAAACACAACTTTTCATCAATTTTTTTTTATTTTAACAAAAAATTTAATAAAATTTAATTTTACATTGTCAGAAATACACAGTTCTTTTATCTCTCCCTCCTTCTCTGTCTTTCGAAAAATGGAAAAATCCCTTTATTAAGTCTTCAACAAATTTTTCCGTTATGACTTCTCCCTGGTAAGCCAGTCCGACAGAAGCTGTTAATATAAAAATAAATTAGTACAGTAAATGAGTCAAAAGAAAAATAGCTATATATGCACCAAACAGTCAAACAAAAATGCCTGATTAAGTTATTTTTTTTAATTTTTTAGAAACAAGTTAACTTATTATGAAATCTAACCCTAGCATTTACTTCATAATCAAAAATTTCTTCATGTTGCATGAACTTGTCTTAACTATTACTTCAGGTATGTATCAGTAAAGGTTTATTTATTTGCTAAATTATCAAAGTACAAAATAAAACAACAATTTCAAATATGCAAACTAAATTAACATCAGAGGCAAATTAGACACTGCACAGATCTTTAATAATTTTAGTACATATTTATTTACATGAATATATCAACTCTCTGAAAACTTACTTAAAATTTAGACATGAAAAATTAAAATATCAAGAGCTATTGGCAGAAATTTCTTTACATTATAGGAACTAATCATCTTAAACTGCTTGTATGTATTTAGCAAAGTTTATTTTCATAAATTAACAGAGCAGAAAATTAAAGAATAATTTGAAATATTTGAACCAAATTAAAATTAGAAAAATAAGACATTGTAGTATATGATAGATAAGATTAATTTCCACATACATTTTACCAATACAACATTGAAAAAATTAAGGTGAAATTTTCCTTCTCTTAACCACACAGTAAACAATATTTTCTCAGTAAAAGTCAAATTAATTCTGTAGCATCAAAAGCCCAACAGTTTGTAAATGTATGTTTGTCAACACAAAGCTTTTTATTAGCACAATATCTTAAAAAAAACCAACACTTTAATAATTTTAGACAATATTTATAACTCCATGAATATAAAAAAAAAATTACAAATGTTTGTACAAAATATCAAACCTACTAATGCCTTTCTATCTACTGAACATCACAGTATCTATATATTTAAGTTGCTAAGCCAGACCGATTCTTTGGGCTGTCTGGGAGAGAAAACTACTGCATCAATTTATTTCCTTTTGGTCTTAAAACAAAATTAATTTTAATCTATAGATGTGTCAAATATGGTTTTTGTAACCATAATCTCTATTAATTAGCGATAATTTATAATCTAAAATTGTTTTCTGTACATGCTCAGCGACATGTTTAAATCTGGCTTTAGATACTCACTAAGCACGAGGCTGCATAAATTACTGCATAAAATACTGTACTAATTAGATATAACTAAAAATTTAAAACACATTAACATAATGATTTAAAAATACATATTTAATAAAGTGAATCAAATAATACTGGTAGGAAACAAGGGAAAATAAAAAAGAGTGAGGAACAAGACTTCAGTTTATACAAATAGGCCAAGAATTCAAAGCAAGTTTTTACCTAGATTCAATCATTCATAAGATGATAACCACACTTCCAGTTCTTTCATCTATGGTACTAATGAGATCAGGACTGGCAGTCAAATAAAAATTTCCAGAATTTTCAATTCTGCATACCAGTTCCTTGAATACATGATCTTATAGACAGCTAAAAATAGAAAAATAAGTCATATACCATGGGATTGTCAAAATACAGTCTTTAATATTATGTACAAACTTTATAATATATATTGTTAAAAATATTGCTAAAAAAGTAAATATTATAATAAGTAGCAGCTAATCAAATTTTAAAGACAAGTGAATTATTTTAATGAGTGATCAGCTTACTTCATAAATAGTCTTTAATATTATGTACAAACTTTATTAAGTATATTGTCAAAAATTGCTTAAAATGTAAATATTACAATAACTAGCAGATAATCAAATGTTAAAGACAAATGAATTATTTTAATGAGTGATCTGCATATTTCATAAATACTTTGTATTGATATTTTACTTTCAAACAAAATATTTAACATCAAATACCTGTTCGAGTCTGAGACAGACAATTATTTTAAACTGAAATAAAATACAATTGCTAAGTTGATAGTAAGGAGAGAAAAATTACTGAAATTTCACCAAAGCAGACAGCTAATTCTATTTTATCCTTGTATTCATAAGCTAGTGATTAACTGACGCTTCTTTATAAATTTGACGATTTAATAGAGTAGGTTTTCTAAATTTATGAAGTAAACTGTGAGATATAAACTTATAAACAACTTAAATACACTCAGAATAAATGTTCAACTTCGTATATAAAATGTTCAGTAAACTTTAATAACAGATATTTGAGCATAAATAAAAGTTTACCATAATGTTTTTATTATAAATACTCTAGTTAGAAATAATCTTACTGAAAGTACAAGGTAAGAATCATCAGTAAACACCAAATTTGATCAACTATTCAATTTAAAACTTTCTGAACGATCCGATTAACTAAAGTAACTCAACCATTTAAAATAAATAACATAAACACATCCATGATTTCAAAAAGTTTAAATACAACCATTCTATAAAGGATTATAAATATACAGATTACTTATTGTGTTCTAAAAATAGAGAAACAGCAAATACAATTACAGTAGTTAAATTTATTATTTGAGGAAAGCTTTGGCTGTTTTTATAGAAGTTTAACAAAGCATTTTACTTAAATTTACCAAGTTACGCTTCATTTTGATATGCATTTTAGAAAACTACTTGATGCTACTAATTAGCCAAGTACATCATTTTGTTTACTAAATAAAAGTATATTACTAATAAAATAATATACTTACTCTGGAATTCTTCGTAATATTACAATCACGTGGAACATGGAATGGCCGACATCCATTTCTTTTTACCGTTAATTTCTTCTCCACACGTGCAAACAATTCGCCAAACCAGTTTCTGTCGTAGTGAATAATGCATTCTGTAACTGTTGGCCCAACAGCTTTAATTTGCAGTTGGGCCAACCATATTTTGTAACCGTTGGCCCAACCGCTTCCATTTGCAGTTGGGCCAACCATGTTTTGTAACCGTTGGCCCAACCGCATCCATTTGCAGTTGGGCCAACCACATTTTGTAACCGTTGGCCCAACCGCTTCCATTTGCAGTTGGGCCAACCATATTTTGCAACCGTTGGCCCAACCGTTTTCATTTGCAGTTGGCCTATCTGAATTTCTGGAATTTCTGCCAACGGCAACCATTCCCCAACGATGCCACGAAAATATGCGGTTGGGCCAACGGTGTGTGTTACTTGGGTTCATTCCAACAGATTGAATGGACCAGATAGATACTCCCGGGATGATACACCTTTTTGACTTGTGTACGTCAGCGTCTCATGTCGGCTGTTTTTTTAGTTTTTTTTTTTTTTCCTGTCTGAAAAAAAATCCCGTGACCTAGCGATGCTAACCCTGCAAACGTTTTTTTTTTTTTTTATTTTGGTTATTTTTCCAGTTTGTATGAATTTTTTAAATTTATGCAGACTTTTTGCCCACCCGGTATTACATCTAAGAAGTGCTATGTTTTCCAAATTGTTTCACAAATAAATAAATCTCGTTATTCAACAGCTCTTTCCGCAATTTTTAAGTTATTTAACAAAAATAGTTCCTTTTGCTCCACTTATTTTGGTTATTTTATTTGAATTGCATTAAAAGCCTCCTTACGAAAAACCTATGCAACGCATAAACATCGTCCTGAACTTTGTTCAGAAAATTGGGAAATTCGACAATATTAGGGCTACCACAGCTTTCGCTTATAAGCCTTGTTAAACCTCGGCTTAAGGGTTAATATAAATATATTAAATTTAAGACATAATGAAACGCTCATAATTTGCACTACATCAACTAAAAGCAATATAAAGATAGATAGATAGGGCAATAGCAACAAACAAAGAAACCCACAAACGTGTAAAAGGTGAGTTCATTAGTCGGTAAGTTGCGCCAGATGTTTTGTTATCTGGGAAATAATTATTGTTATTCTAGAGCAAACAATAGTCTTTTATTAGCTGGAAAACCAATTATCCTCAATTGGAATATAATTGATTGCTTTATTAAAACCCAATTTTCTCAGTTTATGGAAATCTGTTCCTTTACATAACGAAGTCATAGGGTTTAAACATAAAATAGAAAAATTTGTAAAATCAATTATTTTCTTCGAAAGAATTTTTTTTCTGATAAATAGAAAAGTAGAATGATAAATTAGTACATTTACAGGATTTTGTTGACATCAAGCATTCATAAACTCTGTACATTTGATGTATGATTAGATTTTGGTGAAGCAAAAAGAATGAATAAAGGTAATTAAATCTTATCATATCCGATGGCTCGGCCATGTTTATAGATATAAGACACTGAACCTTTTAAAAACTGACATTTTATAAAACAAAAGGCACTAGAACAGTGGTTCCCAACACGTAAAAGTCTGCGGACCACCCCCACCGACTTGATTGGGTATGGGGTATAGAATATTCCTCAGGCAAAAGGGATACAGGATTAACGCATTCACTTTCTACCGTATCATATACTAATAATAAAATAATTATGTTAAACTTTTAATAAATTTTAATTCAACACCTGATAGTCATCGGATATATTCGGCCCATCTAGTTCAATGAACATTGCTTTCAAAATCCTCATTTATTTGGCAACTTTTTATATGTGCTGCCGGACCACTTCCGAGGCTCTCGCGGACCACCGGTTGGGCAACACTGCACTAGAAGAAGGGAGAGACCCTGTACTAGGTGGATTGATTGTGTCGAGAGAGATCTTAAGATCACTGAAATGAAACGGTGAAGAATATTGGCGTCTGATCGGGTTGGTTGAAGAAAAGTGACTGGGACTGCCTTGGCCTGTACCAGGCTGTCGTGCTCATGAAGAAGAAGAAAAGGAATGCAAAAGCTTCATGGGGTTGTGTTTCTGGAATCTGGGCATATTTTGTCTGACTATTAACCATTTTTGGATCTTTGTCGAGGAGCTGCTTGCGCAAAACTTGTCTTCATTTCTATCCAGCATACTGATACCATTTATCAACCTGCCTGAAGTTTAGAAACAGATCCTCTACATTGCCATAAAAAAAAACTTCAATTTTATTGTCATGAACATTCATACTGTAAATATACTTAAAAAAAATTACTGGGCGCATTGTGTCAATGCTCATCAGCTTAGAGCAATATATAAGTTTATATATTTTTTTAAGATAGATTGAAAAATTAGAAATTAATTTGTTATTTTCTATTTAAAGAAACTAAAAAAAACGTGTTATGGATCTATAAATAAAATAATTGATGTAAAACTTGATTATTTGATTTCACAAATGACTATTTGCATACGGACGAATTTTTTTAAACTTATATTAGCCTTTTCCTTACGGGGTGGGATAGCATGTATCCCAAGAATACGGGCCCAAGAATGAATATATATATATATATATATATATATATATATATATGTATATATATATATATATATATGTGTGTATATATATGTATATATATATATATATATATATATATATATATATATATATATATATATATATATATATATATATCCCTTAATGGCCGTTCTTACAAAAGGGGTATGAAATTTCTCGTTCTATAGAGGGAATCGGAAAAATGGGCCCCGTAAGCTAAAGATTAACCTTCCAGTAGCAGTTGACACCTTAAAAGCATTCTAATTAGGACCTATCGACATTATTGGAATATATTTAACCAATGGCAAACTTCCAAACGATTAGCAACGGAATTTTTAACGCCTATGATTGGTTTATGTCCGTCTCAGCGCCATCTTTCATTTTACGCTTCCGTTACCGGACTCCTGTGTGAATAGGCCCTACTCTGACGAGCAATGCTGTGATCGAGTCGTATCGTATTTTCAGAGTATCCGAACACCGGGAAACATTATTAACCGGTCGAATGAATATTGCATGTATTTGAAATGAGAGTGACGTCACTTCACTCACTATACTGCTAGGAAGTGCAAATCATTCTAAATAATATTGCATCGAGGAAGCATTATATTTTCTACGTCTTTTTTTCTGTATTTTTGTTAAACTCGACGTTCGCGTTTACTTTAAGTTGCAAGTTAATAGAAATAAAAATATTTCCTCTATCACATTTTAATTTGACGGTATCACATTCAATGTCTCCTGTCAATAAACCTGTACAAGATCGCTGTATATGTGTGGACGAATTTCGTCGGACAAATGCCCACCACACTACAAATGAAAGAAAAAAATTGGAGGATTTTTTTCTTAATTTTCATCTACATACAAATTAAGAATTTCCTATACATTAGAGTCCCGATAATCCGAAATGATTGGGAAGAGACCCTTTTCGGATTAACGAATTTTTCGGATAAGGCGAAATCATTCTTAAAATATACTTAAATTACATAATAACATGTGATTACATAAATATTACATATTTCGTGTGCTTACACAGTTTATTTTATAAGGTCTGTCCAAACATTTCCAAATCTCAGGATGCAATGGATGATAAAAGAGCGGAACGCTGCCTAGTACAGTACAGTAGAGTGAAAGTTGTTTGTACAGTACAGTCTAATATTTTTGACGATCAGTAGATTGTTGAAATGGTTTTGAAAGAACCTGTCGACGTCTCAGACAAGAGTGAAGGTAAAGCAGACGGTGACAGCGAGCAGAGGGTATCTCACTCAGACGCCGCGACTGCATTTGATGCAGCGCTAAATAATTTGGCTTCAAGGGAGGCGTATTCTTCTTTTCGACGAAAAAATGTAACAGATTTTTTTCAAACCAATGTAGTTCAGTAATAATTAGTTCAGTACATTGTCTAACTTTGAATTTTCTTGCAATTTTCAGAAATATACTTTATATTACTAAATATCACTGTGATTTTATTGTAACCTTAGTTCTTTTTTAATTTTTGGTTTCGGATTAAGCGGACTTTCGGATTACCGAAGTTCGGATTATCGGGACTCTACTGTATTTGAATTCTGAATTTACCAAATGATGTAAGGCGTTTAAGAAAGCGGCGCGTATATTTCAAAACTTTATATTCTTCCGTTGGTATTAAGAATCTCGAGTATTAATCATGTTTTTTATCAATATTTTAATGCCTTGTAAAACAAAGTGCTATGTATATATTTATACGTATGTGTATGTATGTACAAGGTGAGACAGATAAGTAAGGTGAATACCCTCCTTTCAAATATTAAAAACAGCCCGACGCGCTGATGCGCATTGCGTTCTTCCCTGTCTTACGGAAATATTGCACTTCGTTTTCAAAAATTCTCTGCAGGTGTCTGTTCATGCAGTAGCTTTAGTGTAACAGTTGTTCGTGCTTTGCGTCATAGAGCAGAGAGTCAATATGAAATTTTGTTTCAAATTTATCGGAAAAATCCGTTTCGAAGGTTAAGACAATGCTGTGAGTGACTTTTTCGACGCACAGGGATAAATCCATAAAGAATTCATGCCAGAAGGACAAACAGTTAATGCTCATTTTTATTGCTATGTTCTCAGGCGCCTCTTTGCGCGTATTCGTCTTGTACGGCCGCAATTCGCTGCTGCGGGATCATGCAAGTGGTACCTTTTGCATGATAATGCACGTTCTCATACTGCTATGTGTGTGAAGGGGTCCAGAACACAAAATTGTTCAAATTTTCGAATTTTTTTTTTATTGCATTACAAAATTTTGTGTTCTTTTGCGCTTAAAATGACGTTTAAATCATGTTTCTGTCTTAATTAGAACAGGAGAATTTTTAATTTTTTTTTTCAACATTCTATTAGTAGCCAATCGTTGTTTACACCTGTAAGTGCGTTTTTCTCTATGATGGGTATTTTCCCCATTTCTCGTCTTTAAATTGTTATAAGTCAAGAACCGTTAAAGATAAATGATTCAAACTTGGAACATGTCTTTTACAACTATTTTACTTTAATTTTGATTTTGCAAATTTGAAAAAAAAAATCACTTTTGAAAATATGATTTTTTTTAAAATAAGATACATGATTTTTTTCGCAATATTTAATCTAAATATTTTTATTTTTTTTAAAAATTAACATTTTAAAAAATGGTGACTCAAAATTAAGTAATTAATTGAGAAATAATTTTGAGTATAATTTTTCATACAGTCTATTTTTATTATATTACATACACACAAAACTTCAGTGTCGTGTTTTGAAGGAATTAATCCTTCCCTTTTATGCTATAAAAAGCAAATCAAGTAATCATCTCAAAGGCATCATCTGCAAATAATACATTTTTTCCTCTGCCTATACTACATATACCACAGGTGTGTGGCCCTTGGAACTTTACGAATTTATTGGTGTGGCCCTCGAATGTGAAAAGTTAAAGACCTCTACTTTAGTTTATATTTTCCCTTTATGAGCGTATGCTTTCGTTCTCGACAATATAAAAATGGCTATATCTACGTCTAGAGGGATAGCTATGCACGTTTATCTTTTTTTAATTTTCTTGATTTTCCAAACGTTCATCAATTCTGAATTTGTCACACATTTGCTGACAATCATTCATCTCTAAGTCTCGACACTACTAATTTTTTGGGGTTTATTCATGACCCCAGATCCAGTCTTCAAATGTACGTTCTTGCCAGTTATAGAACCCCAGCAGTCGGAGGAATTTTTCTTGCCTGCGCTACCTCCATCACAAGGGTCGCATGTTAACATTTCCATGTTGCATATAGTATTCGAAGGACAGCAATGAACGCAATCCGGACAGCACACTGCATTTTCGTACGGGCAGCAGCCGTAAGTACTGTCTCCTAGCAGACAGCAGGTGTTATCGTCCATGCACAGCCTCTTATCGTCTGGACATATGATGTAGTGTCCAATACCGTTCGCAGTTGGGTATCTCTTCTGAACCTCTTTTCTGGGCTTTTCGGCTTCCGGTCTGCAACCGGAATGCTCCGTAAGATCGCAGGTGGTACCCGGTGGACAGCAGTGATTCTTATCCTCGCAGCAGGTACCGTTCAGGTACGGACAGCACTTCCAGAATTTGCCAATTTTGCAGCAGGTTTCTTGCTGACCGCAAAAGAACATTCCTTCGTCGTCGCACTTTTGGCGATTTTTGTACTCTCCGAGTTTACCGGGTTTTAGATGATTCAGTAAGTTTCTTGACTTAACAGCATGTGACAGTGATTTCACCTTTTCGAAGAGTTGGTAATCATATGCTTGAAGAAGTAACTTGGCTTTTGTATCAAGGACTTGGCAACAACCGTCTTCTTCTGAGCAGCAGGTTTGCCTTCGGCGACAGCACCATTGTTTACCCTCGGGTGACTCGCAACATAAGAAATCTGAAGTAAAAACAAATACACAAATGAGCGTAAAGCAATAGATTTATATCGTCAGTATGCAATATATTTTACACAAGTAAAAAATAAAGGGAGGCAGAAAAATTAACAAAGCCATAAATAATTCACATGAAGTTTAATTTAGTTGACTTTTACTTTTTTTTAAATTGGGTAATACGTAACTGCAATTTTCGTTCCAATTTCTGTTCCAAAATAAAATCATACCCGAAAAATATATCTTCGATACTGTCTCTTTTCTGAGATAATGATTTTAGATTCATTGACTTATTTTGTCGATTTTCGTCAGTTTCACGCTAGGTTGTTTTTCTGAAAAGGTCATTTCATATTTTTGGTGAGATAATTACGTAATCATAAGATTGTTAGGTTTCGATACTATTATCTGCTCCACGAATAGCGTGGGTGGTTGTAAGCGGTCGTAATCTGATTCATTGTGATGAATATGCAGCCCTTATGAAACAAAGAGATGCTAATAGCACTCCAATCAAAATTACATGTAAACCCTACAGTGAACAGTAAGCAGTATGGTGAAATGAAGAGTATTTATTCAATTCGTAGGGAAACGTCCGGCGTTTAAGTCTGTCGTGTACTAACCCTATTGGATTCACACAGTATTAACTAATGGACAAATTCGAAATTATTACGGCGTCGCGGCTCTCGCCTATACGCAATGTCAGACTGAAGAGCAGCCACTACATGCAAAACCTGTATACGTAGTCGAGGGTTGAAAATACCCAAAATGTCCCTTTGTGAAAATCGCAAAAGAGAGAAACTAAGACCAGTAAACGCTGAAATGTGATTTCAGGCTGAAAAGAATTAATTCATTCCTCTATCTTTCCTCATTTCTTCCGAATCAATGAATGAGGAATGGATGAGAAGAATAAACGAATGAGTCGGAGGATTAAACGAAATCCTGCGGTGACCGAAATCAGCAAATGTGAAATGAATCCCAGGATGAATAGGTAGAATGCCTAAATGAAGGGAGAAAAGGATGAAATTAAATCCTCCACAGACTAAAATCAGTAGACGTTAAAATGATATCTGATGAAAATGAAAGAAAAAATGAATGAATGAATGGAGGATGAATAAGAATGAGGATGAATGTGATACAGAGGGTAAAATGAGATCCTCTACTGATTACAATTAGTAGATGGGGAAAAAGTATGTTTGTTCAAAAATATTGTAACCTGTAACGTGGCTAGAAAGAAATGTGGAATTATGTGTGGAAAGGTCCAGGGATCGATTGATAATAAACATATGAAGGACCCTGAATTAAAGGGAACATAATTTTCAGCCCTTCCCCTGTCTGCATCTCTGATTCTAAATTTTATATATATATATATATATATATATATATATATATATATATATATATATATATATATATATATATATATATATATATATATAACCATACAAGGTGCACCCATAAAGTAACCGGACATTTTTTATAAGTAAGAAAAATATTACCTTCAAATAAATTTATCTCCTTCAAAATAATCGCCAATTGAGTATATACAATTTTTCCAATGTTTCTTGAAATCATCGAAACACAGTTTAAAGGCGTTGGAACTAACCTTTCTCAAAATATGCGTAACATTTTATTTAATATCCGGGTCGTTTTCAAATATCTGTCCTTTCATGGCCATCTTAAGCTTCGGAAAAAGAAAAAAAGCTCTTGATAAGTCAGGAGAATATGGTGGGTGATTTATCACTGTAATTGAATACTTAGCAAGGTATTTTTGTACATAAAGTGCTGTATGGGGGCCTAGCAATATCGTGTAAAAGAAACCATCGCCCAGAATCAAACAGTTCCTTCCTAACTTGCCTTATCCTGTTTCTTAATCGAAAAAGAACCTCCTTGTAAAAATATTGATTTATTGTTTGATTTTCAGGAACAAATTCGTGGTGAATAAGTCCTTTGTAATAAAAAAAAATGCAACCAACATCACCTTTGTCTTTGATTTTGACACCGTGCTTTTTTTTTAAGGAAGAAGACTGTCCTTTCCACTATACTCTTTCTATTTTTGTTTCTCGGTCGTATTGTACATACCAGGTGTCATCTCCTGATATAATACACTTTAAGAAATTGTTGTCCTGTTGCGCAATAGACAGCAAATTTTTGACAGAAATCTTTTCTGTCTTCTTTTTGCTGTTCTGTCAAAATCCAAGGCACAAATCGAGCACAAACTTTATTCATTTTCAGATTTTCTATTAAAATTAATCTACAGCTTTCTTTGATTATCCCAAGCATGTTTGAAAGTTGCTGAGTTGTTATACTTCTATCAGCTTATACCAAAGAACGAATTTCCTCTATATTTTCCTCATTCTTTGAAGTTGAAGAGCGCCCTTCTTTGGTTCACCTGCAATGCTTTCTCGCCCACATTTAAAGCGGTTGTACCTCACATACACTTGTGTTCTTGATAACGATGCATCACTATATACTGTTTGAATCATCTCTAAATTTTCGGTAGCAGATTTATCTAATTTGTAACAAAATTTAATGTTACAACGTTGATCCATTTCGAAGCAATTTCTTTTGTACAATGCCTTCTCAGTAAATGAAAATTACTACGGCGTTCTGATATGCAAACGACTAAATAACCAGTTTAAACTGGCTTTAACAAGAGTTGAGATGTCACTCTTTCTAGACAGGTGATTATTCTTTCACTTTTTTAATTTATAATTTGATCTTTTAATTTGTCCGTTTACGTTATGGGCGCACCTCGTTTATACGTATATTTGGACACACAGTTTGGAAGGGATTCCTTTGGGGAGTTTTCCCACAGCTTGGAAGGGATAAGTAACGTTAAAGTTGAAGTTAATATTCGGCGCGTTCGAAATCAAAATAAAGTAAGCATTGTAAAAATTTAAGGAGGCAAAGCATAAAAAAGTGGCCCATTAAATAGCCCTTTAAATTCTTTTTTTACACCTTTACACTTATATTTTTTAGCTTTCCAAGGTTAAAAATTATATAAACTACATATTTTTAGAATCAGTGAAATGTCCTCAATATTTTTAGATACGAATTGAATAATCGATTTTTTGAACGATTTTGACGTCTGTGTCCCCTTAAAAGTTCTACAGTCTATATATCTAAAACAGTTCCGTAACTGACTCACTGACTGAGTGATTGATTGACTGACATACAACACACAGACCAAATTCCTGGACGGAAAGGGCTGTATAAAACAGTTCCGTATCTGACTGACTGACATACAACGCACAGACCTGGACGTAAAGGGTCGCTGGACGTAAGGGCTGACGCTGGACGTAACGCTGGACGTAAAGGGCTGAAAATTTGCATGGCGATTCTTCTTATAGTGTAGGGGTGCACTAAGAAAGATTTTTGAAAAAGTCTTCTTAGATTTTTTAAAATTAAATTTTTAAGCTGTTTTTGTAACATTTTTAAGTTGGAATTTTAAATAATAATTTGAGGGTTATAAAATTTATATCACGAGAAAGATCATAAAAATTCCATTCAAATGAAATCTGTTTCGATTCTTTACGTCAAATTTCTGATTTTTGGTGAATTTTTAAAGATTAATTTTTAGAATTTAATTTTTTAAATGTTGATCACTTGATTTCTTTAAAAAAATATTTATTTTCTTGATAATGCGACAGACGATTGGACATTACCCAAAAAAATATTAATAACAGTAAAAGATATGTTCCTCAAACTGTACTATAGTAACTGCACTATATTCTTTAGTATTTTCTATTAGATTCAATTTTAACATTTTCTTCTACATTATTTTGTCTATAAAAATATCCCTTGCAATTTTTTTATAAATAATATTTTTGGTTTTTTTACATCAATTGCATACATTGACCGTTGTATTTTATTTGAATGTAATTCGTAGCGAAGTGCGGGTTTTCAGCTAGCATATCATAAGCCAAGAGAGAGAGTTACTTTTTTTTCAGGCACTTTCTCTCTCTAATCTTCTTTAGTATAATTTATTAAGTTAATAACTAATTTAATCACTAAATAACTAAAAATGGACAGATTAATTATATAGAATAATTAATTACATTTCAGACCTTCTAAAATGTAATTAATTAAGTTAATAACTAAAAATGGGTAATTTAACTTAATTGCCATGCATTGTGAAGTATAATTATGTAGTATGACGTATTAGGGGCGTTCAAAGTATGCACAGAATGTACGGACGATGATAGAAAGAAAACATGATGCGAAGGAATCTTTACTACAAAAGGTTTGGAAAGACTAAGTCAGGCTTTTTTTCGAATGACAAAGGTTTGATTGTAAGGCTGATGTGTGCTAAACCTATTGGATTCGCTCACCTCAATGTTAACCTATGAAGAAAATGTGTCAAAGGATTGGCGACTTGGAAAGATTTTTTTTTAAATTGTACTCCTTTTGAGCCTTAACGCAATTTTCCAACGGCTTATCCCTTGGCAAACTAAACTCTCCTCCCTATTCTGAGGTAGTTTTATCTTCCTCTCCCTGCTCATAGATGGCGCCAGAAAGTAATTCCCCCTGTCGCTGTTAGAGTTCGTCCTTATCGAACTTCTGCCTTCGCTGAGTCATCGACAAAGTATCACGCACTCATTTTTGGTGAACGTGTTCTTCCGTTACCTCATACTTGAAGTAACGGATTTTTTCTCCCCGGTCTCTAAGTCAGGACGGGTACCGATCCAGGATTTCAACCGAGCTCTTCTTCCAAATTATGTGGCCTATTGATAAATCTTAATTCGCAAATCCACTACATGTTTTAATTAATCCATATCCGTTCGGAGCTTAAAGCACGAGCTTCGCGCGTACTAGGTACTCTGTAAACTAAACCTACCCTGACCTTGACCTTGAGAAAGAAATTTGACACCTTCGCGTATTTGACGTTTAAAAAAAATGCGAATAATATTTTACAATTTAAGTGAATTGTGGAAAAAAATCTGGTAGAATGTGTTTTGCACTCTGATAAATTCGTTTCATGGACGAAATTTATAAAAATGAATCGCGTTGCGAGGTGCAGAAAAGTTAAAGCTATCTGAAAATACTATTTTTATTGGATTGTCGACATTTATAGAGCTGTCAAAGTGGCCCAGAGTTGCCCAATTGGTCGGCAGATCTGTACTGTCCGTCCGGCGCCCAGGCCTATAAAAATGAACTGCTCCGGACTTGGGAAGTATACTCGTCTGTTTTTTGTGATACACGTACCATTTCAACGCTTCTTTAAGGTTTTCCAATGCACTGAGCATTTTGCGATGGGAAAAAGTGGGCGTTGTTATTCGAATATTTCGAGTTTCTGTACCTATAACCGTAACCGTAAGCGCCACTTGGTTGCTGTACACAGAATCCCGAGACCATACCTTAGAATAACTATATATGAAATCTCATCTCGATCGGGTGAGCGGAACAGCCGCTAGAGGTCCATATATCGGCAAAGTTTTTTTATTTTTATTTTTATGACCACACTGTATAGTGTCCTAGGAATCTTATAATTATAAAATCCTTTTCTTTCATAACTTTAAATTTTGTCAATATTTACATAAATTCAATACAAATACATATTAATATTTAAATATGAAATTTTAGTGACATGAAATTTAGCATTAAGGGGGCACACTACCTTTGACTTACACTGAAGTGACCGTAAACATGATCAAATTCGAGCTACCAAAACATATATATATATATATATATATATATATATATATATATATATATATATTGTTTTATATCAAAATTACAATTCTTCAGTTATATTTTATACAAAAATAGAACTTGTGAATCCATAAATAACTTTCAGATTTTATTTTTAAATGTACACATTACTAAAAAGTGAAAAAAATCATTGGATGTTTCGCGCATCATAAAATTAATAAATAAGCATACAGAAACTATTTTTTGGTCAAATTAAATTAATAATATTCTCAAGTTTAATGTAAAACGAAAAAATATACGAAAAATATAGTTTAAATTGTAAAATTTACATAAAATTAAAAGAAAATTAAAATTTAGCAATTTTTCAAAACATTTTCAATAGTAAAAATTTTTTTTTACAATTTTTTTTTTAATTTTTTGATTTTAGTATGTAAAGAAGCTTAAAATGTAAATCTGATAAAAATTTTGTGTGTCTAGCACACATAGTTTTGGAGTAACAGTTCGTGTAATCCAAAATTTTACATATTTGAGAAAACTGAAGTTAAAAGTTGGAATATACATGGACATGGCAGAGTCAGCTTTACATAAACTCTCATAACTCGAGAAATAATGCAAATTTTTTTATGCGGTTTTTGCATATTGTTTAGAAATATCCCAAAAATCAGAATATAGCAAAAACCATTTTTTTTTAAGTTTAAAGGTAGTGTATGTCCCCTGATGTGTAGATCGTAATGAAGACATTTGTTGTTGTTATTATGAAAAATATATATGTATCCAAAATCAACAGTCCATTGGTTTTTAAAATAGCTTCTCAAAATTTGCTTATTTCGTTTACCTATGTTTTTGTTAACATTTTTTCAAAATTTAAAAAACCCTACTGTTGCCAGAAAATTTTCAGTGGAGTCGCGTATTTTTTTTATTGAAAGAAAATGGATCGCGGTGGAAAATAGTTTGCTGACCACTAACATAACGCATAAAAATCATTAATAACGCAAAATATAATGGAGAGATAAATGTTCTTTCATGTCCGATGAATTTCTAATATTTGGCTAAATGCGCAATGCATGTTCAACAAATAAATACACACTTACCTGATTTGCAAATATTATTGCTACTGCACAGCGTACCATGACTTTCAGTTGCAGAAACTATACACACTAGGACCAATAAGTGAAGCATTACTCCTGAAGATGTCTGGTAAATTCTGGAATTGGCCATTACCTAAGGAAATCATGATTGAATTTATACATGTAGAAATCATGTACAATAAAGGAAATGCTTTTACTAATCTGAATTTATAATGAACTTATAAATTAAAATCTCTCATCGCCCCTGAACTAATGTATATACGTACGCTGTGCCCTAAATAGCCATTCCTATTTCCTGGGCAAGAATTTGCATTTGGGCCCCATCCATATATATATATATATATATATATATATATATATATATATATATATATATATATATATATATATATATATATATATATATATATATATATATATATATATATATATATATATATATATATATATATATATATATATATATATATATATATATATATATATATATATATATATATATATATATATATATATATATATATTAAAAGGGGCTTGTTGCGGCCCAGTGGTACAGCGCTCTGGGTTTCGGTGCTGAGGGTACTCGGATCGAATCAAGGCGTCGCGCCAGTAAAGTTGCCTACGTTCGTGTCGTCCCTTCATAAGGGGTAATGTTGTCCGCCTATATGGTGCCCCCACAGTAAAATTGAGGCGTAGTATAGGCGAATGTTTGACGACTAGTGTCTCCGCATTGGAATATACAGTAACCACCGCTTATAGTGGTCAGTGGTTATAAGAATCAACCGTTTATAAGAATCAATATCGCGAAAACAAAAACAAATGCATTATTTCCATGTTAAAATTTTCGCTTTAAAGAATCAATCCACCGGTTATAAGAATCACTTTACACTCTTCGCTTCCCTTTCATTTTTCAAAAAAAGCCACTTAAACCCTAAAAAGACACGAAGTTCTTTCTTTTTTTTTTAAAGAAAAATTGATAAGATGGGATGGAATATAGTCTTAAAATTCATTCCTTTCTCTGTTAGACATAAGATAAAGTTTCCCCTTAAACAATTTAGCACAACACTGTCCTATTAGCTTGACCCAGGGGCATCTTTACCCGTCCGGGTCCGATTTCATTTTTCTGCACTGACAAACAAAAATAGGGGTCCTTTTTTTTTCTCACCTCCCGCATTCTGGTTACGGCTTCCTGGACCCTGAAACACATAAATCTTCGGCGAAGTGTCCACTATGACTTAGGCAAACGTGACATTAGTAGATTCAGCACGTTATCAAACCGTGAAACGTAAGCTAGAAGGTGAATCTTCGTCTGCGACAATTAGTATTGAAAGAGTATTGAAACAGCCTCCTGAAAACTTCATTACGTCAAACTGCCATAGAAATCTTTTTCTTGTTCCCTTCCTGTAGTTGAAATGTTAAAACTGGTATGTTGTAATAACTATTTGCATTTTTTCTTCTCTTATTACAATCATGTGTATCTAGTTTATTATAGGTATAAAAATTTAGTTGCATTTTTAAAATTATAAAAAGTAATTTTAACAAAAGATAATTAACGTAAATTAAAGAGTATTTTATGGTAAATTATCTAATATGTGTATATATAGGTGTGTGTGTTTCTGTCCAAAAACATAAATTTCGGCTATAAGAATCAACCGCTTATAACAATCAAAATCAGTAATAACAAACGTGATTCTTATAAGCGGAAATCACTGTATATATATATATATATATGTGTGTGTGTGTGTGTGTGTATACTTTTTATCAGGATATAAAAGTTAAGTTAAAAGTTAAGTGTGTTTACCTAAGTTAAACACACGATGCACATACAAAATATAAAGTATCTGCAAAGATTTCTTTTCTGCTAGCTATAATTATGAAAGTCTTCATTCACATGGAAATGTAGGTTAAACATTTTTTTTTTCTAGCGGAGACACTTGTCGTGTAGATATTCGCCTATAATTTACCACAGTTTGCTGGCCATTTTATAAAGGGGGCACCATATAAGCGGGCCAGCATTATCGCCTATGAAGGGACGACACAAACGGAGGTATTTTAGTGGCGCGATGCCGGAATTCGATCCGAGCGCACTCAGCAACGAAAGCCAGCGCACTGTACCACAAGGCCGCTACAGGACCTTTTGTAGGATAAACATACTTAACGAAAAAAAACAGGTTTAGTAATTTTTTTTGATGAATTACATGCACTGATCAAAGAATGTTCGGAATGTTCTTCAAAAGAAGAGTGTGCTCAGAATTATAAAAGGGGAGTGGAGTAATCAGAACCTTGAGATGTTTTAAATGGTAGAAGGACAGCCTCGAGGTCAGGTGACCAGGTTCCAATCGCCCACGGGTCAGACAAGGTCACAATTAGTCTGGAAAATTTCTGCATATAAATGCTCTCGCAAAGTTTCCAAAAAGGCCTTCTAATTCCTATATATATATATATATATATATATATATATACACATGTATGTGTGTGTATGTATATATATAATGTATTTATGTATTATTGAATGAATATATATAGGAATACATATATAATGTAGGGTCCCCCTTAATCAAACTTAACGACTTAAAAAAATACAATAGCATCAATAAATTTTTCCTATCTACGCTTAATAACTCAAGTTCTTGTACCAAATATCATTCTAGACATAATAGAGATTATTGTTATACCTACGGGGTTTTGAACGATATGGACCAAGGAGTTAACATATGTCATGTTAGATATCTCGCGTTCAAAACAAATTTCAAACGGAATACACATCCACACACACACACACAGATATATAAATATATATATATATATGTATATATGTATATACAGGTAACCCTCCTATAACACGGTAAATAGGTTCCTAGAAACTGTCGTGTAGTGTGAAACCATGTTGTATGAGACCCAGGGCCAGTACAAAAAGGGGGGTTACGTTCCGAAAACCTACTGTAAAAAAACATTTTTTTAAATAAATTCCATGTAATTTGTATTAAAAATATAACTATATGTATAGTACAAAACGAAAAGAATTTTTTTTTAAATTTAATGCGACCTTAATTTAGTAAATTTCTTCCTCATCACTGCTCAGTACAATCAAACGAGAACGTTTTTTCGGTTGAACGATATCACCTTCACTTTCAGAACCTCTTTCTACATTTAGAGTTTTTGCACCTTCTATCCTCTTTAAAAAATCTGTAATTTTGGTTTATTTGCTGGTTCTTACAATGTCATTGTAGATTTCACGGTATGGAGACTACAATTTTGCAGCTCCCTTTTCAATTTTCGGCTTCTTTCAGCGGAAGGGTCTGCATTCAGGAAAAATGATTCAAGATTTTCAGTTAAGCTTAGGCCTTCTTGTAATTTATAGAGTTATAAATGTATAAAATATAATTTGCTTTTGCATTTCCATGTAAAGCCACTATAGTTCATTATTCCTTCCCGTCATTATTTTAAGGTAATTTAGTTTTTAAATGTGTTAAACAAAAATCATGTTATCTAGTGCTATAGAAATACAGTGTAGAACAAAGGTTTTCTCAATTTTTTTATCCTGTTAGAGCGAAACCGTGTTGTAAGATTGCTACCTGTATGTATATATATATATATATATATATATATATATATATATATATATATATATATATATATATATATTTACATGATAACTACTCTAACATTTCACTTTAGCATCATTCGCGTTCTACACGATTTTTTCTCGTACAACACAATTTCCTCTAACGTGATTTCCTGTAACGCGTTAAATGTAAAATCTTGAATAAAGCTATTTAAAACACATTAGCAATAACTAGTTTTTCACATCTACGCATAATACCAAAATTCCGCTACTACTGAGTACATATAGAACACCTTGTATACCGGTACGAAATATTTATGTTGAAACGTGTATGAATATTAACTCCCACACGTCTGAAAACTTTCAGGAATAAATCATTGTACCAAAAACTATCAAGAAACATTTACCGATTAACAAACTAAACGTACAAAAATTGTAATCAATATCGGCGTTTCTTACCCGAGCCTCCGATTCTCTGCCGTGTTCTTTTTCGACAAAATACTACATTCCAGAACTTTACGAGACAAAGGTTTGTTTGTGTTTCGATAGAAGAAGAAGAAAAAAAAGGACTAGTTGTGAAACTAGTTCCCGACACATACAAAGTGTTTTTCACCCGAAGGTTATGTTGCGTAAGCGTCCGTGAGGTTGGCCGAAAAGATGGATTTTCCTTTACAGAATGTATGCTCGTCCATTATGTAATTCTGTTACAAGTGAAGAGAGAAATTTTTCTTTAGTTGGAGCGTTAATAAAGGGGAAGACCGCGTAAAAAGGGCGAAATTGAATGTCAGTTTGCTTCCACATTTTAGTTATTGCAGTTGTGTTTTAAGTAGCTTTGCTAGAGTAATTGCATTTGAATTGCATTTGAATAAGGAAATAACTAACAAAGGATATATATATATATATATATATATATATATATATATATATATATATATATATATATTTATTTATTTATATACAATGCCGTAATTAGCCATTCCTGTGCCCTCGGCGAGAATTTGAATTTGGTCCCCTTAATTAATTTTGTTTGGGAAAATAATAAGATAAATACTGCATTTTTGGCCCCCTTTTAAAGTGGGCCCTGGGCGGGTGCCTCGGTTGCCTTAGGCATAGCGTCGGGAGGGGGGTACGGGGAGCACGTTCCCACGCCCTCCAATTTAACTTGAAACAAATTAAAATGTTAATAGAAGTTCAGTTAAAATTGGAAAATTGTAGAAAACTATTAAGAAAGCACGTTTTTTCCCGCCTTTTTAAACTGTGAATCTGAAGATTTCGATTATGCCTTTAGCCGTAACATAGTTTTTAACAATGATAAGATCCATAACAAAAATTCGATGCTATATCTTTTTTCTCAGTTTATTTATATTATATATGTCTTTAGCCATAACATAGTTTTTAACAATGATAAGATCATAACAAAAATTCGATGCTATATTTTTTTCTCAGTTTATTTATATTATATTTATTTTTTCCTATGTGTAACTTTTGAATACTCCTCAAACTTCAATTCTATTGTTAATCAATTTAAAAAAATCATAATATTTCATATTTTAAGGACCATAATAGTCAAAGCACTGAGGAGGGCCCTAACTGAATTCATTTCATGCCACCCCCCCCCCCCCCCCGAAAAAAAATAGTTAGAGGCACGCTACGCATAAGCCGGTTGTCCCTGCCTAGTTACGGCACTGTATATATATATATATATATATATATATATATATATATCTTATAAAGTAAAGTCTTATATAAAGTCTTATATAAAGTCTTAAGATATGAGAAATGCATCGGTAAATATGGCGACTACGTAAAACGGTGGTGCAATACGAATTTTAAATATTTGGCAGTAAAAATCTTTCAGAAACTTCTTTACTAAATATTTTTACACCCAATCGGTACTTACTTTGTGGATGCGCCACGTAACATTGTAAATTTAACTCTAAAGTAAACTTAAAAAGCAAACATAAAAAGCCTAGTGTAAAGGAATTAGTTGTATTTTTCATGTGTAGAAGGCTTTAGTCGACCCATGTGTTTATGTATATTGAACATTGCTTTGTTTTGTAATTTTCTACCAGTGTTCAGCACTCTATTTGTTAGAACCACCGAGCATGGCGTCCTATTAATGGACGATTTCATAATGAATAAATATTGACCAGGATAAGAGATGGTTGTTTTATTTGGATTTTGGTCATCCTTTTCGCCTCACCTAAGAAAACTTTACATTGTAGCGTACTGGAAATAGGGTCTTATTTTTTCCCGAGACCCCACAAAGGCTTGAAACACAGCTGCGTGTTTTTCAAGGAATGTGTTGTTCGGATCCAACAGTTCGGAACACGTGGGGGGATTAAAAATCGTGTTCCTTACAGATGCCGCCACTAAAGCTGTCATCTTAACTTTTCTGCAATGTAGTAAGGTTCGGCGTCTAAGAAGAACTGTCAGCCGATAAGCTGCCGGCCCCTCCACCCCTTCTGAAAATCCGGACATTCCATGAAGACGGACCCCGAATTGCCAGCCGAGAGGAGAGGATTGGAGTGGTTTTTTTTCGAGAGAGCGGCGTAGAACATCGACCCGAGCGGTTGTGATTTTGTGAGGCTCCTGTTTTCTTGGGCCGGAATGGGCCCTGGAGCGCGCACTGTAAATCTGCACGTAAATTAATATGTCGAAAATGTCTAATGTTTATTTTTTTTTGTTAATAAATTGTTGAATTTTTGTTTTAAAAATTTGGCCTTCGCTTGTTAATTAGAACTCTGTCTTTCTTGGTATGGATCAATAGTTGTGAAATTTCTTCAAAATGCCTCAGAGAGAATAGCCTTACTACTTGTCGTGACGCCACAACATGAATGAAAGTCTTGAAGTTGCATTTGCTTTACTAGCTGCAAAATCCTTGACGTAATATAGCTGAATTCTAAATGTATTAGGGATTTTTATGCAGAACAGGGATTTTTTTTTCGTACTCGAAACTTCAGGATACGGAGGAAATACGGGAATTTTTAGAATTTAAATCATAAATTGGGAACAAAAGCTTTTTGTTCCTAAACAAATTCCCGGCAGTTTGAAAAGATGAAACCAATTTCTTTTTAATCACTGCTGACTTCAGTAACCTTTTAAACATTTGATTTATTTTTTTCTTCACTCAAATTTTTTTTTAGGAAAAAAAATTGTGAAGAAAGTCTCAGTTCTTATACAGGATATAACAAATTGCTATTTTAAATGCTGGATGAAATTATAACTAATTCGGCTTTCCCTAACAAAATTTTACTCTAAATCCAGTGTAATCAACGTTAAATTTTTAAACAAATAACAACTTGTTTATTATGCATGTGATTCTTAGTACCACTTATCTTTATTAGATCGTTTGAAAAGTGAAGTTAGGACCAAAAAGGCCACATCTAGCGATAAAAAATGGTTCTTTTCAATCAAGACAATGTTCCAGCTCCTTTGTCAATTACCCTACGACATTGTACCCATCCTTCATATTCTCCACATTTGCCCCCCCCCCCCCCCCCCGATTTTGCAGTGATCAGATATTGACTATTTTGTCAGATATTGACTTTTTGTACACTTTATAGAGTGTACAAAAGTGCTTGCACATCGTTAACCAGATGTTTCGACTTTAGGGAGATTATATAGATCAATAAACAAACAAATAAACTTTCGGTCAAAACACGTTAATTTCATTAGTTTTAAACGGATTTATTAAACTGTCATCGTATATATATATATACACAGTGCTAGATTTCTAGAAATAGAGGTGCCGGAATAGCTGGAACGGTAACCTTCCGGGGTGTGTGGGGGACATTCGAAATTATTGATAAAGAGAGGTACCTAAAGAGAGGTACCGGTCCGCCTCAAATCTAGCCCTGCATATATATATATATATATATATATATATATATATATATATATATATATATATATATATATATATATGGAGCTTTAGTTTATTATGGATAAAAAATATTGAATATACTTTACAGTAGTTTAATTCGTATGTTCTGTATTAATTGGAGAAATTCACTTTAATGACAAAGGAAAACGAAAGGTAGGAAGAAAACGTTTCAAGATTATTAATTTGGAGTTTAAAAATGAAATGTAGATTTTTCGTTTTATCGATGTAAGTAAATGTTTTAGTATAAAAAATAATTAATAGATAGCGACACTTCAGTACTGTAAAAGGTACCTGTTCCATATCCTTTATGTCCGATGGTTCTCAACAGTTTTGTGTGTACACTTCCACTTTGGATGATCGTCCTAAATACGTTTTAGTATTTTTAAATTTCAATCAATTCCAATAAAATTTTGTTATTAAAAGAACCTCCTTTAAATTTAGATTTCCTTTTATTCTGTTTATTTTACCAATTTTCTTAAATAAAGAATGAATAAATAAAATCCCACAAAATCCTAAATTTTAGTGCTAGACGCGTTATAATATTGTATTGGTGTTTGTCATTTTAAATGTATATTTCATATGAAGATTACTGCACTACACTTCTGTATAAATCTGTTCGATGATACAGATTTTGAGAGCAGGATTAATTCACCAGTTTAATTTATTTTTTTTTTTTTCTTCTGTTGACTTGCTTTAAGCTTTTAAGTTTCGTAATGCTCTCATAGATGGCGCCAGCAAGCAATATTTCCAAGGTATCTGACTACATTCGGAGCACGTTTTTTGAAAAACTGTACTTACGAAAATTTCTATATTATCTTTCAAAGGAATATAACTCCAAAACTCGAAAATGATGAAAAAATAGACATTAACTATGCAAATTTTTACAAAATTGAGGAAATTGGGTCAAAATTTAGCAATATTTTACAAAAACGACTCTATCGCTAATATATATATATATATATATATATATATATATGCATATAACATTAACTTTTTTTTGTCATATGTACGTAAGTACCTTCTAAGTGTAATGACCTACAGGCTAATCGATATGTCAAAATCTAAGAAAAATACAGTTCATTATATGCAATTACATGTAAAATTTTAGAAATTTTCCATGAGATTTTTTACAAATGCAGCTATAAACCAACAAATAATATACCTAGAACCAGATATATAGTCCATTACATTCTTAGTATTATGAAACACATACGTGGAAAATTTCCTAGACATATCATGATTAGATTTTGAGGTATCACAAGAGTCATTTACATTTTTGATGAAAAATAAGTTCTTCAGAATACATGAATAAAAAGTTTTCAACTTGTATTGAAATGCATAGCTGCTGCTGATCTTTAAATCACTCTCATTTCATTTCTAATGATCGTATCGAAAAAATAAAAGCAGATTTAGAAGCATAAATTTACAATCTTTAAAAAAGGGAACTAAAAATAATTTCGGAATTTTCGTCAAAATCGATGTTTAAAATGTAGTAGGATACCTTAAGTAAATAAGGGTGTATTTAATATGAATCAAGAAGTATTAATTCAATGAATCATAATTTTCTTCTCATATTAATGGCAAGAATTACATGTTTCGGATCTCATACATCGTGATGCACTTTCGCTTAGCTATCGCTAATCTAAGAACTCAGGAGAACTCTCTGAAACTTGAAATATTTACAATCGCAGCCTCGCGGTTTAATTTCGCATGAATACATTTCTCTTGTAATGCAGTTCGGCTCAACTGCATGACTGTTGCCGTTCAATCGTAATCAATTAGTAACACTGAGACGTCAAACGCAGGTCAAAGGGACTCAGTATCGCCGTGACGTCACAGCATAATGCACACAAAAAATTTGCATATCTGAAACATTTACCAAGATATATTTTCCATTTATCTGAAATATTGACATATTTCTGTAACCAGTAGAGCCTATGGCAATTTCGCAGTAGTGTGGGAAGGAAATAAAACAACTACAGGTAGCCCTCCTACAGCAAGGCATCTTACAACACGGTTTCGCTCTAACACGATACGATAAATTGCAGAAACCCTCGTATAACACTGCAACCTGTAACACGGTTTCGCTCCAACACGATAAAAAAATTGCGAAAACTTTTGTACAACCCTGTACTTCTATAGCACTAGAAACAGGATTTTTGCTTAACAAATTTAAATTACCTTAAAATAATGACGGGAAGGAATAATGAACTGTAGTGGCTTTACATGAAAATGTATAAACAAATTATAATTTAGTCATTTATAACTAACTCCATAAAATTACAAGAAGGCCTAAGCTTAGCTGAAAATCTTGAATCATTTTTCCTGAATGCAGACCCTTCCGCTGAAAGAAGCCGAATATTCAAAAGGCTGCAAAATTGTCTATCTCCATACCGTGAATCTACAATGAGATTGTAAAAACCAGCAAATATACCAAAATAATAGATTTTTTAAAGAGGATAGAATGTGCAAAAAATCTAAATGAAGAAAAATGTTTTGAAAGTGAAGGTGATATCGTTCAATCGAAACAACGTTCTCGTTTGATTGTATTGAGCAGTAATGAGGATGAAATTTATTAAATGAGGGTCGCATTAAATGAAAATAGTATTTTTTTTGTTTCTTTTCGTTTTGTGTAATACATACACTTATAGATTTAATAAAAATTAAGTTGTTTATATGGAATACTTAAAGAAAATGATTGCTTTTAATAAGTTTTTAGAACATAACCCCCCTTTTTTGAACTGTGTCTGGGTCTCATATAACGCGGCATTACAATACACGGCATTTTCTAGGAACCTATATACCTTGTTATAGAAGGGTTACCTGTATTCGCTTTAAGTTACCATACTTTTTAAATGCTCTCTATCGTGTTGAAGAAACAAAACGAAAGTATTTATGTTTAGAAACTATTTTTCTTTCTTTTGAATTAAACAAAGTTTCTTTCATATTTTCCCTCGGTTTCTTTCAATAAAATAATAATTCTTACAATAACATTAATTTTTTGCCGTCTGGAAAAATGACAGTCACATAACTGAACTTGTTTTTGTGATGTGGGTAATTTTTAGGAACATATGGGTGCAATATTTGAATTCCGCTCTCCGGATTTCTGCACTGGCGATGGAGGAGCAAGTCTCGGACCCTCAAATAAACCAAATAATTTTGGCTACTAACATATTGAATTTTTTTTATTTGGGTAATCACTATTGTGTGCACTGTGAAGGCAAAAACAAACATATTTTTTACCATGTTTTTATTAACTCGCTTTCTTGTTTGTTTGCTGTGTGTGTTTATCCAGTACAAATCTTGCAATCGATTTTTAACTAACTTCCCGACTAGCTAGACATTTGAAACTTTTAGAATAGCTCAGAACAGGACGACAATGCACTATTTTGATACTTTTAGCCATCTTTAAGCAGTTCTGAATTCATTTTCAGTTAATTTTGTTTTGTAGACTGGTGCAGCCATCTATCGGCCGTGACGGAAACGAAAAGTTAAACGCAAGTTAATTTCCAATTAACTTCACTTTCTTTCAAGTTGATGGGATAATTCATAAAAAAAATTTTTTTTAAATATTTATTAATACATAGAATTATCAAGTCTATATGATTCAACAACAAATTTAAAAACATGGCATATAAAAAGTTTTTTTTATCTTGTAATTATACTATTCAGTTTACTTTATGATAGTTTTTTATATTATATAATATTTTAATGACGCGATAAAAGTATGAACGTACAATTCCAAGGTTCTCTTAAGGAGATGGTGGACATTACAAAGGGATTTTTGAAATTGTTACCTCAGAGCTATGAAATTTTGCATATATATTCATTAAAGTATAACTACAGGGTGGTCATAAAAAAAAAAAAAATTGCCGATATATGGACCTCTAGCGGCCGTTCCGTTCAACCCATCGAGATGAGATTTCATATATAGTTATTCAGCGGTATGAACTCAGGATTCTGTGAACGGCAACAAAGTGGCGCTCACGGTTACGGTTATAGGTATAGAAACTCCGAATTTTTGAGTGGTAACGCCCACTTTTTCCCGTCGTAAAATGCTGAGCGCATGCGAAAACCTTAATGAGCGTTGGAACGGTGAATGTATCTCAAAAATACGGAGGCGTTATACGCGCACAAAAAACAGCTCTGCAAACGGCCTACAAAAACACGATCGGGGCGCACGGAGGAAATTTGCATATGACAGAGGCAAGACATCAATCATTGATGACGACACAGATCGGACAAAAGAAAACTTTTATTTGGATTGCACAAATAATTTCGAAATTTTGTACCAAAATAGACATTTCAAGTTCTTACCGTAAAATCTCGAGTGTAATGCGCACATTTTTTTCACATTTTTGTCCACAAAATTGAGGGTGCGTATTATACTCGCGTACAAAAAAAAAGTATTTTTAAACATACGTACGAACGTACAGCAGCTGTAACGTACAGCAGCTGTAAGACACTGTCGAACACGGGTGCGTGCACAGTGCGCATCTGCACGCCTTGATTCATCCACCCGTTTACTAAGCAGGTATTCCTTTTAAACAAACAGAACTCACAGTTCTTATCGTCAAGTGAGGATGATGATGGCGATATATATTACGACGGCAACAGTAATTGTGACATGGACGCAACAACAATAGATGAGCTGTATTTTCGTGAAAGAAAACGGATAATTTGATAGTATTATTTGCTTTGAATTAACAATTTAAGTTTATTTCAACCGAATTTTGCGTTTTAGTTTCTTTTTATTACAAGCTTTATTTATGTTAATAAGTATTTCTGCAATTTTTAAATTAAATATTGAAAAGTTTTGGGTGCGTATTATAGTCGAATTTTAATTTTTTCAAAAAAATTTCGCGCATACTCAAGCATGCGTATTATCATCGGGTGCGTATTATAGTCGAGATTTTACGGTATGCAATTACCATAAAATTGTTTATCTTGCCCACCCCTGGTACATTATATCAATCTTGTTATGATTTTTTATGTACGACTTATTCCAAAATACCTTGAGCAAAATCTTTATATTAAACCACAGAGTTAAATAAAGCAGTATATCGTACAAATTCGACTGTCAAATAATTTAAAAATAAAAATATGTTTTTGATTTACTAAGTTCTAGCTGCGTACAAATATATGTCAAGATTAGAAATATTCCGTATCAAGAGTGAGTAACAAATTGATCTATCGAAGTTCATAATTGCAGATAGAACAGTGCTGCCATCTGTAGATAGAAACGAAAAGAAATATTTTCTTAAACCTCTAAAGCAGAACAACTATCCGCATTGAGTTATCACACTTTCTAAATGCTGTCTATAGTGTTGCAGAAACAAAAAAGTATTTATGGTTAGAAACCGTTTCTTTTTTCTTTTGAATTAAACAAAGTTTCTTCCATATTTTCCCTCTGTTTCTTTCAAAAAAATAATAATTCTTACAATATCATTAAATTTTTGTCGCCTGGAAAATTGACAGTTTATGAGTAAAAAGCTCCTTTGCATCAAATAAAGTGTGGCTGACCTCAGGATGGTTAGTATTTGACCTCAAAAATTATAGATTTTTACTCCGGTTCGTAAGAGTTAACAAAGATGTGAAATTATAAAAAGAAAAAAAAAATTTCTATTACTTCTAGTGCTGCCATCTATTGCAAGCTAATGTAACAAATGCTTATAAATTAAATTTGCCAAAGTTTAACACGTTAACGGTTTTTCCAACAAAATTCGAAAAGTCAGCCAAAATGGTGTACGTATCTTCAAACAGGTATCAAGAATACCATTATGCCCATAACTAGACGAACATAAGATATAAACATGGTAACAGATGTGGGTATTTTAATACAAAAGTTACACACTGTAATCGAATCGTATTCGGGGACTGAAAATTAAAATCAATGATTATAATGGGAAACCAAAAATTACGCTGAAAATTTGAAATCTATATTTACAAGGCCGTGAAGAATTCTTTTGACATTGCAACTGTATGTTTCATAGCAGAAACAAACTCACAATATTAGAGAGGATATCGTTTATCGTTTATTATCGTTATTTTGTCTTAATTTAATAAAGGCATGAATGCACTTCCATATCAGTCTCTGAGTTTGGGTTTTTAGAAAGTTTCTTAATGACTAAGTTTAACACTGTGTGCTGTTGTCAGAGCACATGTCATTCATCTCAATCTGTCTGCATGGACAGTAATAACGTATTGATTTATTTTGATACTATATATTTTTTTCATTTCTAATGCCGAAACCTGTGAAAAAATTTCCTGGGTATACAGATAAAAGGAGGAATTACAAAACTGCAAAGGAGGGCAAATACATAAACAAGAAATGTCGTTAAGACAAAATTCTCATGCGATCACGGGCTTCCTAATAACGTCTGTACTGAGAACGTCCAGTTAAGGCAGAGCAGGAAATGATATGCTAACCATCCATGTTGTCGGAATTGCAAAGAGGGCGTATTGGGCTAGAAAAAATCTCCAATCTATTTAGATACACATCCAGGCACTTGTGCTCGGTTGCAATCTTGAAAGCTGCAATTTCACAAGGGAAATCCGGAAGGTTATTTCAGGGCGTCTGTACAGAGAACGCCAAGTTAAGGCAGAGCAGGAAATGATATGCTGACCATCCATGTTGTCGGAATTGCAGAGAGGGCGTATTGGGCTAGAAAAAATCTCCAATCTATTTAGATACACATCCAGGCACTCGTGCTCGGTTGCAATCTTGAAAGCTGCAATTTCACAAGGGAAATCCGGAAGGTTATTTCAGGGCGTCTGTACAGAGAACGCCAAGTTAAGGCAGAGCAGGAAATGATATGCTGACCATCCATGTTGTCGGAATTGCAAAGAGGGCGTATTGGGCTAGAAAAAATCTCCAATCTATTTAGATACACATCCAGGCACTCGTGCTCGGTTGAAATCTTGAAAGCTGCAATTTCACAAGGGAAATCCGGAAGGTTATTTCAGGGCGTCTGTACAGAGAACGCCAAGTTAAGGCAGAGCAGGAAATGATATGCTGACCATCCATGTTGTCGGAATTGCAAAGAGGGCGTATTGGGCTAGAAAAAATCTCCAATCTATTTAGATACACATCCAGGCACTCGTGCTCGGTTGCAATCTTGAAAGCTGCAATTTCACAAGGGAAATCCGGAAGGTTATTTCAGGGCGTCTGTACAGAGAACGCCAAGTTAAGGCAGAGCAGGAAATGATATGCTGACCATCCATGTTGTCGGAATTGCAAAGAGGGCGTATTGGGCTAGAAAAAATCTCCAATCTATTTAGATACACATCCAGGCACTCGTGCTCGGTTGCAATCTTGAAAGCTGCAATTTCACAAGGGAAATCCGGAAGGTTATTTCAGGGCGTCTGTACAGAGAACGCCAAGTTAAGGCAGAGCAGGAAATGATATGCTGACCATCCATGTTGTCGGAATTGCAAAGAGGGCGTATTGGGCTAGAAAAAATCTCCAATCTATTTAGATACACATCCAGGCACTCGTGCTCGGTTGCAATCTTGAAAGCTGCAATTTCACAAGGGAAATCCGAAAGGTTATTTCAGGGCGTCTGTACAGAGAACGCCAAGTTAAGGCAGAGCAGGAAATGATATGCTGACCATCCATGTTGTCGGAATTGCAAAGAGGGCGTATTGGGCTAGAAAAAATCTCCAATCTATTTAGATACACATCCAGGCACTCGTGCTCGGTTGCAATCTTGAAAGCTGCAATTTCACAAGGGAAATCCGAAAGGTTATTTCAGGGCGTCTGTACAGAGAACGCCAAGTTAAGGCAGAGCAGGAAATGATATGCTGACCATCCATGTTGTCGGAATTGCAAAGAGGGCGTATTGGGCTAGAAAAAATCTCCAATCTATTTAGATACACATCCAGGCACTCGTGCTCGGTTGCAATCTTGAAAGCTGCAATTTCACAAGGGAAATCCAGAAGGTTATTTCAGGGCGTCTGTACAGAGAACGCCAAGTTAAGGCAGAGCAGGAAATGATATGCTGACCATCCATGTTGTCGGAATTGCAAAGAGGGCGTATTGGGCTAGAAAAAATCTCCAATCTATTTAGATACACATCCAGGCACTCGTGCTCGGTTGCAATCTTGAAAGCTGCAATTTCACAAGGGAAATCCGGAAGGTTATTTCAGGGCGTCTGTACAGAGAACGCCAAGTTAAGGCAGATCAGGAAATGATATGCTGACCATCCATGTTGTCGGAATTGCAAAGAGGGCGTATTGGGCTAGAAAAAATCTCCAATCTATTTAGATACACATCCAGGCACTCGTGCTCGGTTGCAATCTTGAAAGCTGCAATTTCACAAGGGAAATCCGGAAGGTTATTTCAGGGCGTCTGTACAGAGAACGCCAAGTTAAGGCAGAGCAGGAAATGATATGCTGACCATCCATGTTGTCGGAATTGCAAAGAGGGCGTATTGGGCTAGAAAAAATCTCCAATCTATTTAGATACACATCCAGGCACTCGTGCTCGGTTGCAATCTTGAAAGCTGCAATTTCACAAGGGAAATCCGGAAGGTTATTTCAGGGCGTCTGTACAGAGAACGCCAAGATAAGGCAGAGTAGGACAGGATGGCTGACCATCCATGTTCGGAATTGAAAAGAGGGTGTATAGGGCTATAAAAATTCCCAATCTATTTAGATACACAGCCAGGCAGTCGTGATCGGTTGCAATCCTAAAAGCTGCAATTTCACAAATGAAATCCGGAAGGCTATTCAGGGCGTCTGTACAGAGAACGTCCAGTTAAGGCAGAGCAGGACATCATGTGCTGACTATCGATGTTATCGGTATTGAAAAGAGAGCGTATAGGGCTCGAAAATTTCCCAATCTATTTAAAATATACAGCCAAGCAGTCGTGCTCGGTTGCAATTCTGAAATCTGCAATGTCACAAGGGAAATCCGCAAGGTTATTCAGGACGTCTGTACAGAGAACGTCCAGTTAAGACAGAGCGGGACATGATATGCTGACTATCCATGTTGTCGGAATTGCAAAGAGGGCGTATTGGGCTAGAAAAAATCTCCAATCTATTTAGATACACATCCAGGCACTCGTGCTCGGTTGCAATCTTGAAAGCTGCAATTTCACAAGGGAAATCCGGAAGGTTATTTCAGGGCGTCTGTACAGAGAACGCCAAGTTAAGGCAGAGCAGGAAATGATATGCTGACCATCCATGTTGTCGGAATTGCAAAGAGGGCGTATTGGGCTAGAAAAAATCTCCAATCTATTTAGATACACATCCAGGCACTCGTGCTCGGTTGCAATCTTGAAAGCTGCAATTTCACAAGGGAAATCCGAAAGGTTATTTCAGGGCGTCTGTACAGAGAACGCCAAGTTAAGGCAGAGCAGGAAATGATATGCTGACCATCCATGTTGTCGGAATTGCAAAGAGGGCGTATTGGGCTAGAAAAAATCTCCAATCTATTTAGATACACATCCAGGCACTCGTGCTCGGTTGCAATCTTGAAAGCTGCAATTTCACAAGGGAAATCCGAAAGGTTATTTCAGGGCGTCTGTACAGAGAACGCCAAGTTAAGGCAGAGCAGGAAATGATATGCTGACCATCCATGTTGTCGGAATTGCAAAGAGGGCGTATTGGGCTAGAAAAAATCTCCAATCTATTTAGATACACATCCAGGCACTCGTGCTCGGTTGCAATCTTGAAAGCTGCAATTTCACAAGGGAAATCCAGAAGGTTATTTCAGGGCGTCTGTACAGAGAACGCCAAGTTAAGGCAGAGCAGGAAATGATATGCTGACCATCCATGTTGTCGGAATTGCAAAGAGGGCGTATTGGGCTAGAAAAAATCTCCAATCTATTTAGATACACATTCAGGCACTCGTGCTCGGTTGCAATCTTGAAAGCTGCAATTTCACAAGGGAAATCCGGAAGGTTATTTCAGGGCGTCTGTACAGAGAACGCCAAGTTAAGGCAGATCAGGAAATGATATGCTGACCATCCATGTTGTCGGAATTGCAAAGAGGGCGTATTGGGCTAGAAAAAATCTCCAATCTATTTAGATACACATCCAGGCACTCGTGCTCGGTTGCAATCTTGAAAGCTGCAATTTCACAAGGGAAATCCGGAAGGTTATTTCAGGGCGTCTGTACAGAGAACGCCAAGTTAAGGCAGAGCAGGAAATGATATGCTGACCATCCATGTTGTCGGAATTGCAAAGAGGGCGTATTGGGCTAGAAAAAATCTCCAATCTATTTAGATACACATCCAGGCACTCGTGCTCGGTTGCAATCTTGAAAGCTGCAATTTCACAAGGGAAATCCGGAAGGTTATTTCAGGGCGTCTGTACAGAGAACGCCAAGATAAGGCAGAGTAGGACAGGATGGCTGACCATCCATGTTCGGAATTGAAAAGAGGGTGTATAGGGCTATAAAAATTCCCAATCTATTTAGATACACAGCCAGGCAGTCGTGATCGGTTGCAATCCTAAAAGCTGCAATTTCACAAATGAAATCCGGAAGGCTATTCAGGGCGTCTGTACAGAGAACGTCCAGTTAAGGCAGAGCAGGACATCATGTGCTGACTATCGATGTTATCGGTATTGAAAAGAGAGCGTATAGGGCTCGAAAATTTCCCAATCTATTTAAAATATACAGCCAAGCAGTCGTGCTCGGTTGCAATTCTGAAATCTGCAATGTCACAAGGGAAATCCGCAAGGTTATTCAGGACGTCTGTACAGAGAACGTCCAGTTAAGACAGAGCGGGACATGATATGCTGACTATCCATGTTGTCGGAATTGCAAAGAGGGCGTATTGGGCTAGAAAAAATCTCCAATCTATTTAGATACACATTCAGGCACTCGTGCTCGGTTGCAATCTTGAAAGCTGCAATTTCACAAGGGAAATCCGGAAGGTTATTTCAGGGCGTCTGTACAGAGAACGCCAAGATAAGGCAGAGTAGGACAGGATGGCTGACCATCCATGTTCGGAATTGAAAAGAGGGTGTATAGGGATATAAAAATTCCCAATCTATTTAGATACACAGCCAGGCAGTCGTGATCGGTTGCAATCCTAAAAGCTGCAATTTCACAAATGAAATCCGGAAGGCTATTCAGGGCGTCTGTACAGAGAACGTCCAGTTAAGGCAGAGCAGGACATCATGTGCTGACTATCGATGTTATCGGTATTGAAAAGAGAGCGTATAGGGCTCGAAAATTTCCCAATCTATTTAAAATATACAGCCAAGCAGTCGTGCTCGGTTGCAATTCTGAAATCTGCAATGTCACAAGGGAAATCCGCAAGGTTATTCAGGACGTCTGTACAGAGAACGTCCAGTTAAGACAGAGCGGGACATGATATGCTGACTATCCATGTTGTCGGAATTGAAAAGAGGGCGTATAGGGCAATAAAAAATTCCCAATCTATTTAAATATATAACCAAGCAGTCGAGTTCGGTTGCAATCCTGAAAGCTGCAATTTCCCAAGGGAAATCCGGAAGGTTATTCAGACTTTATTTTGATACGGATTGGAAGGTCAGAAATAAAAGATTCCTTTATTTTATACTTTCATAGTCTCACTTGCTGTTTTTAAGGAATTTTATTGGGAGCACAGAGGGATATTGAGGTGCCTTTTTTTGCTAATAAATCTGACGACTCATTGCCTGGTATGCCGCAATGGGATGGCATCCATTGCAGGACAAAACTTTTTTGAGAATGATTCATTGCGATTTGATTATTGTTCTGCACACTTGTATTTTTAAGCATGAAGCAGGTGTGTTTTGATTTGCTGTAGCCTGAATGGCATCGGAAGAATCCGAGAGAATAACAACGCTGGAAAAATCAGAAAGTCTGTTTCGAAAGAACAAGCGCTATCCGAATGGCCTCGACTTCTCCGTCGAAGGCTGTGTTATTTTAATCTAGTGTTACATAATGAGAAAATAAGGAGTTGTATACAGTGGTGGGATTCAGCCGGTTAGCACCGTTTTTTTAGAACCGATACCTAATGTAGGTATCGGTTCTGCGAACTATAACCTGGTGTTAATTTATTTGAATCCCACCACTAGCAGTATATACCAGCACCTGCTCTACCCTCGTTGTTAAATTTAGAGCCATCTGTATAAACATGCAACCTGATAATATATTGTTGTTTTGACTAATTTTCGATGTTGCCATTGGTCTACTTTTAATTTTACTGATTATTTATTTTTTTCTTTTTCTTTATTTAGTTAAATAATATAATATTTTCCACCTTAAATTAGTTATTACAAGTATTATAGAATTATCATTACTATTTTTTCCCACCAATCAATGTCTTACAGGTGGTACAGGGTAATCACGCACCCAGGATTTAATCTTGGGGGGGGGGGGGCGAGTTGAACGGATAAAAATATTTATAATGCAAATTCGATATTCATAATGCAATTTCTATTTCTTTGGTGGGGCCCTGTGTGCGCCGCTGGTACACGATTTTTTCCCCGTCATCTTGGAAAGCAATTATCTATTACTCCCTGGACTTTTCTTTCTTATCTGTCCATAGTAGCGCTCTCAACCAACCAATCAACCATTACAGGTGATTACGGCAGGCAGTGGCGCACCCAGGGGGGGGGGCAAGGGGTCCTGGCCCCCCAAAAAGAAATATAAATTGTATTATGAATATTGATTTTGCATTATAAAAATTTTTATCTTTTCATCTCGCCCCCCCCTATGCAATATAACTATTTTTATTCGTTCATCTCGCACCCCCAAGAAAAAATCCTGAGTGCGCCACTGACCGCGGGTGATTACGGTCCTGAATAAGTTGAAATTTGAAGCTATATGAATTGTTCGCCCACCGATCTCGCAACCGGAGTTTGGTACATACTGCTCTGAAATTATCCTCTTTTGTCCCCTGTTGCACTAGTCAATTATTACGCCAATCGTTCCACTCTGTTTTGCGTGCGTGCTGTCAAATTATAAACGGAATAACTATCATATCCTTATTCATCATCAAATTAGAGATACTTTTAGGTTATACGTCTAATTTTAAAACGTCGATTTTGACGAAAGTCCGAGGTTGAATTTAATTCCTCTTTTTTAAAGAATGTAAACGTCTATTTCTAAATCTTCTTTTATTTTTTTTTACGATCATTAGAAATGAAATGAGAGCGATCAGAAGCTGCTATCCATTTCTTTACAAATAAAAACTTTAATTCTGTTTTCTGAAGAACATATTTTTTATCAAAAATTCAAACGACTCGTGATAAATCCACATGTGACCATTATATCTATGACATTTTTCAGGTATGTTTTACAGGATACTAAGAATGTTGTAAACTACAGATTTGGTGCTAGGTATATTATTGGTTGATTGATAGCAGCATTTATTTGTAAAAAATCTCATGAAAAATGATTGAACTTCTACATGTCATTGCATATACTGACTTGAATTTTTTTTTTATTTCAAGATATTAATTGGTCATAACACACAGGAGGTACTTTCGTACATATGACGAAAAGAAATTAATGTTCCATGCATATATATTTTTTATTTTTCAGTTAGAGCCTTTTTTGTAAAAATTTGCTAAATTTCGATACTAACTCCACGATTTTGCAAAAAGTTGCATAGTTATTGCCTATTTTTTAATCATTTTCGTATTTTGGTGTTAAATTACATTGATAAATAAGACAGAAATTGTCGCATGGATACTTTTGAAAAAAAAGTTCCTTTATATCCATTGTCTTGAATTCTATCTGTCCCGTATCATTCCGTAGTGTTTTGCATAATCACTTGTATATAATTTGAAGTCGTTAAGTCAGCTGCATAATAAGATCTTCCAAAATCATCGTGATTTTTCAAATGTCTTCAAATTAGTCGGCCGAATAACCAACATTTTCTCTAACCTACTATGGGAATATCATAGGTGTATGATTAAAAACAAATCTGTTTGACCATTTACAATCAAATTTTCGGATATTTAGAAATGCTTAAATTAAATATCTAAACTTTCAAAAATTAAAAAATTTATTAATTTTTAATTTTCAGGCACATCTATTAAAGGAGTATCATTTGTGTACTGTTTAAAAAAAGGTCTAGATCCGATAAAACAAGTGCCTAAAATTCTGTTCGTTTGGTAATGTTCAAGTATTTTCTTCTGATGAAATTGCAATAGGAATATCATTTGTGTATTTTGTGTAAATTTTAAATTAATCTTATCACAAGAACGTCAATAATTAAAAATCAGGAATTTTATTTTTTAATTTTAAAATTGAATATCTTTTAATCTGTCTAATAATATAAATCAATATGTTATCTAAATGCATGTACTATTGGATTAGAATTTGCATATGATTTGGGAATTAATCTAGCTCGATCGTAATGATATTCAATATAAAAACTCGGGATTATTGAAAATTTTAATATCAAATAACATGATTTAAAGATTCTGGTAAAGGTTTGACATTCGTGTACAATTTTGAAAGACTGAGAATAATTTGTGGAGTATTCGTAAAAAAAATTACAAAAAAGAAAAGTTTTGCTTCTAAAGATTTAATTTTCTATTGTTTGAAATATTGGAGAATTCCCTAAAACTTTAGCTCTAGAAGAGTAATCTTTACTCGTGAAACAAGAAAGATAAACTAAAAAGTATTGTAATAGTAAACTTAGACTGTTTTTTACAAAGAAAACAAAACTTTGATTACTGAGAGTAATTCAATCGTAAAATTGACCTATTTCAGTTGAAAAAAAATTAAGTATATAAACCTGTGGAAAGACATTTCTAATAAGGATATGTTTTTGATTGACTGGGCAATTATCTGGGATTTTCTTACCTCCCAAAAAGATAACGAAATGTTAAGTATTCGGCGAAAATATCTTAAATTGAATTTTTTAAAGCTTATGGGGGGGGGGGGGGGCCGGAATACAAAATTATTCAAATTTTTTAAAACAATTACAGCATTAGAAACATTTCTATTCTTTTCCGCTTAAAATGACGTTTAAACCATGTTTCTATCTTAATTCGAACAGGAGATATTAATTTTTTTTGCAACATTCTAATAGCAGACAATCTTTGTTACTGCATGGTGAGTCATATATGAATCATACCATTTTCGACTAAGCTGAAACCAAAATATTTAATATTTGCCGCTACTGCATAGCTTACCGTATCTGCCTCAATCCGAACTACCTTTTATCACTTATTTTTGCTAGTAGACGGCAGCACATACGTAATTTTATGTCTTTATGTTTAGCTATTCTGTTGTTTGAATGATTTGCAGAATTCCACGTGGGGAAGCTGTATTTATAAACTGAAAAAGAGTATTAAACAAAGGAAAAAAAATAGTCAGTGTATAGCTGCAAGATAAGTCTAATCACACGTTATGATATTTTTCAATTTGAGCGATTTTATATTTATGTTTTGAACAGTAATAGGTATGATTCATATGTGCATCGCTATGCATTGAGGGGATCACTATTGAATTCTGTCGTCAAAACCAATTCTTTGACGTACAACTTGTTATGCCTCTAATTTTGAAATTTACACTGGTTGTGAGCATGACCCAAGGAAAAGATTGCCTGAAGAAGTTGATCTCGGAGTTTCAAGTAATATTGTGGTACGATTGTGCAGAAACATTCCTAGAAATAAGAACTACTAATTATATTTTGATAATTACTATAATTCTCCCCAACTTCAATATTATATGGCTAAACAGGGTATTTTCAGCATTGGTACAGTTAAACGAAATCGTGTTCCAGGATGCAAGCTCACTAATGATAAATAGATGTCAAAACAACCTCTAGGCACAAGTGCGGAATATGTCACATTACATGATAATATAGAAATTTCAAATATTTCATGGAAAGACAACAGAAACGTCATGTTTCTATAAACATACGTCGGAGTTAACTCAGTAGAGTAAATAGACAGATACGACAGAAAGATTAAAACAAAAGTTAGCATTGACTGTCCAGCTGTAGTAAAACACCATAACAAGCATATGGGTGGTGTATACATGTTGGACAGTCTAATCGGGCACTACAAAATAACTCTATGGCATAACTCTGTGCCTCAATAAATAAAGAAAATGTTTTAAAATATTTCACGAGGCTTAATACCGCTATTTTATTTTACTATATGATTGTATATTGTGTTATCTATGTCTATAGTAAATTTCTTAAGAAACATTTTAATTGTAATTTTAGTGTAAGAATTATTTTTAGCGTTTTCTCAAAATGAATTTTTTCATCATTTTTCTTAACGCAATATATCCTATTATAAAAATTTACGCTTAAAATGACTTAAAATTTTGCATACTTTCTCTCTATATATTTATAAAGGGAATAGAGTCTGCTCATGATTGCAGATTTATTAGTTTTTTGTTTACATTGGTATAAATTGCAAATGACAATGAATTTTTAGTGATTTTTATGAACAGTACTTTAAGTGCTACAAACTCTGAGATACACATAGTTTGATCTTGAGAATAGTCTATTCCCAACAATGTTATTACCTTCATTCTACATTTTATAAAATGGTAATATATTTGTTTGTTTTTTAGTTATCATGTATTGTAAAATGTCAAATTTTCACCAATTTTTTCCAGCTTTTCCCCCTGAAAAAATTATTTTAATGTGACAGCTAAATTTTTATATATTTTTCAAGTTTTAACTTAAATGTCATTATAAAAAATAGATAAAAAGACAAAAATAAAAAATTTCAAAAAATCACCTCCGAAGGTGTACGGATACCTTTATGCATAATGATTCATATATGAATCAAACTGATTTTTTTCTATAAAATAAAAATTTGAAAAATATTATTTTTTTCAATATTTTTTCCAATCCATTTGACTAAAAATCTATCACCAAAAAAAGTTTTGTTTGATTTTAAAAAATCATAAAGTGTAGGGTTTTTTATAAACAAAGATTGGCAAAAATCGGCAAGATTGGCATTTTTAAACAAAGCTTGAATTTTCATGCAGAAAACTAAACGTTTTTCTATATGATGGGTTTTTTTCACCATTTCTCGTATTTTAATTGTTATCAGTCAAGAACCGTTAAAGATAAATTTTTCATAATTGGAACATGTCTTTTTCAATAATTTTACTTTTATTTCCATTCAGCAAATTTGAAAAAATATGAACTTTTAAAAATATGATTTTTTAAAAATAAGTTACATCATTATTTTTTGGAAATTTTTAGTCTAAATATTTTTAATTCTTTTAAAATTAATATTTAAAAAATGCTGAATCATAATTAATACTTAAATATTTCTTTTTAATTAAATGAAAAAAAAAAATTGAAATTCAACCAATAATATTTTGAGTTACAACGATTTTAAAATACCTCACTTTTTAAAAAATTTAAAATTTTTAAAACTTCAAGAGAAGTTTTCTGATGTGATTGTACAACATTCTAATAGTAGCCAGTCTTTGATTAAACCTTTAAACGCGTTTTTCTGAATGGTGGGTTTTTCACCATTTCTCGTATTTAAATTCGTATTTAAGTCAAGAACTGTTAAAGATAAATTGTTCAAAATTGGAAAATGTCTTTTTCAATTATTTTACTTTAATTTTCATTCAGAAAATTTGAAAAAAATATTTAATTTTGAAAATATGATTTTTAAAAAATAAATTACATAATTTTTTTTAAAAATTTACTCTAAATATTTTTAATTTTTTTTAAAATTAATATTTAAAAAAATGCTGAGTCAGGATTAAAACATATATATTTTTGTTTAATTAAATGAAAAAAAATTGAAATTCAACCAATAATATTTCGAGTTATAACTATTTTAAATTACCTCACATTTTTAAATAAATTAAAATTTTTAAAACTTTAAGAGAAGTTTTATGATGTCATTTTTCAACATTTTAATAGCAGCCAATATTTGTTTAAACCTTTAAATGTATTTTTCTGAATGATGGTTTTTTCACCATTTCTCGTATATAAATTCGTATTTAAGTCAAGAACCGTTTAAGATAAATTGTTCAAAATTGGAACATCTTTTTCAATTATTTTACTTTAATTTTCATTCAGAAAATTTAAAAAAAATATTTACTTTTGAAAATATGATTTTTTAAAAATAAGTTACATACATTTTTTTGAAATTTTTACTCAAAATAATTTAAATTTTTTTTAAATTAACATTTAAAAAATGATGACTCAGGATTAGAACTTATATATTTTTGTTTAATTAAATGAAAAAAAAATTTAAATTCAACAGATAATATTTCGAGTTATAACGATTTTAAATTACAGGTGACCCTCCTATAACACGGTAGATAGGTTCCTAGAAAATGCCGTTTTGTGTAAAACTGTGTTAAATGAGACCCAGAGACAGTACAAAAAAGGAGGTTACGTTCCGAAAACTTATTAAAAACAATTTTTTTTAATTCCATATAAGCAAGTTAATTTTTATTAAAAATATCAATGTATGTATAACACAAAACGAAAAGAAACAAAAAATAATATTTTCAATTAATGTGACATTAATTTAATAAATTTCTTCCTCATCACTGCTAAGTACAATCAAACGAGAACATGTTTTCGGTTGAACGATGTCCTCTTCACTTTCAGAACTTTTTCTTCATTTAGATTTTTTGCACCTTCTATCCTCTTTAAAAAATCTGTAATTTTGGTCTGTTTGCTGGTTCTTACAAGGTCATTGTAGATTTCACGGTATGGAGATAGACAATTTTGCAGCTCCCTTTTGAATATTCGGCTTTTTTCAGCGGAAGGGTCTGCATTCAAGAAAAATGAGTCAAGATTTTCAGGTAATCTTAGACCTTCTTGCAATTTTATAGAGTTAGTTATAAATGACTAAATTATAATTTGTTTATACATTTTCATGTAAAGCCACTATAGTTTATTGTTCCTTCCCATCATTATTTTAAGGTAATTTAGTTTTTAAATGTGTTAATCAAAAATCATGATATCTAGTACTGTAGAAGTACAGTATTGTACAAAGGATTTCGCAATTTTTTAATCGTGTTAGAGTGAAACCGTGTTACAGGTTGCAGTGTTATACGAGGTTCCCCGCTATGTATCCTATCGTGTTAGAGCGAAACCGTGTTGTAAGATGCCGTGCTGTAGGAGGGCTACCTGTAAAATACTTTTCAGTTCAGGAGCTTCAGGAACTATAATGAGAACTACAATCCATAGGCTTAACCCTGCATTGTAAAATACTTTTTTCCATGAATTCGGGATGTTTAATGATTCTTTTAGATCAGACTGAAGTGATAGAATAAAAACTTAAGAGATGATCACGATTTTCTAACCGTATTTCTTACGAGCTGATAAACTAATTATTATGAGAGTTGTAAACTGGAGATTTAAAAAAAAAACCCGAGAAATACATTTTAAACTGTTATTAACCACAAACTTAGTATTAATTTGGTGTACAACTCTATTAGTTGCTAGATTTTAGCCTGAAAATAAAAATAAAAAGGAAGTGTCAGAAAGAAAAAGCATATTGAGAAACAATATTTTTTTGTAAAACATACATTTCTTTACCACAATCAGTTTCAGTATCGCAAAGTCTGTAGTGTAAAAATACTGAGTTATATATATACAGGTAACCCTCCTATTACACGGTACATAGGTTCCTAGAAAATGCCGTGTTGTGTGAAACCGTGTTATATGAGACCCAGAGACAGTACAGAAAGGGGGAGGTTACGTTCCAAAAACTTATTAAAAATAAACAAATTTTTTTAATTCCATATAAGCAACTTAATTTTTTTTAAATATATAAATGTATGTATAACACAAAACGAAAAGAAACCAAAAATATTATTTTCCTTTAATGCGACCTTAATTTAATAAATTTCTTCCTCATCACTGCTCTTTAGAATCAAACGAGAACGTTTTTTCGGTTGAACGATATCACCTTCACTTTCAGAACCTTTTTCTTCATTTAGATTTTTTGCAACTTCTAACTTGTTTATACATTTTCATGTAAAGCCAGTATAGTTCATTATTCCTTCCCGTCATTATTTTAGGGTAATTTAGTTTTTAAATCTGTTAAACAAAAATCATGTTATATAGTGTTGTAGAAGTGCAGTGTTGTACAAAGGTTTTCGCAGTTTTTTTAATCGTGTTAGAGCGAAACCGTGTTACAGGTTGCAGTGTTATACGAGGTTCCCCGCAATGTATCCTATCGTGTTAGAGCGAAACCGTGTTGTAAGATGCCGTGCTGTAGGAGGGCTACCTGTAAAATACTTTTCAGTTCAGGAGCTTCAGGAACTATAATGAGAACTACAATCCATAGGCTTAACCCTGCATTGTAAAATACTTTTTTCCCGTTCAACCGATCGAGCTGAGATTTCAGATATAGTTATTCAAAGGTATGAGCTCGGGAACGGCAACACGGTGAACTCTCTCTCTGTGAACGGCAACACGGTGGCGCTCCCGGTTACGGTTATATGTATAGAAACTCTAAATTTTCGAATGGCAACGACTACTTTTCCCGTCGCAAATTGCTGTGTGCATGCGAAAACTCTAAATAGCGTTATATATATATAACGGTCGTTATATATAACGGTCACAACTCTGTGAACGGCAACACGGTGGCGCTCCCGGTTACAGTTATAGGTATAGAAACTCTAAATTTTCGAATGGCAACGACTACTTTTCCCGTCGCAAATTGCTGAGTGCATGCGAAAACCCTAAATAGCGTTATAACGGTACGTTTATCACAAAAAACAGACGCGTTATGCACGCACAATAAACAGATCTGCGAAAAGGCCAACAAAAGCACGATGATGGCACCCATGTGGAAAATGTGTAATCCAAATAAAAGTTTTCTTTTCTCCGATTTGTGTTGTCATCAGTGATTGGTGTCTTGCCTCTTTTATATATGAAAATTTCCTGCGTGCGCCCCGATCATATTTTTCTAGGCCATTCTCAGAGCTGTTTCTTTTGTGCGTGCATAACGCGTCCATTTTTTGTGATACACGTACCGTTCCAAGCTATTTAGGGTTTTCGCATACGTTGAGCAATTTGCGACCGGAAAAAGTGGGCGTTGCCATTCGAAAATTTTGAGTTTCTGTACCTATAGCCGTAACCATGAGCACCACTTTGCTGCCGTTCACAAAATCTCGAGCTCATACCTCTGAATAACTATATCTGAAATCTCATCTCGCTCTGTTGAACGGAACAGACGCTAGAGGTCCATATATCGGCAAAGTTTTTTTTTATGACAACCCTGTACTTTAATATCCAATGAATTTATAAATATTTAATATTTTTCAACTATGAATTTCCTATTTCTATTATCAAATTTCAGAGTTTTTTTTCATACTTTATTACCTAAAACTTCACAAATATTTTCAAAAACCTCTGGGGTCCTGCATGAAATCAAAATAAAATTTTGACTACAGTGGCCGAATTTTAGTAGCTTAACTGATAAGAATTCTAAATTTCCGAAAAGGAGTATTATGTCATAATATTTTATTACCATGTTTTTATTAACTCGCTTTCTTGTTTGTGTGTGTGTTTGTCCAGTACAAATCTTGCAATCGATTTTTAACTTTCCGACTAACTAGACATTTGAAACTTTTAAAAGAGCTCAGAACGCGATGACAATGCATTATTTTAATAATTTTAGCCATCTTTAAGCAGCAATGAATTCATTTTCAGTTAAATTTTGTTTTGTAGACTGGTGCAGCCATCTATCGCCCGGAACGGGAACGAAAAGTTAAACGCAAGTTAACTTCCAATAAACTTCATTTTCTTTCAAGTTGATGGGATATTTCATAATTTTTTTAAAAAATATTTATTAATACATAGAATTGTCAAGTTTATATGACTCAACAGAAAACTTAAAAACATGGTATATAAAAAGTTCTCTTTATCTTGTAATTTTTTTTTTTGATTTGTTGATGGATTTTAATACAATCCAGCTAAGAATAAACAATTTTTGCTGCAAAAATGTCAAAAATTCTACTCCTGAAAGGGTGCGGCTCTTCTGAATCAGAGCCTATGGTTCAAATCCACGACATTCAAAGAGATGATATCGGATGATGGCGGAATGGCAAGGGCACTGGAATCCGGTACCAGAGTCCGTGGGTTCGAGTCCCTCTGTTGGCATGGTTGCTTGTAGCCGTTCCGAATCGGCTTAAAAATGTAGGTCCCGGTCTAATTAGTCCTCGTGCAGCAAAATATGACCGTAGTGCTCTTACCCCACCAACATATCAACCTTCAAAGAGATGGTTACATGTTTCGTACAGAGTAATAGAGATCATCGCCAGGCCATGGAGCCTTAGGTTTTATCGTCACAATAAACAATTGTGAAATACGAGGATCATCGAAACTTTTTGATGTAATCAAGGGTGACAATCGAATATTCTAGAAGAAAAGATGTGCGAGATTGTGGGGGGAGAGATTAAGGGGACAGTGGACCTTCAAACCCAACTTTTTTTGTACCATAGATATGTAAAAGTGGTTAAAATTTTAAGATGAAATATTAATAATTTATGAATTATGAATTATTAATTATATCAAAAAGTGGCCTAATTAAAAATGTTCCATGTGCATTTCTTTTGCATATAATATGGAAATTTTTATTTCAGTATATATTATAAAACTAACAATGAAACTTATTGCTCATTTTGAGCATTCATTAAAAATATGAAGAGAAAAAATGATAATAGTTAAAACACCCTTTTTATTACGCAAAATACCTATAAATCATCTTTTCAGTACAAAATTTAGAAATTCTGAGCTACGAAGCATAATTTTTTTCAATAAGGTTTATTTGATATACAGTTAAGTATATAAAATACAGTTAAGTATATCTTATTTTCCTATAACTTAAATTTCAAAGCAATACGATAATTAGAAATGCGCCTGGAGCAGTTTGAATATTCGTATGACATGAAAATTTTTATTTTGAGAAAAACACATTTGAAGTTATTGCTATTAGTAACCACATATTATCTAAATCAAATACAAATTCCTATAACTAGGAAAGTAATCACAGAAATAAAAAATTCGTTTGCAACACATTCCTACTCGTCCGTAGTTTACTATTCGATAAAATAAAAAAATCGAAATTTTCGACAAATTTCACAATTTTGAAAGTTCACTGTCCCCTTAAAGCGAAAAGAAAATGAGGAGTTTTATGACTTGACAACACACGGGAGACACCTGTTCACTAAGTCAGCAGATAAAGCGTGGAAATTGAGATTGTTGTGAACAATAGAGCTGACAAGACGGTGTAAAGCAAAGGATCGAGAATCCAATGAAGTGGACCAATTACATGGAAATATATTTATATGCAGTAGATTAGGGTTTCCCAAACTATGTTCCGCGGAACACTGGCGTTCCACGGAAAGTTAATAGGTGTTCCGCGAAAACCTGGAATTGTTTCATATCCTGCAACTGCTACAAAAAATTCTAACATGTTGGACCGATTTATGCTCTAAAATGTCTAAAAATTTATATACCAAGAAAATAATGTTTTGATTCTCATTTTTTAAAGGTTATTGATTATGATTTATTACATACCCTACAAAAAAAAAGAAGGTGTTCCGTTAAAATTTCAGGATTTACGAAGTGTTCCATCGTAGGAAAATTTTGGGGATCCCTGCAGTAGATAAGGGTAACGCAGTCATGCTATTGACTAAAAAAGGGGGAATTATTTATTATAAGTAGCGAAGTTTTCAAGAAAAATTTAATTCAAAAGGTGAGTTTATATTATGATTAATTTTTGCTTCAGAAACCTGGAGTACCAATGACCCTCGTTTATGTAAATTCTACATAGAGGAAATCACAACAAATGCTCCTCGGACAGGCAATGAATTAATATATAGATCGAAACATGCATTTTTCACCCTTTTAATTTACTGTAAATTTCAAAATGTGCTTATGATATGTGAGATATCCACATTAAAGGAGGTGAAGGACTTTTCCTTTACTGCTACATCCCTTTACTGCTTCATGTGCGTCCATATTAAAAAAAAGTATGCGCTGTATGAAAGAATAACATATTTATTAAAATAGAATTAAAACATAAACAATGAGTGCTGTGGCCCAGTTGGCAAGAACAGTAGGCCACTGATCTGAACGTCCGCGGTTCGATGCTCGTCGCTGCAAATTCACCGCCGTGTTCACTAATGTTGGCCGGGGCACATCGAAGTTCTCAAATTTACCTCTGGAGGTGCGGGGTCAAGTGTTCCGGTCTCGTCTCTTGACTCGGTTCGAAATTACTGGACCGATGTTATTCGAGGTAGATTTCAGCCCCAGTGGTGCCTCGCCTTAAAATGAAGCTGCTTACTACCCTTCGCCAAGCACCTAGGATTTGAGAACCTATGTCCTTTGGACTTGCTGTAGGCTTTCATACACCAAGGGGATTCAATTGAATGCCCGTCCAACCGTTAAGGTATACGGATAATTGATAACCAATCATCCCGGGCGCAATCCTGCTCAACTGGGACACACTGGCTCAAGGACACTGGGACCTCCAACCCCTGCCCCCAAGCCGAACAACGTCTAATAATTCATTAATAAAATTGTTTTTCGAAATTTAGCAGTTTAGTGGCAACCACCAGTCCTGTGTTCACTTTTCCTCATTTTTTCCTCTTTCTTTTCCTTCTTCTTATTTTATTTTTCTTATTGTTACAGATTGCATTATAATGCTTACAATATCATTACACAATTATTACTATTTTACATTATTTTTTTTTCTTAATTACATCAAATTTATATAGATACATATCAACATGACAATACAATTTAACCTGACAATTACGTAAATACACTCACAAAAATACAATTTACTCTAATACATTTACATACGTACAATAAAACAAATTACTATTAATTGAAGAAAAGTGCAATGTGGCATGAGAGAAGGTGATACAAGTATCCATAAGAATACCGACCACCTTCCTAATGAAGCCTCTACAGTAAGTCACAATAAAGCTTATGTTTCTTTCATGTTCCAACATCCGCTGGCAATTTATTTCTTAGGTCTCTGAACTGCTCGCAGTCGAATGAACAGTGGTCTGGCGTTGGGATATTTCCACAGGTACATATATCTGATTTTTGGTGAAATCATACATACACCAAGGGGATTGGAAATAAGAAACATAAGCAATTACAAAAGAAAACTTGCAAGTGTGGCTAACAACTTCCACCAAATAATATTCTACCAAAAGGCAACTGGAACGAAAGCTTAAAAAAATGGCAGCCAACATGTCAAAACATCTGGGTAAGAACATCAGAGCTATCGTAGGACCACAATAATTGACAGCTTCTGAAAACTGCCGGTGACAGCCGCACTGCAACTGGAATGACAGCTCCTGGTAGAGCGACTCTGCTTGGCAGCATGAATCCTCTCGAGGTGAATCCCCCTATACTCAGGGCCCGATTATGAACGCTGGGGTCCCTGGGCAGATGCTATTTGCCCCCCCCCTTACGAACAATTATAAAATAAGAATTATCCATGGACTATACTATTAGAAGTACTGGGTGCATACAAAAAGCATGTGAGGAAAAGTGGTTAAAAATCAGGATTAAAGAAAATCGTTTGATTCACATATTAAATTTTGATTCAAATATTGATTTAAACCAAAGAACCCTGCATGCGAGTCCTATATTTGCTATTACAGTGTATGGCTGATAAGATGAAGCATTCAAAAACATGTTTCCCATCAAATTGAATGTTGTACGTCTTATACAACCTGATAGTTTAACATTTTTCCTAAAGCAAAAAGCAAAATTAAAAACTTTCACTTATCTGACACCTTATGTATTTTAGTGTTGAGAAACATCGCTAAAGAGATTTTGCACGTTAAAGAGGACAGTTTTCGGGCTCCCTAGCATCAGGGGCCGTGGGCAAAGTCCCGATTTGCCCATGCGATAAAAAGGCCTATACTCTTACTACGATGCGCGCGCAGCTGGTATGTACTTTGCATAATTTAGTGTGCAATTTCCAATTTGCACTTCTTCGGACGCGAAGACTGGAAAATGCTCAAACTCAGCAGCACTGTGACATCATAGCTTTTGTAATGTATTTTCGACGTATTTCTGTAAGAAAATAAAATTTAACAGGAAGAAGCTGGCGAGCATGTGTTGCTTGCACGCCACAACATATTTCCTATAAGCAACATATAATATATTTCCTATAATAATTTTATAATTGTATAAGAGTCTATGGGTTTGAAGCCCGCAATAAGCTTAAGGCTGGTGTGTACTAACCCTATTGGATTCCCTCAAATCAATGTTAACCTATGAACAAAATGCGTCCAAGGCTGGCCGACATGGATTGAAAGATATATTCTAAAAATTGTACTCCGCAATAGAGAACGAAATTTGACACCTTGGGGCAATTTTCATTGAAAAAAATGCAAATAATATTTTAAAATTTAAGTGATTCAGAAAATAAAAATCTGGTCTAGTGTGTCTTAAACACTCATAAATTCTTTTGGTGGGTAAAATTTATAAAAATGAATGCTGTTGCGACGTGCAGAAAAGTTCAGGATATCTGAAAATAACATTTTTATTGGATTATCGGCATTGGAGCTGTCACAGTCACTGAAGCACCAGTTGTACATACGATCGCACGTAGTAACATACACCTCCTGGGACCCACGAGTCTCGTTTGAGCCTTCTAACTCTTCCCCGGGCTAAACCCTTTATAGAGAATATGTAAGGTATACATAAGATTCGATTCACAAGAATCGAACTTTTGAGTGAATGAATTAAAGAAGCTGCTTGAGATATGCTAATTTCGGCATACGCGCTTGGTATAAATACCAAGCAGCTTGATTAATACAGAGGTTGAAAAAAGGTTGCTAAAGTTGATAGATAAGCGTAAGGGAGCTACGAGGAAAGCAGCTCCAGGTGCTATCCTGCGCCAGTGCTTAGGGGGCCCAAAGTTTGGTTTGACTCTCTGCTGGTTTGTGAGTATTTGCAATGTGTATTTATTGAATGATAATATATATTCCGTACAAGTAGTACTTTTGCTTATTGCTGTAAAAGCAAATTCTATATGTGCAACGAATTCAATAAACATTGTTTCATGTATAAACTGTGTTTGTATCAAATTCAAATAGAGTGCCCCTAATATACTCTATAGTGGCGCCCGAAAGTTTATATATACCCTGGTTGTTCTCGTAACATTTATAACGAACAACATATTTGAAGTTTGAACTTTATACTGTGGTTTACTCTGATATTGATGAAACTAAATTGTGGATGTATCTTGTTATTATACTTATATACTATTTGAAAATGAGTGTTGTAGAACAAAACCCTGCTGGAAATTTTCCCCGGGTAATTATGGTTCAGCATTTTGCTCCATTCGAAGCCACCTTCAATGGCTGCCCCTCAAGCCAATTCCTAAAGAAAATTGAGCATTACTTTCAACAACAATGCACCTCAGAGAGGGATAAACTTAAAATTGCTCTAGCTTCTTTAAGAGGTAGTGCATATCAGTGGTACACGTGTATGCAAAGCAGTAATCTGATTTTTGACTATTTGTCATTCAAGCAACAGTTTCTTAGCGTTTTTCCAAAGACCTTTAATCAAAGTCAAATTGAAGCGGAAATTTATTCGCTAAGGCAACGTGAAGGTCAGTCTGCTTTAGATTTTGCTATGGAAAAGATTTCCAAGTGTGACGAATATCTAGAAGGTGTGACGGAAGCGGAAATCTTAAAAATAGTTATCCAACGTTTGAAGCCAAGTGTTCAAGATTTTTTAGACAATAAAATTGTTACAAGCAAGGTTACCCTCCTTCAAGCTTTATCTAAACATGATAATAGGCATTTCTTCGCTACCCCTTACCCTCACTCAGGTACGAGAAGTTTTATTCACCCCCGCCAAAATTTTTCGCGAGTTTCAAACCAACAGCGAAACCAGTATTGGAGGCGAAAGAATAGAAGCTCACGGCGTTACAATGAAATTAGTGCACTTAAAGTAAATAATTATAATGGAATAGTTTGTGGGTGGGGTAAAGAATCGGTCATGGGACCAAATATAATAGACCTTTCAACTATTATTAATTAAATGTGATGTAATTAAACATCCTAAAGTCTTCACATTGTGTTGTGTTTCACAAATTATTACAGACTATCTGATAGTAGATAATAAATGACACGTTTATTAATTAACAACATCTAAAATGATATACATACACACAGAAAATATTACACTTAATCCTTCCACTTATCATCACAGATATTCACACTTATTATTTTCAATATTGGCTACACTCATGAATTACGTTACGTTACCTATCCACATTACTCCTAATTCTTAAATATCTATCAAAACTATATTATGAACTTATTCGGAATGAATGAGAAAATGCGAGGGCACCTATTTATCACAAGGTGTCAAATAAAAGAGCACAGACATACCTCCACTGATGCATGATATTGCTGTCTTTCACAGGCGCTGGGTTCTCGGAGAATTGGGGTCTCCTTAAATGAACTAGGACGGGGTTCATCAAATGCGCTCGCTCCGTTCGAAAATCTTTCAGTCACACCTGGTTCTTTGTCGGGGCTCGGTCAATAACTGGTCAGGTAGGCTTGGCGCTCCGCTGGGTCTCATTCATCGGTTCCATACTCGGCTGGGCACTTTTGGTATCACTTATTTTCTGTTATGGGCTCTCGGCATAAAACATCACGTCAGATCTCGCTATTAGCAGGAACTCCTTCGGTTTAGGCTCTCCGCATCATATTCTTCTTATCTGGTTCTTAACACTCCTTCGTATCTGGTCCTTTGCAAAAACTCCCTCTCATCTGCTCTTTAGCAAAACTCCTTCTGATATATGCTCTCGGCATAAAACTAATTCGTTAATATGTCTTCCACCTTCTTATTGCTCCTCCTTTCTTTTTGCCACGCCTTCCTTTGCCATTGGTTTTCCATAATTTTGGGGGGACCTATATCTCTCTGCCCATTCGTACATTCTCCTCCCCTTACATAACATCATATTCCCATGGCTCTTTTCATCACGTGTTCCCAGCACTTCATCTGTTTCCGTTTACCTTGTTTTCGGCTAACTCATATCTTCTCCCCGCCTTTCATGTTCAACTGTTCTCATTTTTAACGATTTATTTTCTACCTGCCTTCCCATATTCGCTTTCCTGTCTGTGTATCATATCTTTTCACTTCTTAATTACCTCTCCATCTGGACTTCCTTTGTCGGCGTTTTTCTCTTCATCTCCTGGTTCCCCTTTTTTACGTTTCTTTCTTTTGAACCTCTCAAGTCCATCGCCTATTCATCTCTTGTCTCCATCAATCCTTATTTGTAACTTCACCGTACGCTTGTCCCCTTAACTCTGTTTGTCCGCACATGTCTCTTTCTACCTCATTATTTGCAATGTTACGCGTATTTCCCCGTAACAATAATATGCAAGCACCTTACGTGCACTTGATAGTTGTTTCACATGATATGGTTCAACCTGTTGAAACTATGTGGTCAAATGTATTAACTTGTCCGACCAGTAATCATTATTTTGAGAATAGTGAAAGTCGGGGTATTATTGTGGCTTACAAAGAAAGTGAGCCTAGCTGGAATAATGCTGTAATTCCAGTACAAATTTCTGAAAATAGTGCCTATACTAATGCTAGTGGTTTAGAAATAAATCATCTGATACTTCTATTAATGCTATACCTGATATTTTAGATGGTATTCACACATCTGTTAATGAAGGAAATTTAGTAGATGACGAAGTATGGGTTACGGAAGTTAGTGAAAACTTATTAGTTGACGCTAATAAACATGCTTTAAACGATAGTTGGAACTCGCTAGGTAATGATAATATTATTTCAAGTTCCCAGCCGAATGAGGATGCTGTCGAACAGGTTGATAATATGGTCTTAAATAAAGTGCATGAAAACCAGACTGAGAGTCAGGAGGAAAATTTGACACAGAGTTATACTGTAAGTAGTTCAGCTGATGTTTCGGAAGTTGTAGAAGTAGTTAGCATTAAAACGCACGAGTACGAAAAGCTTAATCTTCCTAAAACTGAAGCAGTGTTAAAGAATTTAAATGATAACGATTCTGATGTCGCAAGTTTCAAAGAGACTTTTTCGTCAAAAGAGGATAAAACTAAAGTTAAGGGGGATAAAAAACGTGAAAAAGAGCCTTCAGGTTCCAGCAATAAACTGCTAATATTGAAGTAATTACGGCGGTAAACAAGAAGTCGTATAAGCACAAATACGAAAAGCAGAGTCAGGTTGTTGAAAACATGAAACAGGCGGCGAACTAACTTGTAAACGTATCATAAATGGCGAGATAAAGCCAGTAACTGAATACATAGGTGCGGCGTATAAGTTTGAAAAAATAGAATCTGCATTAAAATCTATACCGATACAAGCAAAAGTACGAAGAAAAGTAAAGTGTGTACTGCAAAACCTCCATCAAAGGATGAACGTGGCACACATAAGGTACACAAGGTTATCAAAAGGAGGAATTGCAGTTTTAAAGCTCCTTTGCATAAGTACAAGAAACGCAAGATATCAGCCGCCCAGCAAGGTTGGCTTCTTCCGAAGAGAGCTCCTGTCCATCGTCAAGCCGGACCAGAGCCTCAGGACCAACGCCCTGCTGCACGAAGGATGACCACACGGTCAACGAATCCCTTTACTAGGACTGCGACCATCAAGAGAGGTTCTACGGAATGGACAGACTGGTGCAGGGAAGTTGCCGCTTTCATGAACAAGTCTTGTATCAATTCTCTTATTCTAACTCCCACCCTTTAATAAAACCGAACCAAATTGGTTTGAAGTTCCCCAGTGTATATGCTGTGAAAAAAAAAAATGAGAGGAAAGGGGTCAGCCACTTAAAAAAACGGCATACTGTTGTTTTATAAATTTTTGAAGGGGACATGTAGGGAATAGAAAAAAATACATACTGCATAATTTAGTAATTAACGACTAATGTACTAACTTCACAAAACATAACACATGTGCATTATGAATTGGGGGAGAGCAGATACAAACAGTCAAGAAATGTCATACTGTGCAATTATGTTGTCACTTTTAACTAAAATTGACTTTCTAGGGCGCAGTTGGCAAGGCCAGTATCCGCAACTCTGCAAATCCACTGTTTGATGGTGTCACCTGGACCCTTCGGGGTTAGTTTTGTAAAATGGGAGTGGTGTTTTTCCCCCACACAACGTGTGGAAGGTGTTTTTGGCTTTGCCACCCATTATGTAAAAAGTCAGACCAGCACGCGTTTTCAATTAGTTAACTGAACCCATTCATACCTCAGTTACCTAATTTTTTTTCGAGGGAGGCCAGTGTAAGGTATACATAAGATTCGATTCACAAGAATCGAACTTTTGAGTGAATGAATTAAAGAAGCTGCTTGAGATATGCTAATTTCAGCATACGCGCTTGGTATAAATACCAAGCAGCTAGATTAATACAGAGGTTGAAAAAAGGTTGGTAAAGTTGATAGATAAGCGTAAGGGAGCTACGAAGAAAGCAGCTCCAGGTGCTATCCTGCGCCAGTGCTTAGGGGGCCCAAAGTTTACGTGGCAGTACTGCTGGTTTGACTCTCTGCTGGTTTGTGAGTATTTGCAATGTGTATTTTTATTGAATGATAATATATATTCCGTACAAGTAGTACGTATGCTTATTGCTGTAAAAGCAAATTCTATATGTGCAACGAATTCAATAAACATTGTTTCATGTATAAACTGTGTTTGTATCAAATTCAAATAGAGTGCCACTTCAAATTATATACACCCAAGTCTGGGTAGAAGTGATCTATTTTCTCTATAAATATGCACTTCTACCCTAACTTTGGGTATGTATATCTTAAAGTGGCACTCTAAATAATATCATTCAAACACATTTCTTACATAACAACAATGTTTATTCAAACATTTGTACATATAGATTTTGCTTTTAAACATAAAGCAAGCACACTACTAGTACGAGGTATATAATATTTATGTAAGGCAAATATAATTCAATATATTTTCTGGTATAACTATTCATGCAATGACAATACAACTTGAGATACTCACAAATACATCGGAAAGTCGACCAGCAATGCTGCTTCGTAAACTTTGGGCTTAACAAGAACTCGCGTATGTCTAATGCAACCTAGCTATGCCTCGAGCGGCTGCTCGCTAAACTCAACTATTATTGAACCAGACTCTAAACCTAGTTCCAGCTCGATATGTCGTTTCGTGATCTCTACTCCTCCTTTCACTTCCTCTCACTTCCTCAACACTTCGTCGACCCTTCTTTAATCTAGCTGCTTGGTATTTATACAAACGGCGTTTGCAGCAGTTAACATATCTTAAGCGGCTTTTTTAGATATATTCACTTAAAAGTTCGATTATTGCGAATCGAATCCTATGTGAACCTTACACCTTTCGGTCAGAAGTATTTCTTCCCGAAATATCCCGTTTATTCGAATTTTCCTTAATCTCTCCTCTAGGGTTTCGAAACCTAATTGGCTTTCTTCTCTTAGCCCTTACAAAGTCTTGCTTTTCTAGCCTTCCTATTGATTCCTTCATCGCGTTTTCTTTCGACGGATGTGGTTCCTCGTTATGTTTCTCGAAGAAACTGACGGTCCGGCACAACGTAATCAATCGCATTTAACATTGAGGTGAGCGAATCCAATAGGGTTAGAACACACCAGCCATCAGTATTTGAGGCCGTTCGGAATTAGCTTTAAAGTGTAGAATCAGAGGTCTTTATATCTCTTATCTCAAAATATAACCTGAATGGGCTCCAATAGACTTAACTATTCTCTTGAGTTAAGTTAGAAAACGAACTTTTGATGTATCTTTATTGTTTGTAAAATTTAATAACTAAGATAAAGTTTAATTATTATTTTATTATTTAGGGAAAGTAATGGCATTTACTATATATTAACCCTTCAGCGAGTGCGACCTATATACACACATATATATATATATGTGTGTGTGTGTATATGTATATATATATATATATATATATATATATATATATATATATATGTGTGTGTGTGTGTGTGTGTGTGTGTATATATATACAGAATATATGAAGTATATATATATATATATATATATATATATATATATATATATATATATATACTAGCATTATTGCCCGGCATTGCCCGGGTAGATATATAGATATAAAATTTTTCATGCATTTCATCAAAAAAATACTGGGCTGCACCCCCGCTCTTCATGTTCATCTGGCCAGTTGTGTTTATTTGGGGAGCCAGGACCAAAGGTCATTCCCAACCCTCTTCCTCCCGCGCATTGGAATGTGACCCCCCGTCAACCCCCAAACCATCTCTCTTAACGCAGCTGGTTGTGGTGAAGGTGCTCCACAGGTGGTCGCGCATCTCTTAGAGGCACATAAAGCATTAAAAAATTAATTTAAAAAAACTAATTGAGCCCCAAATTTCGTTTTTCCTGATTTAAGTTTCTCGGGTCCTAAACATTAACTGTGCGGAATTTGGTCCCGGTGGGTGAAACAGTCTATGATTCTATAGCGGACAAACAAACAGACGAGCTCTTTTATATATATATATATATATTTACTAGTAGGTAACCCGTCATTTTGACGTCATAATGGAAAAAGTATATGAAAGTTAAAAAATATCCAGAATTATCTAATATATTGCATTTAATCCACACGTTGTAAAAGCAAACCCTTTCATTATTTTTTATTTATTTAGTTTTTCATGCGATTGGAGTAGTAGGCTGCCATCCAACCCGTCATTTTGACGTCATAATACTAAAAATGACGTCATAATGGAAAAAGTATATGAAAGTTAAAAAATATCCCGAATTATCTAACAATATTTAATTTAATCCACACCTTGTAAAAGCAAACCCTATCATTATTTTTTATTTATTTAGTTTTTCATGCGATTGGAGAAGTAGACTGGCATCCATTTTATTTTCAGTTCACTACGCGATTCATTCACATTCAAGTTTGTTTACTTTCAGAATTCATCGCAAAAGTAAACAGATTTTAAAAACTGTTAAATATACAGCAAAAAATTTATTTTTAGTTCTGAATGTTTTATAGAAAAATAGGCTGAACAAACGTGATTTGATGGAGAAGATATTTGTTTTAAGGTAAGAAAAAATTCTGATCCACATCTGAAATTGAAATTAAGCCTAACCGGCGGTTTGTTTACTGAGGGCTTCAAATGAAAGATGAGTACAGCCCGGAAGTGTCATACAGAGACAACGGCTATTATATATATATATATATATATATATATGTGTGTGTGTGTGTGTGTGTGTAATGAATGTTTTTGGTGTCGATGAACTTCAGACTGGAAAATAATCTTAGAGTCTTAGAATAAAGTAGTCGTCGAGAAGTTTAGGCAATGCGTGTTGTCGAACCGGAGCCAGGCGACTGAGAATTCAAATCAAAAAAAGTCCAGGCGAGAGACACAGACATCCGAAATTTTGATTGAATTGTCTCTTTATTTGGATTACTTGGATGGTTTAATTACACTTCATTGGAGTCACAGATCAAATTTATTTCAGCACTATCATATCTCAAATCTGCCAAGAGCCTTTCAACAGCACAGGATAAAACAAAAGACAAAGGGACGCAGCGCGCCCAAATTCTTACATCCTACCAGTCCCGCGGCAAACACACAAAGGTGCGAACGAAACTAACTCTCTCGAACGCATACGATTAAATTAAACTCCCGATTGGTCAACACATGACACCTGACCGTAATACGTCAGATGAAGTGATATTTTCGAATGTCATAGAAGGTTCTTTGTTACATAAGATCCGTCGGCGCGTGGACTTCGGGGAAAATCTAATAGGTTATTTCGGGTCAAATTGAGGGGTAATGCTTTATTGCAATAGGATAACTTACTAAAGGAAGCGTTATTTTTAAAACGTTATTCTTTCATATATATATATATATATATATATATATATATATATATATATATATATATATATATATATATATATATATATATATATATATATATATATTTATGGACTGGGGCCGCCCTTGGTACAAAGTGCGACATGTTCGTAATTTTGAATGATTTGTTTTTACATGTAAGGTTTGAATGCTCTAAGCAGTTTCTATTTATAGCCACACCCTTTCTAATGCAGGTCTGATTTTATGACACTTGTCATAAAATCGTACAAGTGTCATAAAAGTACAAGTGTACAAGTGTCATAAATGTACATTCCTTTACCTTCATTGTTAATCGGGATTTAACCGTGGTAAACCAGAGATTATGCTGGATTACAATACGACAAAAGCAGGAGTTGATGGAGTCGACCATATGTGCAGCTATTACACGGTATCCCGCTTATCACGAAGATGGACAATCTAATTGTTTGTTTTAGGTTTCTGGGCATAATAAGAATCGATTCACAAGTTGTCCTTAGATCAAATAAACCGAACAGTCATGAAATAATGCGATTGTATCTGCATTATTTGGCCTTTAATTATAAATATATCTCAATAATATCAGTATTATATATCTTGCCATAATCAAGGTTGAAAGAGACGTTGCACTTTGTGCCACGCGCGCCCGCTAGTGTTCCAAAAATTGGCGCGCTCGCTGAAGGGTTAATTAACTTATTTTTTATTAATTTGAAAGAGTTCTAAATTCACTTAATTGCATTTTTTCATCTAGTCGTACAGTGGTTTTCGTTATGTTAATTTACTAAGATGAAAACATATAACCTAGATCCAATAGCTAACAGCAATTCACAAATGATTACTCAAATATATATGACACTCGCAATTGAAGATGAGAGACCAAAATAAAATTTATTCTTTTCTAATAAATAAAAAAAATTTAGTAATTTTTTTTCACTCTTTACTTTAACTATTTGCTTAAGGCAACATCCATTTACAAATTTATATCAGAACACTATTCACTCGACTCAATAATACCGGGTGTTTCAAAAGTCACGCACATCAACTTTTGTGGTTGAGTTTTAAAGACAGATGAATTATGTTAACAAACATAATAAAGGACAAGCAAACGTTGAACGATTATCTTTATTGCCAGGTGTCAGACATGGTCAAATCACAGTAAATGTTCAAAATGATGTCCGTTTTCCTGGACACACAATCGAACTCTTTTTACCAGATTAGTCGACACTTTACGAAGTGTGTGAGAAGTAATGTCCGATATTGCATGAAGGATGTTACTCATAAGGTCATCAAGCGTATGGGGATTATTGCCGTAGGCGACTTTTTTTTAGATATACCCAAAGGAAAGAATCCGGAATTGACAAGTCCGGTGAACGTGGTGGCCAAGTCCTTTGGAAATGACACGATCATCGAAAAATTCAGTTAAAACTTCCATACTGTCCCGTGATGTGTGACACGTTGCGCCGTCTTGCTGCAACCAACAAGGATTTTAAGCAACAAGGATTACCATGTGGATGTGCTCGAGTTTTGAAACACCCGGTACATATCTAAATATACCTCTCATCAAAAATTTATAAAATTCACTTAACTGCATCATTAATAGAAATGGCCCAAAAAACTTATTTAATGATTGACTGACAAAAAAAATTAAAAAGAACAAAAAAAATATTAAACTATGGTATAGCTGAAACCTAAAACAACTTAACTGTGCATTAGATGCCGGATGGCCTCGAGGCTTCTTTCTATCACTTAGCCGTCTACAGATATCCGCCGTGGAACAAGTTGAGCTTCAGAGCTACTCTCTCTGGCCATGTATTTTCAGCAGCTATTGGATGTTAGTCGATGTAGGTCGAACCAGCAGTCTGAGAAAATGGGGCCCCATTTTTCATTCGTCAACCCTTTTATTATCTCCTTCTCGCCCCCTTCAAAGGCACCCCTAACTTTTAACCCCATCTTCTCTGACTGGGCGAAACTATTTAGAGGACTGCTGACCCCACTACATGGATCCATGTCGAAGGGATTGGGTCTCTTACCAGTAAGAACTCCAGGCTCTTTTCTTTAACCCTTTCATGGGCATTTTCACTGTGCAGATTTTCCCCCAATCTATTTTTAACCTAAAGAATCTTGAAAAATTTTCCAATTAAAGGATGCAATTTATTTTTACTTCTTTAAAGTCATAACAGATGGCAGTACTAACCATTTTTCTGCTCATTTAAATGGAATACATTGAATGCGAGTGTAAAAAGACTAGATTTAGGCGTTTGCACTGTGCAAACGGCTACCCTAAATGGGTTAAAATGCAGTAAAAATATCTCCTTCTCTTGAATGGAGTTGGAAGAATTTCGTTGCGTCATTTTCTGAATTTCGTCATCTCGTTATATGAAGATCTTCGGCGGCTTTGATTCATTAAGCGATATTTTAAAATTTATATACAAAAAAGAAAAATGAAGCGTATAAAAACTTAAAAATATAAAAGAGTAAATAAATTAAGAAAAAATAAACAAACCTTAAACTTTAGAAAAAACGTTACCTTGAGTCAGTCAATCAAAGTGAAAAGGAATTAAAATAAATTGAAAAATGTCAGTAAATCAAATACAAAAAAAAAATTAAGTACTCTATACTACATTTACCGTATATAAAAACATGATTTATTGTTATTACTTAATTAATTGTTAAACTTTCATGAATGCCACCACAATTAATCCGTGCGAAAATTAACCTAATGACACTCATAAAACTGAAACAATACGAAAAATATTACATACGCATTTCATGCTATGCATATTTAATTTATAAAGTGATACACAGAAATCTCTTAATTACGAGAGAGACTTCAGTATGGAATCTATTTTCCCCAAGTTAGGAGAATATCAAAATGCTTTTAACCGGAGAGTAATTTACTCTCCTACTTATTTCAGAAACAGGATCAATAATTAATTTCGAGTCACACTTTAATAACTTTTTGACAAATGAAAAGCAAAATATGTAATGAAAAATTTACCATTTTACTATAAAGTAATGTTAGAAAGTAATCATAAAAAAGTAGTTTTTCAAATTAAATTTGATTCTCATTTATTTTTAATGCCTATGACATAGTTTTAAAATAATTAAAAGCATTGCTTTTTTCGAAGTTTTAGTATCCATAACGTTGAAAAAACTTTTTGTTTCTGTAAAACAGTAAACATACCTAATACCTTTTTTGCTTTAAGATAATTGCTTTGACTGAAAAAAAAGGGGTAATTTCTGCTAGAGTAATAATTAATTACGTCTTTGGATTCAGGTCGAATATTTCGATCTTATAATCATGCTTAATTAATTTTGGCAGCTTCGTGATAGTCTTTTAGTAAGTGAAAAAATAATTAAATATACTTTAAGAACACGCACCACTTAGAAAATTAATTTCTGAATAGACATGGTTTACCGGTGGATATAAAATTTATTCTTAATTAAAAATTAAATTTAAAAATCACCCATTGTTTTAATATTCCTTTCTTTGATCAGGTGTTCAGCTATATTATGAAATATCTGTTTACCTTTAAATAGATAGTGCAATACATGTAGATAGTATTTCATAGTAAGGAAAAGCTGAGCGAATAATTGAAAGATCGAAAGAATACCTAAATATCCCTTTAGGAGTGTTTTCCCCTGGAACATATTTTTTTATCCAACTATAAGTGCGACCTTTAATTCAATTGTTTCTGGCACATTAGCTCTTTTAATGTTTTTACAACTTACCTCTCTAAATCTGTTGAGATGAATGTAATCTTGACATTTCAAAGATTTCTCAATTTTAGAGGATACTTTATTCTTTCTACTGTGTACTGAATTCACTGAGATATCTCACCAGCTACTGAAAACTGAGATAAAATTCGACGCTTCAGTTTTTCCCCTACAATGTATTTGTCGGCCAGTCATGCTGAGTAGCCCGCTTTGTGTACGAGGTCAGTGCGAGGCCTGTGGATTTTGGCAGGTTGAAGATTTTTATCTTTTCAGAATTGTGATACACACACACACACACACAGAGAGAGAGACATATATATACACACACACACATATATATACACACACACACATATATATATACACACACACAAACACACACACATATATATATATATATATATATACATATATATTTATATACTTGTTAGTTGTGCTAAAACGTAATCATTACCCCGATAGTCTTTCCAAGCACATAATTGGTTGTTTTACACTGGTGTAAGAAATTAAGAGAATTTGCAGACTTCGTCGATTATCTCTAGAACTACAGTACCGATTTTAATGAAATTTGATTTGTACATACATTGATACAATACAAAACAAATAACCCTTCAATAATTGTAATACACACTCATGATCGTGCGTAACACTCGTTGGAGTCGAAAGGTATGAAACAGCGGTTGCAGAATAAACAAAAAAGGGGTTAATAGGTGGGTTAATAGGGGGTATGGTCCCCTCTTACAGATATACAGGTCTCGCAGCGTGATTTCATACTTGAAATAAGGCAGTTTATCATTTCCTGTGGCAATTGGTCCCACTCGTTCAGCAACGCTGTTTTCATTCCCTGGATGGTTCTCGGAGGGGGGTTGCGAGTTGCGATTGCCCTTCCCAGAGCGTCCCAGACATACTCTATAGGGTTAAGGTCTGGAGATCTGGCTGGCCAATTTATCCGGCGAATATCCTCAATCCCTAGAAATTAGTCGACCAGAAGAGCTCTATGTTGCTTCGCTTTATTGTCCATTAAAATGAACTCAGGGCCAACTGCACCCCTGAAAAGGCGAACATAGGGCTCCAAGACTTCATCCCTATACCTCATACCAGTCACAGTGCCTCTTTCAAAGACATGGAGAGGTGTGCGGCCATCCAACATGATGCCTGCCCATACTATTAAACCTCCTCCGCCATAATGGTCGATTTCGCGGACATTGGAGGGTAGGTAGCGGGTCCCTGGTTCCCTCCATATGAACGTACGGCGAGAATCGGTGTTTAGGCTGAACCGGGACTCATCAGTGAAGAGAACGGTCGTCCATTGATCCAAACTCCAATCTGTACACGCTCTGCACCATGATAAACGGATTCTCCTGTTCGTAGAAGTGAGCGGGACGCAAACAGCAGGTCTTCTTGCAAACAACCCTCTCTCATGAAGTCTTTTGGAAACAGTCACCCTTGATACACGGATTCCTGTGGCTGCATACACGTCACGAGAGAGCTGAGAAGCTGTAGCACTTCTGTTACGCCTCGCTATAATCGACAAATAGCGATCTTCTCTGGCCGTCGTGGCTCTTGAACGACCTTGCCCAGGCTTTCTCTCGATTGATCCGGTATCCGGGAACTGTTTCCATATGTTACACACCACTCAGGGCGTAATATCAGTGTAGATTTAATGAATAGCTTGTTCTGTTGCAATTAATTAGTAATAAAATATAATAAGTAATATATTAAGTTTATATAGTGAAAATAACTACTAAAAAAGTATACTCATTAATACTAAATAATACTCATTAATTAATAATAATAACATTCTTAAGTAAAAAAAATAATAATTATAAATAATAATATTTTACTCTTAGTAATAATAATAATACATAATTTAGGTTTATATGTCCTATAACACTGTCTCCATAGTAAGTCTGCATCTGTGTATCCATTAACTCCATGGTTGTAAGGTTTGTGACGTCAGTCTTCTTGCGGTTTCCTACTCTTAATTTCAACTTTGTCTAGCGCCAGGCTTGGTGTTCTTTTATTGAGCAACTTTTTAATCAATTCTTCTGTTTCTTATGGATTGTACGGTGCCTAAGTATGTTTATTGGTTAGATTATACTTATCAGAAATAATCCATTGGTTTTTAGACAGTATCGGCAACGCTGATGAAGAGATGCTGTCTAAAACCTTTTTAATACATACTTATCTTTTCATGTTTTTAGTTCCTGTCTGCAAGTAGTAATAGAGCTTATGCTGGTTTTTCACTTTGAACTTTGTCTTATATATATATATATATATATATATATATATATATATACAGTCGAACCTCCATATATCGAACTACCCTATATCGAAATTTTCTATATATCGAACTCTTAGCAAATCTCCATGTTCATTACGTAGAAAAATTGTTTCTATATTCGAAAAAATCGCTATATATCGAAATTTTTTTTCAAGACAAATTGGGAGATTTTATTCCACTTTAGAATAAAATCTCCCAATTTTTGGCATTTGAAACAATACGCCGTGGACTTCAATTCGCGGAAAATGCCCCTGATCAATTTTTTAGCGGACTGAGTAAATACGAACATTTCTTTAAACTTTCCGCAAAACTAACTGTTCAGCAAGATATTCGTAGTTTTTTTTTTAAGAATGTAACTGTGATCATTGTAACTACTGTCTGCATTATTGTTTTATAACGGTATGTAGTAATCAATAAATCTTTCATATTAATTCATTTTTTAGTTATTAACTTTCATTTAATGGGATTCGCATATAAATTAGAAATATAGTTTCGTATATGGAGGTTCGACTGTATATATATATATATATATATATATATATATATATATATATATATATATATATATATATATATATTAATTATATGTTAAGCATTAATTGAGAAATGTACAGGGGGCTTCAAAAGAACTAATTTCTAACGTTAAAAGCCATGATTATTCATAGTCAATCAGATTACACTCGTCTACGAATGCATAAGCTATAGGAGTTATTAAAAGAATTGAATGGCCTTGGGGGAATCAAGAAAGGAGAATCGCAGGCATCATTGCGTGGGGAGTTGTTTTTGGAGTTTAGACTGAGTTTTGCGCGAAAATTAATTGCAGACAAAGCAAAGATTCTTCTGGAAAGTTCGGCAGACGCCATAATGAGCATGCGCGATAAGGTTAGCCGCCTTGAGGAACAATAGAATTTCGGCAGAGCGGGATTAGCATTGAGATCGATTGATCACGCATCGCGATGGTTGAGATGAATACTTGGAAAACTAAACTATGTGCGGATTGAACTGAGGGTAGTAATTAATAGTTGGAATAAACTTCTTGTATATAGTTAAATTGTAATAATTTACCACGGCCTATGTTCTGACTGCAATGTTATAAATAACTATTAGGGAGTAATTAAGAGGGATCTACGCTATAAAGAGCACGCTTAGAGCACAGTTTAACAGGCCTGTCATATATATATATATATATATATATATATATATGTATATATATATATATATATATATATATATATATATATATATATATATATATATATATATATATATATATATATATATATATATATAATCTTTACAACTGATCTCTCTAAATCGGTTGAGTTGAATGCAATCTTCCCATTTTCAATCTTATCTAAATATAGAAAGATACTTTGCTCTTTCTACTTTCGGGCTAGATAATAGACGAAAGGCTACAGTGCTGGCTTTCGGTACGAGAATATGTAGGTTCGAATCCAACTGTTGCCATGGATATTTTCAGTCGGTCCGAATCGACTTTATGCAGTTGTCCTCAGACAAATGAGCCCGCGTGTAGCAGAAGTGGACCGTAGCTTTCAAAAACCAACCAAACAACTTTTCTACCATCTATTGACTTAACTACTATGTTTTGAATTAGTTACTTAAGCACCACTGAAATGGGAGACAAAATTCGGTTTTTGAATTTTATCCCGCACATATTCAGTGAGATTTTACAATCGTCGAGGGATAAAAAATCTTCAAGAGATAATCTATATATATAAAACATTTCCGTAACTGAGTGACTCACTGACATACAAGGCATAGACCAAACCACTGGACCTAAAGAGCTGAAATTTTGCATGGCGATTCTTTTTATAGTGTTGGGGTGCACTAAGAAAGATTTTTGAAAATTTCTTCTTAGATATTTTAAAATTAAATTTTTAAGCTGTTTTAGTTTGCATTTAAAATAATAATTTGAGGGTTATAAAATTTATATCACGAGAAAGATCATAAAAATTTCTTTAAAATGGAATCTTTTTCGGATCTTTACCTACATTTTCTGATTTTTGGTGAATTTTCAAAGACTCACTTTTAGATTTTAATTTATTAAATGCTGATCACGTGATTTCTTTTTCTGGTACTTTAAATAAAATTATCGTCTAGTCCATAACAATGAAATAGACAAAAAATATTTTTTCCCTTGCTAATGCCGCAGACAATTGGACAGTATCCAAAAAAATATTAAAATCGAGTAATAGATACATATGTTCCTCAAACTGTACTATATTATTTATTATGTCCTATTAAATTTAAGTTGAATATTTTTTCTACATTATTTTGTCTATAAAAATATACATTACGATTTATTTATAAATATATATATATATATATATATATATTTTAAAATCAATTGTATACATTGATCGTCGTATTTATTATACATACACACACACACACACACACACACACACACATATATATATATATATATATATATATATATATATATATATATATATACACTGCTGGCCACCCAAATTTCAACACCAAGAGAAACAAGAGATATCACAACAACATTTATTTTGTAGATAACATGTTGACCAAGTATCAAATGATTATATTTATAGACTTCTGTGAAGTGTGGTTCCTGCCAAAATCAGTAGCCAGAGTAGCCGCCATTGTTGAAGGTCACCGCTGCCACACGCCTCGGCGTTGATAAAAAGAGACTTTGGATGAGTTCTTGGGGTACAGCAGACCAAGCAGCTTCCACACGTTGCCAAAGGTGATCTGCTGTGGCAGCTGGGGATGGAATCTGGGTCAATCGTAGAGCAACCATGGACCACATGTTTTCTATCTGCGAAAGATCCGGAGAGCGAGGCGGCCAGGGAAGCAATTCAATCTGGCGATTGACGAAGAATCGTTGGACAATGCGTGCCACGTGTGGTCGCGCATTATCCTGTTGAAATATGGCTGTGGGCAAGCCCTGAAGGTAAGGAAGGACAACTGGCTCCAACACCTCGGAGATGTAGCGCTGGCTGTTTAAAGTAAGGGCAATGCGTACTAGAGGTGTGCGAGAGTGATATCCAATACCGCCCCATACAATAATACCAGGTGCAGGACCAGTGTGGCGGTGCATAACGCAGCTGTTCAGCATCCTCTCTTCACGGTGTCTCCAGACTCGAATGCGACCATCGTGGTGTTGCAGACAGAACGTGACTCGTCACTAAAGACAATTTCATTCCATTCTGCCGTCCACATCCTTCTGTCATCGCACCATTGGCGGCGGAGACGTCTGTGGTTCTGCGTCAAGGGTAGACAAAGCAATGGACGTCTTGCGGACAGACCACTCTGCTGTAAACGGTGTCGAATGGTACGCGCAGACACTGGATGATGCATTACAGACTGCATGTGCTGTGCTATGGTTCGTGATGTGACTGAGTGATCCGTCACTGTCATGAGCACAATTTGCCTGTCATCACGTGAAGTGGTGCGCTGAGGTCGATGCGATCGAACACGCCGGTCCGTCGTACCCTCCTGCATCCAACGATCACATATCCGCATTACAGTCGTTTGGTTTCGTCCAACACGACTACCGATTTCCCGGAAAGATAATCCACAATCTCGGTAGGCCACTATCCTTCCTCTGTCAAACTCGGATACTTGATCAAAAGATGATCGCTGTTTTCGATGAGGCATAATTGATCGTTTTTTTTAAAAAACCACAAGAAAAACACAATTGCCGAACTTGAAATCGTCGAAATCTTCATGCCTTAAATTGCGCTTTGAAGTGGCGCCACTGGCGCGCGTGATGTGCGTCTGCGCTGAAATTCTAATCATTTGCATATCTCACCTCCGCTAATGCATGTTGTAAATTTCATGTTATTTGCATGTTTCCTTCAGGGTGTTGCATTTACAGTGGCCAGCAGTGTATATATATATATATATATATATATATATATATATATATATATATTTGGCATTAACTGCATACATTGACCGTTGTATTTAATTCGAATGTACTCCGTAGCGAAGTGCGGGTTTTCTGCTTGAAGATACCCTCTAACAGCCTACTTCATATTACCATATTTTTGACAAATTTTATATATTCTGAACGCTGCCAATATGTTAAGTCTGTTTTTGAGATGGATTTGTCAGGAAAGGGTCAAACATGTTCTATTAGTGTCATTTCAGCCTCGTATTTTTTTTTTTTGGGGGGGGGGTTTATATTTTTTAATTAAAATATTGTGATACTGCGGTGCATTGAGATGTTTGAAATAAGCACATTTTTTCCATGTTTTTATTAACTCTTTTTCTTGTTTGTTTGTGTGTGTGTTTGTGTGTTTGTGTGTTTGATCTAGTACAAATCTTGCAATCGAGGTTTTACTAACTTCCCAGCTAGACATTTGAAACTTTTAGAATATCTCAGAACACGATGACAATGCATTTTTTTTATACTTTTAGCCATCTTTAAACAGAATTAAATTAACTCTCAGTTATTTTCAGTTAATTTTGTTTTTTAGACTGGTGCAGCCAGCTATCGACCGGGACGGTAATGAAAAGTTAAACGCAAATTAACTTCCAATTAATTTCATTTTCTTTCAAGTTGATGGGATAATTCATAAGAATTTTTTAAAAAAAGCATTTATTAATACATAGAATTTTCAAGTTTAGATGCCTCAACAGAAAATTTCAAAACCATGATATATAAATAGTTCTTTTCATCTTGTAATTATTATAAAATGCTTATAAGACGGAAACTCGAATTTCTGATCTGTTATGGATATCATTAAGATCTGAATGAATAGTTTTAAATCATTTGACAAGGATTTTTTTATGAGGGTTGATGAAATATCACTCCCAGAACTTCGAGATAGACATGATATGTTCGACATTAGGATTTGTAAAAATAGACAATGACATCTTCTCATAACGGCCTGAATAATCCTTCATATTAAATCCATATTAATTTTTGTTTCGAAACTACGCCAACGCAATTTTATCATCAGATATTTCTTAATTTTTATTATTTTATAATCATTAAAAAAATTTAAATTTAAATTTTTAGAAACAACCCGGGACTACTAGTAGTTAGTGCGTTGGAATTCGGCTCTCGGAGTTTCGAATCCGGGTCAGCGTCACAGAATGCTGTCATGTCTAAGCCGGATACAGTCACGTTCAATCTGTTGATGGGAAGGTCCCTCCGTGGGTGTGTAGGAGTGGGAAGAGGGAACTAACCCACCAGATGAGAGTCCTGGGAGTGCTGGATCAAAATTGGGGTCGCACCGGGCAAAAGAACTGCCTCCGACCCTTGTTGTTCAATAGCCGTGAGCTAAACAAGAACCGGAATAGGATTAATAGCTTGGAATAGCACGATTAGGATTTATATGGCCAAGGGACTTTAGTAACAGCAACAATTTTAGATTTGATTGATTAATTATAGGATCTCTTTTTACAGTTTCTCAGAAGACGTTATACATTTCCAATCAGGAATTCCAAAAGTTTAGGTGACACCTAATTATCAATGTTTAACTTTTCCATAGAAAATTCTGTATTATTTTGTTTCTGATACTATGATGACGTAATCGACTGGTATATTATGTCTTTCAAATATGTTCATCTACAATTATTCTAAGAGATTAAAGGAATGTTATATATATATCCCTATATTGATATATATATGAAGTTACTAGCTGAATACCCGTGTTTCGCTACGGAGTACATTCAAATTAAATACAATGGTCAATGTATGCAATGCGAAAAAAAAACAATAAAATATATTTATAATGAATACAACGGTCAATGTATGCAATTAATGTCAAAAAACAAACAAAAAATATATTTATAAAAAAATCGCAACGGATATTTTTATAGACAAAATAATGTAGAAGAAAATATTCAAACTAAATCTAATAGAACATACTAAAGAATATAGTACAGATAATATATTACAGTTTCAGGAACATTTCTTTTATTGTATTTTAATATTTTTTTGGATAATATTCAATCGTCTGCCGCATTAGCAAGAAATAAAAAATATTTTTTTGTCTATTTCGTTGTCATGCACGTGACGATAAATTAATGTAAAGTACCAGGAAAACAAATCACGTGATCAGCATTTAATAAATTAAATTCTAAAAATTAATCTATAAAAATTCTCAAAAATCAGAAAATTGAGATAAGATTCGAAAAAAGTTTTCTTTTAAAAGGAATTTTTAGGATCTTTCTCGTGATATAAATTTTATAATCCTCAGATTATTACTTTAAATGCAAACTTAAAAAAAGTTACAAAAACAGCTTAAAAATTTAATTTAAAAAAATCTAAGAAGAATTTTTCAAAAATCTTAGTGCACCCCTACACTATAAGAAGAATCTCCATGCAAAATTTCAGCCCTTTAGGTCCAAAGGTTTGGTCTGTCCGTTGTATGTCAGTCAGTTTATCAGTCAATCAGTCTGTCAGTTACGGAACTGTTTTATATATATAGATAAGTTCTACACATAAGTTTTCGTTGATACGAGTTATAAAGGTTTATGTACTTTAATAGGTAATTTTCTCTTTGATCGCAAAGATTTTACAACTTTTTTTTTTCTTAAGGGGTCCGGGGACCTTTATGTGTCCAAATCTATTTTATTGTGATATCGATTGTGTTATTGTAAAAAAAAATATTTCATATAATTAATTAAATTTCTGTAGGAAAATAGTACCAAAATAGTTTTTTCAAGTAAAAAATCATTTATGAATCTTCTATAAGTAATAAAGGCAAGCGTAGTGATAAACTTTAAATCTGTTTGAAAAAACACATTTTTCAAGGTTTTTATTTTTTTCAAATGCTCCATGCGATTTAATTATTGTTCAAAATTGTTGAAATTGATAAGGAAGGATCCTGATACTATTTACAAAGAAACTGGGTGTACATTTTACACTTCGACTTCATTAATGTAATTAAATTTGTTTTAACTTTTAATAAGAGGCAAAATTTTGATGAAAATCGGGAGGTAATTTAGAAAAAAAATCTGTCAAAAATTAACTATTCAAGATATTGAATAATCAATAACCAGATTTGTTTGTAATACAATTTTAAATGATTAAAATGCAAAATCGAGGCAATATCTCAAAAATTAAGTTCCAAGGAAAATTTTAAAATGTTGTTTATAAATTTAAAATTTTTAAAAAATCTAAAAATTATAATGAGATTGGAAATTACTTTTAAGGTAATCTATATACTTATGGTGAAATGTATATAGGTATAAAATACCATATCTCTAAGATAGAAAGCAAAAAATATAAATAAAAAATAACATCCACCGTTCCTCTAATAATAGAACCATGCTTTCAAATCATGTATATAGTAAATACGCTTACTTCAAAGTAAAAATTACTAATAAATCTTACTTATATTTACACGTATTCATAATATATAGGTTGCGTTCCATCACATCGCAGTTGAAATATAATATACTAAAATACATTTATAAGTTTAGAATTTCATTTTCTCGCTTTATAGCTTTTTCTTTCTAAATATACACTGAAGTGCCACTGAAATAGGGATACCTACCTAGTAACGAGTTGGGCCTCCTCTGGTCTTGATAAAGGCTACCACACGACGAGGCACAGATTCAACAAGTTTCTGGAAACGTTCCACGGGAATGGCTTGCAAAATATTAGCTAAAGCTGTCCATAATTCAGTAAGGTTCTTTGGTGCTGTGTGATGGCCTTTCACGTTTTGTTCCCAAACATCCCAAAGATGCTCAATAGGATTTAAGTCTGGGCTTCTAGGTGGCCAATTCATGACAGAGAAGTCAGAGGAATGCTCATCCAACCAGCCAGTAGCCAACCGGGACTTTTGAGAGGTACAGTTGTCTTGCTGGAAAACTGCATTACCGTGCGGATAACAGAACAGCATAAACGGATGCAGGTGATCACCCAGCAACTCTACGTACCGAATTTCATTGAGGGAGGTTGGTATACGCACCAAAGATCCCAAACTGTGCCACGAAAATACACCCCAGCTCATGATTGAGCTACCATGCCCTTGTACAGTTCCAGCCAGGCATGCAGGATCCATGGCTTCATGAGCCTGACGCCATATTCTCAGCCTCCCGTCGGTGTTAAGTGGTCGGAATGGAGACTCATCGCTCCATGCTACTCGTTTCCAGTCCTCTACACTCCAGTTTCTGTGCTCTCGACGTGCAGCCCGATGGATAGATCAATGGTATACTAGTAGGTCGACGGCTCTCGAAACCCATACGGTGAAGCGAGCGTTTCACAGTCCGTTTACTGACTGTACGACTGGCACCGTCATTAAACTGGGTGGTAATTTGAGCTAATATTTGGCTTCGCTGGCTACGTACAATACGCCTGAGCCGTCTCTCATCACGCACTGTCAAGTCTAATCGTCCTTTGCAGTTTGCCAGATCGCTAGTTTTTTTTTCCACCATCCATGTATTCTTGGTATACTCTTGACACTGTCGACCTTGAAAATCCTAGCTGTCTGACGATTTCGGAAATTGAATGGCCCATGCGTCGCGCACCTACGATTTGTCCGCAATCGAATGCGTCTAAATCAGGCAGTTTACCCATACTGGCAATTCCAACAACTAATTCAGAACAACCACAGTACGCGCTATATATGCAGTTACCACAGCGCCCTCACTTGCGCATACATAATGCGCAGCGCTACACAATTTGCATAGGCTTTGCTATCCCTAATTCAGTGGCACTTCAGTGTATATGAAATGTTCCTATCACGTTTCTAATTTTCATAGTTTCAAATTAATATTATACTGTATATTTAAGGTGTAAATTTAATTTATCAAGTATATCTGCAAGAGTGGTTTAATCTGTGAAAAATTTTATGTGACTTTGACAGCTGTGTGTATTTTGAATGCAAAAACCGGCTATTTTAACTGAAGGAAATATTTTGTTTTTTAATTACGGTAAATATTTGTAAATTCTAACTCTTATTCTAGGAGAAATATGGAAGAGAAATGCGTCAATGTCTTTTAAAATTATATGAATAACATAATATTCTAAGTCTTGATGTAATTGGAGTTTGTGAAGGGGAGTTCCTGGGTCTTAGGGACTTTATCTACAGTTGCAATGTAGTTATTTCAAGGTGCGTGTGCCCAGTAATTAAAATTTTAAATTTAAGAAAAAATTAAAAAAGAAACGATGAATTAAAAATTTAAAAATAATTAAAAAATAAAAATATGTAGTACATAATGAGAGATGAAATATTTTAAAAATCAAAAGATTAATGTTAAAAAAAAAAAAATCAGGTAGTCTCTTCTAACGAAATTACCGTGGGTTATTAACGTACGATTACTTATCGTTGCTTACCTCTTTTATATATATATATATATATATATATAAATATAAATAAATAAATAAATATATATATATGCATATATACATACATATATACATACATATATACATATATATACATACATATATATACATATATATATATATATATATATATATATATATATATATATATATATATATATATATATATATATATATATATATATATATATATATATATATATATATATATATATATATATATACCGGGTGATCCAAAAGTCAGGACGAACTTTAAAAATGAATAATTCGAAAACGAATAAAGAAAAAAAGATGCGGTTTGCACCAAACGGATGGAAAAGAAGCCGGGTTTTGTGTGGTAAAGAAAAAATAGTTCTGTTGGCGACCAACAGATGGCGCTGTCGGATTTCTGATATAGGATTATGCAAAGCAACAAACAATATAAAAAGGAGCAACTGCAGCAGGTAATGGTAGTCGAATCTTATATGCATCGATATGTTGTCCATAGTTGATAAAGCCCTCTTAGTTAAACTGTATTATAAGAATTCGGAAAGTGCCATTGCGATATTGCTAGCATATCGCTACATGAAGGGTATGCGAGATAGCAAAGGACCAATAAAGTCTTCTGCATTGAACAAAATGATGAAGAAATTTGAAGCTACAGGTTCTTTGGCGTCACGTCTAAGAAGTGGACGCCCCTCATGACAGTGGAGAAGATGGTGCAATCCATGTCGGCCGTTTCTGCACATGGGGAGTGCAGTGCTCGAGAAGTTTCGAGACAGACAGGAGTGTCGTACGTAAGTGTCTGGAGAGCACTGCGAATAACCCTGAAATGGTATCCCTACAAGTTGCAACATAACCAAGAACTGAAACCTCTTGACTTCGACTCTCGCCAAGATTTTGCGAATTTGGTATTCAATAAGATAGAAGAGCAGCACGACTGGCTTCACACTGTGCTTTGGACAGATGAAGCGCATTTCACACTCTCTGGCGCTGTTAACACCCACAATTGTCGAGTGTGGACCACAGAAAATCCACATGCATTTGTTGAGGTACCCTTGCCACAGCCTAAAGTGACAGTCTGGTGTAGCTTCACTGATTATTTCATAATTGGTCCATTTTTTTTCAGGAAGTCACAAAGACGAGTTTCAAAACAGTTTCTGTCACTGGTCAGCGATATGCAGCACTGTTACAGAACAACATTAATCCTGAACTGCAGCGCGACAGGCACTCCAAACAGTCCCCTTTATGCAAGATGGAGCACCACCTGATATTGCTCTGCCTGTGCAACGCCTGCTACACTCAACATTTGGAGAGGATCGCATTATCAGTCAATGCTTTAATCACGCATGGCCTGCAAGATCTCCCAATCTGACACCCTGTTACTTTTGGCTGTGAGGATTCTTGAAGTCAAAAGTGTACCGCGACCAACCGACATCACTAGCAGCACTGAAAGATGCCATCCGCCAAAATGTGTCTGCCATAACGCAAGAAATGCTACTCAATGCTGTGAAAGGTGTGGTGACTCGTCTCACAGCGGTACTTCTGAATGATGGACAACACTTTGAACATTTACTGTAATTAACTGTAATTAAGCTGACTTGTAACTTGTAAACATTTTTTCATTTGTAAATCATCTTTTGGTGAAATAAAAAACTATAGCGCCATCTGTTGGTCGCCAACAGAACTATTTTTTTTTTCGTTGCCACACAAAACCCGGCTTCTTTTCCATCTGTTTGGTGCAAACCGCATCTTTTTATCTTTATTCGTTTTCGAATTATTCATTTTTAAAGTTCGTCCTGACTTTTGGATCACCCGGTATATATATATAAATATATATATATATATAGATATATATATATATACATACATATATACATATATACATGTATGTATGTCAAAATTTTGACGCATTTTGGTACTTTTCTGTTTAACGGTTTACTGCTGGCCCAAGTGACACAGTCTGGGTTAAGCGCGCTGCCAAAATTATAACTCGCGACGCAGGACATCTGAAATTTTACTTCCCGGAGGACCGTTATGGAGGAACGTAATCCTACGTTAAAATATGTGAAACAATAATTTATCAAGGTATGGCAATTTTAAGATAAGAGATTTGACCCTTAGCAGAATACTAAAAATGTTAAAAAAATAATAAAATAAAAAACGTACTTAAGGAAGAATTGCTTTTAATTTAAAAAGAAAAGTTCGTATTGAGAAGAAAGAAAAGTTCATTGTAAATTCTATGGGGAAGCTAAAAATAGCAAGAGGGGGAAATTTGGAATAAGATAATTAAAAAAGAGTTAATTACTGTAAGCAAGATGGATATATTTTAAGTCTTGATAAAGGAAAAAAATTAAATAAATTTACACCAGACATTGATCATGGATTTTTCAGCTTGTAGTGACAAATGGAATCGGGTTTTTGAAAGAATCAGTTTGAAGTGAAGCAAACATGGTTTTGGATAAAAAAAATGTACCAAACAGGATTAATTAGTATACATTTTTTGATTTAATAAATAGATAATTAAAATTTATCGGATCTCTTGATTAATTATTATGTATCGGAGAAATGTTCAAGGATAAATAAGTATCGTTTTGAAATTGATGCTTAGGCAATGTTGACATTGATTCCTGAGCTCATCCGTTGGCGCCGAGATTGTTGATATGGCCTGTAATTGGTTTGATATATCACGTGGTCTTTGAGTCAGCCGTCAAATTTTAGTCAACTTCAACGGATGACGTCATGGCGATGAGGTCTGTGATTTGTTTATTTTTTTATCATCTCTGCCGCTAAGCTCTGCTACGAAAGCTATGCGAACAAGGCCTTAGTTTTATTGATTTAGTTTTATTGGCCTTAGTTTTATTGTTTTGTAATAAATGTCATTTTGAAAGGCAGTTTGGTAAAAATAATTTTTTTATTGTTATATTGGTATACTCATGAAATTTAGATGTGATTTAGTAAAACTACAGCTACTTGTGATAGTAAAGATAACTTACTAAGGTTAATTTAGCCAGAGACACCTATTATAGTATGAACACCATTCTTACGATGCAAGCAAAACTTTTAGGAGTAGCACTCCAATTATTTTTTACAGACAAAGGAGAGGTCATTAATTTTCTCAGTATCAACCAACTAATAAAATGTCAGCTTAAGAAACGCTATGGCTTTTCTCAAATTTCGAAGCCCTTTTCATTCCTTCACATTTTTTGGACGATGGCTATTGTGCTGGACTTGTACCAGAGTCTGTGGGTTCGAGTCCTACCATTAGCATAGACGTTTGTAGCCGTTCGGAATCGGCTTTAAGCAGTAGGTCCCGGTCTAATGAGGCCTCGTGTAGCAAAAATTTCCATTGGTTAGAGATTAAATAACGTAAAATTTGACGTTTTTAATTAGCAAATTAAGGACCGGAGGATTGAATATAGGTTCCTGCGTAGCCGGCTCTCACGGACGGAAAATACGAGTAATTAATATTCAGCTGCAACGTTAACCTTTAACTTACTGGGCCCATTTTTCCGATTCCCTCTTTGGAACGGGAAATTTTATACCCACTTTGTAAGAACGGCCACTAAGGGGTTATATATATATATATATATATATATATATATATATATATATATATACATTGCTGGCCATTAAAATTGCAACACCAGGAAGGAAAGCAAATAAAAAAGCTTTACTTATTGTATGTATACAGCATAGTGGGAAGAAAACATGATTAAATTTGTAGGCAATTTGGTGGTATGCAGGGTCCGAAATTTGTACACACAGCTGCCGCCCCTGGCAGCCAAAACGGCACTCACCCGGTTAGGTATCCAGTAGAACTGAGCTAGGATGACAATAATGGCAAGTCATTCCATGCTGTTCCATGAAAGTTTCACTTCTGGTTGAGGTCATGTTTATGTTTATGTTTTAATTAAAAGTCCGTATTAATTTATATCACGATTGATACAACTTATTGCTTCAAACTACAAATTAGAAACAAGTTGTTGAAACAAAGACAAGCATCAAACAAAGGCAACAGTCGCAAAAACGAATCATTCCACGCAATAAAAGTCACGCGCCTGCTTAGGTCATGATAAAATAGTTATCAGAATAGAATACGTGCTGCCATTTAGTAGATTTTTGGTGTACAAAATTGCGATTTAAGTACGGAATGCCATTTCTAGCACTGACATTTGACAATACATATTAATATTAATTATTAAATAATTATTACTATAAATATTAATTAATATTAATTTACAAATTAATTAATTATTCAATTAATCAATTATTATTTTTTTATAAAAAGCTATTAAAAACTTTAAAAAGATGCAATACAAATATTTACTTGAGTTGTGGAACCTCAAGATGGCAACATTTTGAGCTGAAATTTGGAGAAAATTTGTTTCAGCCAGTTTCACACCAAAATAATGACTCAGGCAATGTGAATTTCGAGAAAAAGTTTTTTCGCTCCACCCTACTAAGCAGTATCTATGTGTGATGAATGCGCTTTCATCAGGCAAGATTGTTAATGTTCAAACTGATATCAAACGTATTCCAAGTACTGTATAAACGTGATGAAGAACTTCGGATTTGGAAATCTGCGCAAGCTTTTTATATGATGTTAAAGTATTTGAAATTGCGCTCAGTTTGATAGCATTTATCTGTACTGCACATGTTTTAATCAGGCACCATTGTGAATGTTCAAATAAGTATCAGACATAATACAAGTACTGAATACCCGTGGCGAAGAACTTCCGGTTCGGAGAACTGTGTGAACTATTCACATAATGTTAAAAGTGTTTGAAAGTTTTCTCAGTTGCATTTTGTCCCTTTCAATGCTGCACTAATGGTTGTAGAAATTTAATCAAAATCAGTTTGGATTTTTTTAAATTCTTTTCGTTTAAGCAATGAATATATAGATCACTTCGTCTATTGAAAATATTTTTGCTTTTAGAGAATTGTGATTTCATTGTATTTCTGTTTTACAAAATTTAACTGGGAAACCTCCACTTAATTTAAATCTATGTCAAACTGAAAGACACTGTTACGATTTGTTATAAATGCCTTCAAATAGCGCTCCAATACAAGGTGTGTAACTGAGATAAAGTTTGGACTCTAAAAGAAATGTAGCGAGGAAAATTTCACCAAGTAAACCTCTTCTAACTTTCGCATAATTAATGCTGTTATTAGTTAAGGCTGTTGTGTACTAACCCTATTGGATTCGCTCGACTCAATGTTAACCTATGGATAATTTTTTTCTACTATTTACAGCTACATCAATGCTGATTATCCAATAAAAACGGTATTTGCAGATAGCCTAAAGGAGTTTACGAGCGTTTAAAACACACTAAACTAGAGTTTTCCCCTGAACAGTTTAGATTTAAAATGGTATTTGCATTTTAGTTTCAAAAACCAAAAAATGCCGCAAGGTAGGGCATTTCTTACAAATTTCTTTCTCTATTATGGGGTACAATTAAAAAAATCTTTCAATACAAGTCGACAATCCTTGAACACATTTTCTCCATGGGTTAACATTGAGGTAAGCGAATCCAATAGGCTTAGTACACAATAGCTTTTTATACAATCCAATAAAACATGAAAAACATGAATTATACTACTGAACTAAGTAATTACGGCCCACCCCTTGCTGAACTCCTTAGTTTTAGGCAAGTTCGTTACATTTATTGATCTACAACATTGTAAGAATTAAACAGAAAGGTCAATATCCTATGTCATTCCTTCGATTTATCGGAAACGTCTTAATAAAGGTTGTTTTGTCATGACTCCCATCACATTTGTTTCTCTAAATTTTATAAAATAATATTGAGGAATGCTACGATCTTTTAATATGGGCTGTTTGTAATCTGGATCATATAATATTAATGTCACCGCCTGTAGAAAAGTACACCATTGATGCGAATTGGAAATCTCAACAATTTTAGTTAGAAATTTGATTAAGAAAGATCATACAATATTTTCTGTATACAGTATCAGTATTCATTGTACAGCCGTACCTACTCTTGACAGGAAATAAATAACCTTGTATGGAATTCGGACCAAAAAGCAAAAGAGGAACTTATACTTTACGTAGACCAATAGATGATTTGAAAAAAATAGGTTAAAAAGAATCTCCCAATGGAATTTTCAGAAGATGGTACTAAAACATTATATTATTTGTTTATTTGCACTTAATACGCCTTGCTACCTTTTCGTTTGCAAATAATTCGACAATGCTATGCAACAAGGAGCCAATACACGCTACTATGAAACAAAGGACATTGAGTTATTATAAAGCATTCAATTAAAAATTCATGTTGCTGATGGTGGGTTCTACAGTTAGAATATTATTTGGCTTAGAAAAATAATTATTCACTCTGATAGCTAAACCTCTCATTCACCCTACCAACTATTCAACCCAACATTTTAACTTTCGTGGGTCAGTTCCTTCTTGCTTAGCACTTTCCTGTTTACCTTCATTCATTTGCTTTCGCTGAATCTTTTTTAACTGATATGTTTGATACTAGAATCAATTTAGGAAGCGTAAAAATGAGCTATAATCTATCTTATATCAGTTTAATAAACCGGTTTATTAAATAACAAGCTCGTAACCTTTGCACTGCACAAAATTTAATAACTTTGACTAAAAGAAATTGTTAAGTAAGATTGATCTAAGAAACCTAAACGACAGTGAAAAAAAAGGATTTTTCATTAAAAACTCTCTTTTTTCTCTGTAGTTACATTCATTTTTGGACAAACACCCTCCTTTATATTATTTAGGGTAAAATTATATTAAATTACGTAGTCACTGGAAGAAAGAGTTATCTTTTAATATATGTCTTTTCAATATATGAAGATACGCATTATTATCATGTTGTTTAGGAACAAATGGTTGAATCTAACCGAGTTTCAAAACGTTAATTAAAATATCGGATACTTAAGCCCCCGAAAGAAAGATTATTGTGATACAGAGTTATTTCCTCATTTAATTGCGTAAACTAGAGACATCTAATCGATAATCCAAAGTTAGTTAAATTTAAATTTTACTTGACAAAGGAAATGGAATTGCAATTTTATCCCTGTAGCATAAGATGCTTGCGTTTGAGAATTATGACAGTATCCGACAATTACTTCAGAATGTAATTCTCAACAAACCATAAGTGGAATCTCTTCTGCTGATCTGAAGGTTGTAGCATTTCTTACAGGAAGAGAAAATGCTCTATCGGATATTCTTGTTCTCTTTGGAAACTGAATAATCGATCAAGTAAGCTGCAGGCACTGTTGTCATACAAACTGGAGTGTACGTGAAAAAAGTCCCTTTGGAAATATGATACATGATGACTTTATCGACAAGATATATTGATCTGAACCTCATACTGAGGTGGGCCTTTTTAAAGTTGGGCATCGGGAAGGAAAAATTTTATTATTTTCAAGTTAAACTTTACCGAATAGTTGAGGGCGGGATATATTTCTTTACAAAGTGGTAGCCACATTATCTTTCAAGGTACACGAGATTGTTGGTTTCTTGTAGTGGGATCACCATACAGGGGAACCAATATCATCACCTGGTGATCCCTCAGTTTTGAAAGAGGGTCTCCCCTCCAGGCCATGAGAATAAGACTACACGTTTCGACAATTCCCCAAAAGTGTCGCTTTTTATTTCAGATGATGAAGCTAAAATATCGATATTTGAGTTCATGATAATCTCCCCCTCTCCTTAAGATTTGATAGTACTGGATCCAGCTGTCTGATGCCCCGTTAGATCTCATCCCACAAATTCTCAATTGGATTGAGATCTTGTGATTGTGCAGGCCAACGAAGCAAGGTAAATTCTCCGGCATGGTCTTCGAACGATCTGAGGGCAATGACAGCTTTTTGACACGGAGCATTGTCCTGCTGGAAGTATCCATCCCCGGCACAGTACACCATTGACATAGCATGATGTTCTTGATCTGCGACAACACTTAAATACCTTTGGGAATTCAGACGTTGTATCAAATGAATCAAAGGACCCATACAATGACAAGAAAACATCCCCCAAACCATAATATTGCCTCCACCAGCTTGAAGTGTTGTGGGAATGCAGTTGGGATCCATGCTTTCGAGCTGTTTACTCCATATTTTAACCCTGCCATCTACATGGTGTCATTAAAAACGCTATGCAGCGGACCACATGACCCTTTTCCTGTTATTTACTGTCCAATACTTGGGCTCCTTTGCAAACTGGAGACGTCTGTTCTTGTTCAAAGCAGACAGGAGCTTTCAAACAGGTCGTCGCCTTCCATAGCCTATACGGTGTAATGTGCGACGAATAGTTCGTTCAGAGGCGTTCGCAATTGCTCCTTGATTAAGATTCCCCGCTTTTTGACGTACTGTTACTCTTCTGTTGGGCTGGATAACCCAGGCAAGTCTCCTGTCAGATCGAGCATTCAGTTGCCTGTGACGACCACAAGTCTGACGTTGAGACCCGGTTTTCTGCTTAGTTGTTCACTCTCTATAAAAATTAATTACTGCTGCTCTAGAACACTTCACAACTTTCACACTTCATTTCAGTGAACTTGAACTCTTCATTTCAGTGTATTCATAGGTAGTGTGCTCCCTTAATAACTCTGTTGTTTTATAACGATTAAAACGTAGACATCACGCAGAAACGCGTGGTTTTGAAATTTGAAACAATTTTAAAACTTTAAACAAATATAAATTAATAGATTTGTCAATAAAAATACAGGTTAGTATGAAGAACATAATATTAAATTATAAATTAAAACCTGTGGGGACATGTCACCAATGGGGCATTACAAATCACAGAACCGCACAAACTAACACAGAATCACAGAAACTAAACTCCACAGTGCCAAACATTTTGATCAAAAAATGGCTTAGCGGTATACCCTATCATGTTCTGCATATTTACCAAAATACAAAGTGACGGCTAGTTTCAAAATTAAATAATTTGACTGTGTTATGCAAGAAGGAATAACCCACAGTACACTGAAACTGACAAATACGAATTTTAAGCCAGCATTACGCATTGAAAATTCCTGTTGCTGACGGTTGATTCTCCAGTTAAGGAGAGTAATCAACTGTACACAAGTTAAAAAGACAGAATTTTTGCTGTTTGTTCGCACTTCTCTAATTTTTTTTTGTTATTGTCCATTATAGATGAATCTTTCAGTATACGTTCTCTAAACTTTATAGATTATGGTCCTTGAATGCATTTTATTACAAGTAAATAAGAATATAATTTATGTTGTATGATGTCAGTGTATTTTCTGAAATTTTCAAATTTATACTGATACACTGCGCGCAGACTTACAACAACGCATACTAAGTTTCAAAAACATTTTTTGCATTTTTGTGATGTTAAAGCATTAGGTATATTTCTACACCTGTTTAAATTTTAAAACACCTAAAAATGTTGCCTCCAAGACAAACAGATTTAAGAAAACTGAAAAAGACCATTAAAATGACAAATCAAATGCTATAAATTCGTAGTAAAATATTTTTTAAGAAACAATTAGGTGCATAATTTTGGTAGCATCATTATATACCTATCCTGAAAATATGAAAGAAATAGCTGCAGCAATTTCCTTTATACAGTGCGCGCAAACATGAAAATGATCATTATGAGAAAAAGGCTTTTAAAGTTCCCACACTGGTAATGTTTCCATTGGAACTGCTTCTTTCACGTCATAGTTTTGAATTTGCTAGTTGAGATATTTTAACGCGGTTTATTTTATGATTAGCAAATGTTCAAATATTCTAAAAATGCAAAAAAGTAAAATTCGATTTTTTGAAGTTTCAAAGGTAATGACTCTCGGTAACAAAAATGGTATAATCTATATATATAAAACAGTTCCGTAACTGACTGACTGACTGATTGACTGAATGACATACAACTCACAGACCAAACCGCTGGACCTAAAGGGCTGAAATTTTGCATGGCGATTCTTCTATAGTGTAAGGGTGCACTAGAAAGATTTTTGAAAATTCTCTTTCGAATCTTTTCGAATCTTTTTCGAATCTTTACCTCGATTTTCTGATTTTTGGTGATTTTTTAAAGATTAATTTTTAGAATTTAATTTATTAAATACCGATCACGTGATTTCTTTTACTGGTACTTTAAATTAATTTATCGGCACATGCATACCAACGAAATAGACAAAAAAAAATTTTCCATTATCCAAAAAAATATTAAAATTCAGTAAAAGATATGTTCCTCAATCTGTACTATATTCACTGTACTATATTCTTTAGTATGTTCTATTAGATTTAATTTGAACATTTTCTTCTACATTATTTTGTCTATAAAAATATTCTTTACGATTTTTTTAGAAATATTTTTTTTTGCTTTTTTTGGCATTAATTGTATACATTGACCGTTGTAATTAATTTGAATGTACTTCGTAGCGAAGTGCGGGTTTTCAGCTAGTTTAGCATAAAATAATAAAGATTTTTTTCCTAGATAGTTCAGCATTTGGCGATTCCTATTAGCTATTGTAATCCATATTCAAAACTTGGAATGTTTGTTCGCTGTTGCATAATAATCTAGTATATATAAAATAGTTCCGTAACTGACTCACTGACTCACTGACATACAACGCAAGACCAAACCGCTGGACCTAATGGGCTGAAATTTTGCATGGTGATTCTTCTTATAGTGTAGGGATGCACTAAGAAGGATTTTTAAAAAATTCTTCTTAGATTTTTAAAAATTAAATTTTTAAGCTGTTTTTGTAACTTTTTTTAAGTTTGCATTTAAATTCATAATCTGAGGGTTATAAAATTTATATCACGAGAAATATCCTAAAATGTCCTTTAAAATGAAATCTTTTACGATCCTTTACCTCGATTTTCTGATTTTTGGTGAATTTTAAACAATTAATTTTTAGAATTTAATTTATTAAATGTCGATCACGTGATTTCTTTTTCTGGCACTTTAAATAAATTTATCGTCACGTGCATAACAACTAAGTAGACAAAAATATATTTATTTTCTTTCTAATGCAGCAGACAATTGGATATTATCCAAAAAAAAAAAAAAATATCCCTTACGATTTATATATATATATATATATATATTACATCAATTGTATACATTGATCGTCACATTTATTATAAATATATATATAATTTTTTTGGGCATTAATTGCATACATTGACCGTTGTATTTAATTTGAATGTACTCCGTAGCGAAGTGAAGGTTTTCAGCTAGTGTCCACATAATAGTTCTACATCAGGCCGGGAAGCACTGCGTGTGCTTGCCTGCATGGATATTTCACAAAGGATTAAGTTTCAAGCTAGTTGCAAATATATAATTTTATTTTCGAATTCAATAAGCTCTGTGTATTTTGTAAGTTCACCACAAATGTTATGAAAATGATATCTGTAATAACTTATACAAAAAATTCATACCTACAGGGTCAATGAAATCCAATTTAACTATCTCCACATAAGGCTTAAATTTAATAAACAACTTTTTCACTGAACACAGACGTTTAATTTTTAAATAATCAAAACATAAAAATAACTAGCAGACAGCAATTTATCACAATAATCAACCTTAAAAAATAGTTTCTTTAAAAAAATTAAACACAAAATACCAACTAATTCCATTTAATATTGTAACTGAAATTAATACTTTCGAAAATGAAAGGGAAGAAATTATTTTCGGTAAATTAAAAATGAAGAATTTAGGAAAAGAAAATCCCTTTAAAAAATGCATATTTATTATCTCTTTTATAATTTTGTAAAATGATACCTTTCAAGCGGTTTCAAAAGGTTAATTAAAAACTTCCGTCCTTTAGCCCCTGATCGGAAGCTTAATTGTGATGAAGTGGTATTTTCCGCATTATTCTGCCCAACGTAATGCAAAAAATGGCAGCAATTATATCATAGGTTATAATTCACCGCACTGTAAATGGGAAACAATTTCCTTGTCATCGTGAAAAATGGATTTTCCAGGTTAAAAGGCGAAATCAGCTTACAAAATGTACCGAAATATGTCTTGCTGTTATCTGTAGGAAACTGCTTTCTCACAAGTCTGTTGATAACTTTTGCAGTGTATGGGACATTAAGATTAAACTGTTGTGTCCATTATATATATATATATATATATATATATATATATATATATATATATATATATATATATATATATATATATATATATATCACGTCCTTTACTATCCATATAAATTGTTCTTTCGGCAGGCACGTCTTTATTTCAGAATTACTTTGATTAATTTATATTCTAAGTCTTGAGAAACCTTCAGCTCAAACAACGTATGTTTCGCCATTTGTCAACTCCTTATCCCGCGAAGTACATCCTTTCGACAACTCGTTAACCCAGGCTCTGCGTTTAAATTTTTAATCCCCTCAGCGAGCAGCGCAGAGGAAAGGGGGGGGGGGTTCGCAAAAGGTTATATAACCAATAGAGTGATTTGATATGTGCTGCCATCTATTTATTTTTTGTAAATTATTTGATCCTTATTAAGAAAAATTAAAGGCGTGACATACATACATATATACATACATACATACATACATACATATATATATATATATATATATATATATATATATATATATATATATATATATATATATACACACACACATATATATATACACTGCTCAAAACAATTAGGGGAGCACATGGTTTAAACGAAATTACGCAAATACTTACACCAATAAGTAACATAAAATAAATCATCCATAATTTAAAGCCTAGCAGGAAACAGAAGAAGAAAACTTCATATGCAAATCAAAGTTCATGACGTCAAAAACCAGAAAAAGAACAAAAGGGCCGAGATTGGGATGTTGCAGAAACGTCTGTTTCACTGCCTTTACTGTGAAATTCGATTGCTCAGTTATTCTTTTTGAGAAAAAGTGACTTGAAAATGTCTCAACAACGTGATTTACTGGAATCCATGGCATGGCGTATTATAGGCAGACTTGAATCCGGGCAAACACAAAGTAGTGTCCCGAACGCTGTTGGAGTCGCCAGAAGTGTCGTTGCAAGGCTGTGGAATCGATTCCAAGAAACAGGGAATGTTAGACGTCGACCAGGGCAAGGTCCGCCATGCACCACTACAGCAACTGATGACTGGTATATACTGTTAACAGCTCGTTGAAACAGAACAGACAATGCTACTCAGCTGCAAAGACAGTTGCTCGTGGCAACAGGACGAAGGGTGTCCAGCCAAACAGTACGTAATAGGCTTCATCAGGGAGGTCTCTATGCTCGTAGGCCAATGGTCTGCATTCCATTGACCTCACACCACCGTGCGGCCCGAAGAAGATGGGCAGCTGAACATCGACATTGGGAGCAGACGAGATACTGAGACCTCATGTCATACCTTACTCTGAAGCCATTGAAGATTCCTTTGTTTTACAGCATGATAATGCCAGACCGCATACAGCCCGTGTTGTGGAGAACATGCTTGAAGCTGAAACAATGCAGCGTATGGAAAGGCCAGCGCGCTCTCCTGACCTGAATCAAATCGAGCATGTTTGGGGCATGCTCGGACCACGCATTGCTGCGAGACCAAGGCCTCCTTTTACTCTCCGAGGCTTGGAGATTGCACTTCTTGAGAAGTGGAACAGTATTTCCCAAAGTCTTATCGATAACATCATCGCATCCATGGAAAACAGGTGTGCAGCAGTCTTAGCTGTTCGAGGAGTTCACACGCCATATTAAAAATCTTGCATCATTTCTAAACAATACTTTTTTTTATCATTTACATGTAACCAGTTGCCCTAAGTCATCTTTTCATGTTTTTTCCACATTTTCAAATAATTAAAGCTTAATTACAAATTTTTTACGTCTTTTTTTCTGTATTGCGCATTGATAAGCGTGTACTATCCATTTTATGCCAATATGTGGCTGTCTCGCACGGTTTTCTTAACTTCTTTCCTTGCTCCCCTAATTTTTTGAGAAGTGTATATATATATGAAACGAAGATTGAATTCTTTGAAAATGTTAACGGATCGCTGAGTTGATAACGAAGCTGTGAACTGGAACCATTGCAGGGGTTAGTCGTGGTTTTTTTCAGCAAAACGAGTGGCTTTCACGTAGAATAATAATTTAAATAACTCAGTGAAATCACGTTTTTTACCCATATCTTCGCAAGCAACACAGTGGAATTCATGGTTTCCTTGTCCTGCATTCCCTTTTTATAGCTATCACGCCCTCTGGCGGCAACACCGTGACGCAATAGATCATTTCCATAAAACTGTCAAATGATCATAATAAAGTGGCCTCAGTGTGTATATATATATATATATATATATATATATATATATATATATATATATATATATATATATATATATATATATACACACATACACTCATGTTCAAAATTAAGAGAATTTTCACATTTTATGGAATTTCTGGAAAGCTAATGGACGGATTTTAATAATATTTGGTATTGATACACAGATATATAAGAAATAAAATTACCCAATAAAACAGTCATTGTACGACCTCGTGATCCTCACTTAGGCTAATTAGCACAGGAATGTCCAAAACCGACATTGCAAGATCGGACATAAAATGGTTTTAATAGGGGACGACTGTCACAGTGCGATGTCATAAAGGAAACAAGGCAGTTTCTTGAGTCCCCGTGGAAGTAAGTCCTCATCTTGCGACAACGGAGTTTTCTACTATTGGATGGTTCTAGAAGGGGTGTGGCGATCTGCAATTGCCCTCCCAAGAAGGACCCAGACATGTTCAATTGGGTGTAGGTGTAGATATCTGGCGGGCCAATCCATCTGGCGAATATCCTTTAATTTCAAGGTAATCGTGGACAAATAGAAATGAACCGAGGTCTAACTGTTCCCCTGAATAGTCGATCATAGGCCTGAATGATCCATCCATATACCTCCCAACAGTCAGGGAGCCACTGTCAGACACATTGAGTCACATGTCAGACACATTGAGCCGCTTTGCTCGGTGCAGACAAAATCCTCCTTGGACCAGACTGCAGTCGGGTAATGTTTTCTTCCCAGACGAGTCGCGATTCAGCCTGGATACTGATTCTCGACATACCTTTGTCTAGAGAGAACCAGGGACCCGCTACCTGCCCTCCAATGTCCTAGAGAGAAACCACTATGGCAGCGGTGGTTTGATGGACTGGGCAGGCATCAAGTTGGATGGGCGCACACCCCTCCATGTGTTTCGCAAAGACTATGAGACTGGTGTGAGATTTAGGGATGATATCTTGGAGCCCTATGCTCGTCTTCTCAGGGGTGCAGTTACCCTGATTCCATTTTATTGGACGATAATGCGATCCCACATAGAGCTCATCTGGTCGACGAATTTCTGGAAAGTGAGGATATTCGCCGGATCGATTGGCCAGCCAGATCTCCAGACCTAAACCCTATATATCATGTCTGGGACGCTCTGGGGAGGGCAATTGAAACTCGCTTTCGACCTCCCAGAACCATCCAGTGCCTGAAAACAGCGTAGCTGGAGGAG